>CM034157.1:341379187-341847099 GCA_019776745.2 Taxus chinensis | reverse complement strand
ATGCTTGTTTCTCCATAATTGTGTACTTCAGTTCAGATACTTGTAAATCCTTGCTAAAGAAAGCAATAGGCCTCTCAGCTCCATTCTCATCCTTTTTTAACAAAACTGAAGCAATAGTAAATTTAGATGCAAAAGAGAAGATTTGGAAAGGCCTCTTATAGTTTGGAGCTGCCAAAATAGGTGCGTGCTTAAGTGCATCCTTTATTCCTTCAAAAGATTGAATGGCAGCCTCCTCCCATTTGATAACTTGATCCTTTCTTAGCATTCTTGTGACTGGGAGAGTTAGCTCAACAAAATTAGAAACAAACCTTCTAATGAAATTGATTTGGCCAAAGAAAGATTGAATACCTTTCTCAGTTCTTAGAATAGGCACCTTGTTGATTGCTTCCACTCTCTCAGGGTCTATCATAACACCTTCCTTGGACACAATATGTCCCAGAAACTTGAAATTTTTCACGCAAAAATGACACTTCTTTGGATTAAGTGAAATTCCATACTCTCTACATCTGATCAACATCTTTTCTAGGTGGTGCAAATGGTTTGCTCATTTCCTTGAAAAAATAGTCACATCATCTTGGTAAACTGCAATAAACTCATTTATATAACCAGAAAAGGCAACATCCATTTCCCTCTGAACAGTGGCACCAGCATTCATCAATCCAAAGGGCATCCTCACAAAGACATAAGTCACCCAAGGAGTAGTGAAGGTTGTCTTTAATATTTTTTATTCTTTGACAACCACTTGATTGTATCCAGAGAAACCATCCAAAGTTGAAAGCATCTCTGACCCTATTACAAGCTGCAACATATTCTCCATGTTTGGAAATGGGTAATTTTCCTTCATATATGCTTTGTTTAGATTCCTAAAATCCACACAAAGTCTGATATCTTCATTTTTATTTCTAACTGGGAAAAGGTTTGCCACCTAATATGAGTATCTAGTAGGTTGAATGATGCCAGCATCTCTTAATTTCTTCAACTCCTATTGCATCTTCATGGATAGAAGTGGATTAATGGGCCTTTGTCTTTGTCTAAATGGCTTAGTTTTGGCCTCAAGAGGAATATCATGCTGAAATAAATCTTCCCTATATTCCTTCGGCTTTGAATAAGACCAAGCAAGGCAGTCTTGATATTCCTTTAAAAGTTGGGCATAGGATTGTTTTTCTTCTTTACTAATATGGCTACCCAACCAGATCTTCCTTTTTTTATCCTTGGTTCCCAATTTGTGCTCTTCCACATCCCTTGAAGAATACATCTTTCTATTTATGATGCAATCAACATTGTTAAAATTGGATTCAAGTGCAACAAGACCTTTGCGAATGATGTTTGTTTTCAGTTGTATAAAATCCTTGTCAAAAAAAGTTTCTCTACCTTCATTCATGCATACCATTGGTTCCTAATCAATATTCTAACTAGAAAAATCACCTTGGCATTGTAAGAATCTCAATATTTGTGCATCATCATCAAAAATCTATCAATGTTTTACATTATTTGGGATAGTTGGCCTTGTTAGTACTTCAATGTTATATTCACAAAAAGGTGAAACGGTGCAATTGTCAAATCTAGAACCAAGGACAGTCAACCTATCAGCAATAGAATTAAGACTTCTATCATGGTAAACAATGTTAAAGGAATCAAACATTTCAATCAAGTCCCAAACAACATGTTTATATTATTTCATATGCTGATTTTTAGTAGCATACAACTTTCTTACTTGCTTCACCACCAACTCTAAATCTCCCTTAGCAACAATATCCTTCACTCCATATTTCCATGAAATCCTTAACCCTAACAATAATGCTTCATATTCAGCTATATTGTTAGTGCATTGAAAATTGAGCTTGAAGGAGAAAAGAAATTCTTCAAAACTAGGAGAAACCAACACTATACCAGCACCATTTCCAACTTTGGAGCAAGCTCCATCAAATAGTAATGTCCATGGAGAACCTATCATACCAAGGCACTCTGATTTTTCCATCTTATTCTCCTTTCCATCAGCAAAACCAATGAAGTTATCAACATCTACATCAGTAAACAACACTTCATAGCAAGCATTGTTGGGATCTTCAATCAAGTGCAACATCTTCTTTTCACCATAGAGTTTGACTAGGCTTCCCTCAATAGGAATGGTGGTGAAAGACATGTCCATTTGAACACTACCACCAACACTTGTAGCCCATTTTCTTGACAAAAGCATACCCCATTTGGCAGGGCAGTCAACAATTACAACATCAAGTTTTAAATTCTTACCCGGATAGGCTACAAGTTTCACCACTAACCCCTTCACACAACCAACAACTAGCACTTCCCTTGAATCCATGGCTATACACTTCCCATATGTTACTGTCACTTTGATATCTAAGTCATTCATGACTTCTAGAGGCATGACATTACATGATGCACCAGAATCAAACATGTAATTGTGAAGCAACCTATCTTTTATGAGAAAAGTTGTGAAGAATGGATCAACATTCAATTGGGAATCAACCAAGGATGTCCCCAAATACACTTCAGGTACCTCTCCAAGATCTTCCATTGGTGGTGGTGTTTCAAGGCCAGCAATGCTTTGAAGAGGATTCTCAACAACATTTACATTTCTACTTGGTATACTCTTTTCTTCCTTCAATCCCAAGTATTCAAATGCTCTTTTCTTGTGCTTAGGTATTCTAAGAAACTCAATGATGGGAACACTCACTTTAATTTGGCTCAATACCTAGGCTATATCATATGGAACATTCTTTGGTAAAACAACATTGGAAGAGAAACAAGAAGGTTCATCAGATGGAGAAGTATTCTTGGTAGCCTGGGCATGAAGAGGACTGATATTTTTGCATGGGACAGTAGGGTTCTTGGCAATTGTTTCTTTTCTAGGATTATCTTTGGGAATGCTTGTGAGCAAGGGTGTCTTTGGTTTAGCTTGAGGACCATCTCCTCTAACAAATTTACTTCTAGTATTGTACTCTTTCTCTTGACCAACCACAACATTCATTAACAATTGTCTATCTTCCTCCGAAGGAATACCACCATCATACTTCTTGATCATTAAAGCCCTTAGATATTCAAAGTCATTATTAGGAATTTCAAAGGCCTGAACTACATCTACATCATGAGTTTGAGGAAGAGAAAGAAATGGTACCCTCTTTATGCAATCCCAAAAGGTTGCTGTAGTCCTTGCACTTATCACATCTGTTGATGTTGCTACTTGTTGTGAGCCTGAAGAGCTGCCCATCATACAAATGTCATCATCCATTTCATTCTCATTATCATCATCAATATCTTGTCTGTTCCATTTCACATGGAGGATGAGGAAGAAAACATCTATCACACCAATCCATATCAGTAATTTATTTAACAATGGCAACTCTTGCAGTCAAAGGGTCAGGCACCACTCTATTTTCACATGCTTAGGGTTGTCTACTTACAGATCCAATAGGCCCTTTACCTCTATCATCTTGTCTTTGATCACCCCTAGGATGATTTCCAAATCTATCATGGTTTTGAGTTCTTTGCTGTCCTTGTGAACTTTTCCCAATTCCTTTCTCAGCTCGGGCTAACTTGTAAGAAATTTCTTTAACAGCCCCTGCCAAAGTCTTGAAAACATCTTCCAAATCAGCACCCTTGCTAGCTTGAGGCTTCTCAGGGTTTATCAGCTTCACACCATCCCTCTTAAGTGGTTTACTAATAGCTTTAATATTATTTTCAATTTGAAGTGCCATGGTGAAAGCTTGCCTCAAGTTTGTAGGATTTTTATCTCTCAAGTAATAGGCTACCTTTTTATCAAATGCATCTGCATATTTGATCAAGAAAGATTCATCACAAGGCCTCAAAATGATAGGAAACCTTCTCAATGTTTTATTAAATCTTGTATTAAAATCATGAACGGTCTCATTAGGGTTCTTCTTGATGTTCTCAAACTCGGATAGAAGGAACCTTGGATCTATTTTGTCTCCATATTGTAATCTGAATGCATTACTCATCTCTTCCCATGAGTCAATAGAGTTATCAGGAAAAGCTTTGTACCAATCCCTTGCATCTTCCTCAAGTGTATGAATAAACAAATTAATATACACATCCTCAAATTCTATCTCAAAGTCTTCCATCATGTTAATAAAGAGTTTGAGATGCTGATCTCTAGTAATGACATTATTACCTTGGAATTTTGGTAACCTATTTCTCACATCTTGTGGGACAGCATTCGGATAACCATCCATTCCTCCAAAATTTATAGGAACAAAGGTGTTAAGAAAAAATGAAGGTCTAGGCTGAGCCATATTGTTTGGTGGGGGTGATCTTGGAGGTGAAACAAGCTGATGAGGAGTAGTAATGGGTCTGATTGGAATAGATGAATGATCTCTAAAATGACAACCCCCCAAAGGCTCTCTCTCTTGATAAACTTTAGCAAACTTAGAAACCATAGGAGAAGATCTAGGAGTAAGTTTTTTAAATACACAAGAAGGTCCCTCAACTGATGGAGAATGAAAATCAATAAGAAGATTTCCTGAATTAGATCTACTTGAAGAAGAATTATAATCTTCAATAACAGGCTGCTCTCCTTCAAATTCAACTATGGGGATTTATTTTCTTGCAACCAAATCACCAACCACTTTCCACACTCTTCTTCCTTCTAGTTCTGAGCTTCTTGATTCGGTGAGCAACTTCTTAAAAGATTCGTTAGTGAAGAGGGATCTCCTTCCCTCCAGCTTGACAAATTTAAACAACAAGTTTAAAATGATAGAAATGTGTAAGACAACTAGTATTTCAAGATCCAAACAGCATGGAGTCGTCACTAAGGATTTCCACCTTAGTTGTGCAAGAAAGCACTAAAATATTCTATCAAATGTATGCTATGACTGAAAAACTTTGCAAGGATTTACAAATTAGATCTTATTCTTCTTGATTCAGCCAATCCAAATCATATAAAATGCTGGTAAATAAGAGGATCAAGATGAGTTTGAAATATTTTTTACCCAAAACATGCAGATCTGAAGTATAAAATGATATCTCAAGAATGTAACAGCTCAGATACTTAATCACACAAATTCTCAAACCTCTCAAATACTTCAAAACCACAAACAAATCAAAGAAACTCCCTGGAAGTGGTGTCACTCAGGTGTTGGTATCAAAATTTAATCTCCTTCACAACTTGAACAACATCATGAACTTGCACAAGACACTCAAGGATTAGATAGATGGTTTGTATGTCATTTGTAGCCAAGGAGCAAACCTATCTACTTGTTTGCAGTCAAGATTTAAGGGAGTGGATAGCACCTTCATAAGGGTTTTGATATAACCCTCACTATTTTAGGTTGTGCCTATCAACCAAGGCAAGAGAACCTATATTGCAACCCTTGTATGGTAAAGGAGGTAGATATATCCTTTTGTTTTACATTATGACATGAAAGAGGACTTGTGAAAACATGATCAAGTATCCATTATCCAAACTCGAAGGATTTTTCACTAACAAATGATGGAAATGTTCTCAAAAAAAGACTAGGGTTACTAAAAACATGATAAAACCCTGATATGCTTTGTGCATTTTTGTGAAAGGATTGAGTTCTTTTTAGCACACACAATGTAAATACAGGGGTAGTATAGGTAGGATGAGTTATTTTAAATGATATTATGATGAGAGATGTTGGGACAAAAGTAGCTAGAAATCATCATCTTGTTTGGGAAACTTTGCAAATGAATAACAACACCTAAACAACAAAGATGTTTCAATGAATTTGAAGTCCTCTTTCAACCAGGATGTGTGCACACATGGATGACCAAATCTGCACTATTCCATACAAACTTTGATAACTTGCAACAAAGGATTGAAGCAAAATATAAATGAAGCATTTAGAAACCCTTGTTAGATCATGACTTAAGGTACACCCAAAAGTTTACAAACACCCTCAATTTAAAAGGAAGGTAAGATGAATTTAAATCTGTTTATCTTCACTCAAATGAATGCTCTTCTGAATGGAAGATTGTAGATGCCTTCAAACCATCTACAAGAAATGAGACCATGTATGACCAATAAATATCCCAAACACAAGATTGCAACATGAGCATGAAACACAAATTTAAAACATACTAAAATACAAGTGTATGCAAGCTTTTCCAAGAGATAAAACTAGTTAATCCAAGAATTTGATCAAATATATCAGTAAGGGAATGTTATTTAGACAATCTCAAATATTTTTTATGGCTTTACAGTTGAAACCAACTCAACATGATGAACATTTGATGCAAACAGGAATCAAAAATGGCTCTCAGGCAGTTTCTCCAAAAGAAATGGAACACTTCCAGTTTTCCTGCTTAAAATTCTTCTCTCTTTCTCCAAAAAAAATCCAACCACCTTTACAAAATGCCTCCAAATTACATAATAAACCCTATGCCAGCTTGGATCCTTGCATCCCAAGCAAATAATATGCCAAAGGGATCAAATTTGTTACAAAACTCTTATCCATTTCATGAAAATGACATCAAATTGTAAAACAGCTCGCAAAATGCCAGAGATGCACAAATATTTAAAAATATTGCATGGATTCAGATCCTTATCTATCCCAGGGTCACATTTTTTCCATTCATACATGCCAACATGCTTTTGCAATCATTTTACACCTTTTACTTCATTACTTTTCACCTTTGCAACCTTTTATTTTCACCTTTCATGTTTTTTCATAGGTCTAGGGAGAATTTTCATCAAAAAACATCACAAGCCATCAAATTAGCTCCCAAAAATTGTTCCATTTTCCTCAGAATGCTGAGAGGATGTGGATTCATATAAAATTTCATGTGAATCAGTGTAGAAATGGTGAATCAAAACTCCCTAGAATTTCCATGGCACCCAAAAATGAAATTGCACAGTTGCCATCAATTTTGGATAAAAGAAACACCAACCGTCCACGTTTCAGATTTGAATCCCCTTCAAAAATGCTAAATTACCTTTTTTACCATAAGGATATGCCAAGAAATGTGTCGCAACATGATTGGGGTGGGCCCCCAAACCTTAAAATGCATTTTAAACCCTTTTGAACTTTGGGAAAATGTTGAAAATTTTCCCTGCAAGCCCCTTGGACACGCCATGTGTCCTCCTATGGGCCCTGCTTAAAACCATGGGCCAAAATGATGACATTTTCTCCTTTTTTGAGAAAAGGAAAATTTCCTCAAAAATTTCCACAGGCCCGAACACCCGCTACTTCTTCTGCCATGTGGTAGTCTCCCATTCGCTGCGGAGCCAACCTATCCAATGTGCCTTCATTCCTCCGCGAGAACAAAATCCTTTGCGGGCCCATGCTCTCCATCTCTGCTCTTTGAATGTGGGGGGGCACATTCACCTTTTCCTGTCGGGGCCACGGAAAAGTTTTTGGTTTTGAGATTTTTCACCAAAATTTGTAAAATTTTGAAACTCTTCCCCGCCACCCAAATCTCCACCACCATTTGGACACGTGTTCAAAAATGACTGGCAGCAGAGCCAATCCTCATTTTTTTCATTTAATACCAAGGGAAAAAATTCACAAAAATTTTCTTTGGCCCCCATTCCCATTTCTCCTCCTGGACACGTGTCTCCTTCCTACTTGTCGCAGGCCTTCGGGCAAAAAATTGATTTTAGCATTTTGAAGTTAAAACTTCAAAGTCTTCAAAAATTCCACCCCCTGATATGGCCTTTCTTGGACACGTGTCCACTTCTCATTGGGTGTGGGCCTTGGGGTCAAAATTTTCCCCTAATGCCTTGAGCCAAAAATAACAAAAAAATATCAAACTCCCACGCTGTCCGCTTCCATTTGGATGCGGGCCTTCACATCACTGTAGCAGGCGGGGCTTCAGACCAAAATTTTCCTTTTGCTAAAAGTCTAAAAATGACAAGCTATATCATTTTCCTACACATCCTTAAGCCAATAGGAGATTGCCACGTTAGCAATATGTTGCAAAGATAATTTTGATGGGCAGGTGGCACTTGTATACCCGTCAAAAACATAAAAAATACATGGGATGCCCCTGAAATCAAAATTTTTCATAAGGAAAGTGGATTTTTTGGTTTTGAATCCAATGAAACATGATTTGAAAATTATTTAGGCCTGGGGAATGATATTTTAACAGCAAACAACCCAAGTTCGATCCACTTTAATTTTTTGCATGAATTTGACAAAGGGAAAATGGCTCAGCTTGAGAAAATGAAGAAATTATGGCACAAAAAAGGGGAACTTGGAAATTTACGTCAATTTAGGGAAAAATCATGACAATGTGAGCAATTCAAAGGCATTCAATTGGGTAAAATGACTTACAGATCACCACTTGAGAAAATCAAATGTTTTGACCAAAATTGGATATAGAAAAATAAGGCAAAGTGTGCAAACTCATAATTTGCACCAACAAGATTCATTCAAGAGAAAGAAAAACAATCTTCTCAGTGCCTAGCTGATTTTGATAAGGAAAACATCGACACCACAGAGGAACCAAGGATGGTCAATATTGGAAAAAATTTCTCACCTGAGGAGAAGAGAAGGTTTGTTACACTACTCAAGAAATATTCAGACGTTTTGTCCTACTCTTATGATGAACTCAAATCCTTCCAACCAAAGGAAATGCATCACTTGATTCCTTTGAAGCAGGATGCTAATCCATTCAAGAAAAATCAAAGGACATACAACCCAAAGGTTTCTGATACCATTAAGGAGGAGGTAATGAAGATGCTCAATCCAAGAATCATCTTTCCCATCCACCATTTAATGTGGGTGGCTAACATCATGCCGGTGCGGAAGAAGAATGGAAAAATAAGAATATGTGTAGATTTCTACAACTTAAATCAGGCATCAGTGAAAGATAATTATCCTCTCCCTATCGTGGACCACATTTTGCAAGTAGTCACGGGATCTGAAATGCTCTCATTGCTTGACAGATTCTTAGGGTATAATCAAATCAAAGTGGCAGAGGAGGATCACACCAAGATGGCCTTCACTATGCCTTAGGGCACTTTTGCATACAGCAGAATGCGTTTTCGTCTAATCAATGTGGGAGCTACATTTCAAAGGGTGATGGATTTGGCCTTCAAAGATATAAAAATTTTCATTTTCATATATCTTGATGATCTCACGGTATTTTCAAAGAAGAGGGGAGACCATATCCATCACTTAGAACAAGTACTTGCAAGGTGTAGAAAGCATAGCATATCATTAAATCCCAAGAAGTGCATTTTCGTAGTTATGGAAGGCAAGCTGTTAGGGAACATTGTGAACAAACATGGAGCACATATTGATCCTGAGAGAATACAAACCATTGAAGCATTATCTCTACCCAAAATCAAGAAAGGAGTTCATTCATTCTTCGGAAAGGTGAATTTTCTTCATCGCTTTGGTCGTGAGTTTGCTGAATTAAAAAAGCACATCACCACCATGATGAAACCACATGTAAACTTCAAATGGAACAATGAAGGTAAGGAAACATTTGAACAGATAAAAAATCCATTGCCAAAGCCCCAACTCTTGTGTCTCCAGATTTTAACAAAGATTTCATCATGTATTGTTATACATCAGAAAATACCCTCTCTATTGTTCTTGTTCAGAAAAATGATGAAGGCATGGAAACACCCATTGCTTTCATGAGTTGTCCATTGAAAAATCATGAACTAAATTACAACCAATTAGAGAAGCATGCTTATGTAGTGGTTAAGGATTTAAAAAACTTTAGGTTCTATATCCTCAACTCTCATACAATGGTGATGGTCCCTGGCAATGCAATCAAGTCCATCTTAACACAACAGGATCCTGGAGCAAAACGAGGAAATTGGATTGATAAAGACTCAAGAGTATGACTTGGATATCTGACCCTCCAATCTAGTAAGGGGAAATGGTTTGTGTAGGTTAATTGCTGAGGATGAAACACTCAAAGCTCAACACGGTGAAGAGAATTCTACTTTCCTAACTTGTTTCGAAAACAACCCACATGTTCTCTTTATATCCACTACTAATGAGTGGTATGTTGATATTTACTATTATTTAACTTATGGAGAGTGCCCTCCTCATCTTGATTACAAGAAAAATAGAACACTCAAGTTGAAGGCAATAAATTCTGTAATCTGGAATCATGCACTTTACAAAAGAGGCCTAGATGGATGCTTCCTCAAGTGCATGGATAAAGAGCAACAAGAAAAATTGCTTAAAGCATACCATGACCAAGCATGTGGTGGGCATTTTTTAGTGATGGTCACTACACACAAGATCCTCTGAGGAAGATATTATTGGCCCACCCTCTTTGCAAACACTAAATATTGGGTTTCCAAATGTGAAGCATGCCGAACATTCGTTGGGAAACCACAACTTGCGGCACTTCCACTCAGGCCAGTTGTTATTGAAGAACCATTTTAGAAGTGGGGACTAGACTTCATTGGTGTTATGAATCCTCACTCAAGCACGGGGCACACCTACATGCTCATGGTGACAGAATACTTCACCAAGTGGGTGGAAGCTATTCCCACCAAGCAAGCTAACACCTAGACATTATGCAGCTTCATCAAGGAAAACATCATAATACATTTAAGATTACCACAAAAGATTGTAGTAGGCAATGCCACCTATTTCTCTTCAAGGGATTTGACCAAGTTTTTCTATGGTTATGGAATATCTCTATCTCATTCATCAAACTACTACCCATACGGAAATGGATAAGCTGAATCAAGTAACAAGAACATTATGACCATTTCCCACAAACTTGTATACGAGAACTAGAGGAACTAGCACAAAAATTTGTACGATGCATTATGGGTAGGCAGGATCACTCCCAAGAAGGAAATAAGTATGTCACCATTCCAACCATTATATGGAGTCGAGGTGGAAATACCAATCACAATCAAGATGTCAGATCTTAAGTTTCTACAAGGAATAGAATATGGTCAGTACAAGGATTCCATTGACAAGAGGATCCTCTTTCTTAAGAATCTAGAAGAAAATAGATTCCGAGTGGTGGACCGTATCAAAGAACACCAGTTAAAAATAAAGAAAATTTTTGATAAGAAGGAAAAAGCAAGAGAGTTCAAAGTTGGAGAACTCGTCCTGCTATGGGATAAGAGAAGGGAACCAAAAGGAAGCCATGGAAAGTTTGACTAATTATGGCTCGTTCCATTCCAGATTCATGAATATTGTGGTGAGAATATTTTTCTAATCTCATATTTGGATGGAACGCCACTGGAATTACCTCACAGTGGGTAATACCTAAAATTGTATTATCATTGAAAGAAGGTTGTCCCCCCACCTTGTACTATAGGTGATTTATATGTGTGTTTCCCCTTTTTGTTGTGTGTTTCCTTTCCGTCCATTTATGTGTGTGTGCGCTTCCTTCTTCTAATATCTTCCTTTCTAGAAGTTGTACATGATTCTGCAGGGCCCAATGGATAAGGCACTGGTAAAAAAACTATATGGTCTAAAATTGAGATTTTGGATTCCCATGACATGTCTTCACTTCTCTCAGTCCATGTCATGTCCCCAAGCTAGAGCCAGTTGTTGTTGTGCAAATGTGTAATAGGGAAATTGGAAATTTCCAAGAATGACAACTATACCCCTATGCCGAAATTTTCATGTCTTTATCATTCCTAGGTAACCCTAGCTCTATCCATTCAGTCCAAATTACCTCCCAAATAATGTTATATCATCCCCCTAGGTGATTTAGGAAATTCCATTCATTCCCCTAGGTGATTTTAGGTCTTCATTGAAAATGCAAATTTTGGGGAGTCACGGGAAGGGTTGTCGCTGGCCTTCCCAGGACTAGATTGACCCCTTGGAGTAGAAAGAAAGGGAAAAATTCAACATGGAGGTGAATTTAATACCTTATGACATAAAAGAAATGATTTTGGAAGGTTTAGAGAAGTTTTTCAAGACTTGGAGTAGTTTGAGTGAAAAACAGGGTTCACAAGCCTAGACAGTACACATGTGTAAAACAACCACTGGGCTTCAGAAGAAGATTCTAAGAGCTCCGAATGGAGTTGGAAGTAAAATGAAACATATTCAGAAATATGATTCCAATACCTACATTATAGTGAAATAATATTTTTCACAACACCTTGGCACATATGATTGGAAGGCAGTTTTTCTCAGGCACAAGTGGAGTCCCAGATAAAAACTCATATTTTTAAGGGATCATATGGTCAAATTAAGGCATGATAAAAACATCACTTGATTCAAAATTCTATTTCTAGTCACTATCATATAAAATTTCACCAATAAATTCCATTGGGAGCTCAAGTTATCTGCATTCCAAGTTACCCTCTCAAATGCAGTTCAGGACTTAGTCATTTTTTTTAGAGGACACGTGTCAGCACTAGGAGCCTGGCGGATTTCATGTCCCCGATGTCCCTAATGTCAGGTACATAAACCCTTGGAAAATTTACCCAGCCCCCATGTGACCCTTGGGGCCCACATATGACCTTCAGACTTGACAGTTCAGCCCCCAGGTGCATTCTTGGAACATTCATCCCCTGTCGTTGGATTGGGCACCACGTGTCAGCTCCAGGACCACCGTGGAAACTTATTTCCATTATGTAACTGATTTAGGGGACATCATAACTTGAAAAATGTTCCCATCACACATAAGGAGTCTTTTGGACACTCATGTGACTGCAGTTTAGCCCCTAGGTGCTTATTTGGAGCGTGCATTCCCTACCGTCGGATTTGTAGCCACGTGCCATTCTCTTGACAACCATGGAATTTTTTGTCCTTTATGCACATAAAGTGGGGGACATCAGACTTGAAAAATGCACCCAGCCCCCATAGAGAGTCTTCTGGACACTCATGTGACCTCCTTTCAGCCCCCAGGTGCATTCTTGGAACATTCATCCCCTGCCGTTGGATTGGGCACCACGTGTCAGCTCCAGGACCACCGTGGAAACTTCTTTCCCTTATGTAACTAATTTAGGGGACATCATAACTTGAAAAATGTTCCCATCACACATAAGGAGTCTTTTGGACACTCATGTGACTGCAGTTTAGCCCCTAGGTGCTTATTTGGTATTTAGAGCGTGCATTCCCTACCGTCGGATTTGTAGCCACGTGTCATTCTCTTGACAACCATGGATTTTTTTTTCCTTTATGCACATAAAGTGGGGTACATCAGACTTGAAAAATGCACCCAGCCCCCATAGAGAGTCTTCTGGACACTCATGTGACCTCCTTTCAGCTCCCAGTTCTTCAATGTAACTTTCTCCCTCTTCATTCCCTGTCATTGGATCAAATGCCACGTGTCATGCTCTTGACCACCGTGGAATTTGATGTCCCTAACATCCTTGAGGTTAGAGACATCAAACATGGAAAAATTCACCCTAACCCTAATATTTCATATCTTTTTAAAAAGTTTCCAAGTGCCTCTTTCTTCACTTCTAACTTCTAATAGTTTTTGTGCACTCCATTCCTCCATTCTTCCTCTGCAACATTCTACCATCACCCCACCATTGCACATGCTCAGACCAACTCAACCCAAACACTGAAACAAGATCCCCATGGAAATTTTTAGGTCTTAGAAGGAATCCTCATCAAACTAAGGAGAAACGAAGAACAACAAAGAAGAGAACAACAAAATCCCCACAGCTAAAAAATGGAAATCTAAACAAAGCTTGCAAACTAGTGCACAAATCAATGAACCATTTTTTTTTTCATTCCTCTATCCAAGACCATAAAAAATACACCTTCAAACTCCCCCCATGTGTGACAGAGCATCCATAATGAAGAAATCTCCTTTTCGGCTCAACAAAGAAAGAAGTGGGATTTCCCGTCAAACTGGCTTCTAGATTGAAGTAAGATTGCATGTGAAACACCAGAAGAAAAAGCCCACATCAAAAATATTATTTTCTTTTCAAATGGAGGAGAAAACCAGAACTACAATTTTCAGGTCCATTAATGGGTGCTATACCCAGAAGCACTGCCAGGTCTAAAAATTAAAAGTTTAAAATCTCCTAGATTTTTAAGAGGGCAGGCCCAAAATTTCATAGGGGTGATATTGGGCAAAAATCCATATCAAAAAATTTCGTTCCACATCAATCTGAGCCCAAGAGGAAAATTTTCTAAAAACAGTAGGTCTACTACATAGGAACTGCTATTTCATGAAAGTCATCAACAAAAGATCCTGCGAAGGAGATGAAGACATTGGAGGTGCACTACAACTGAGAATTCACCAAAATGGAAATTTTTGGCACTTACTAAAAATAGTAAGTGGGCCCTCGAGAACCTGCTAAAAATAGAAAGTTGATCCAGAAGGAACGAGGAACACAAAGAGAAAGAGGAAAACTGAGCCACAACATCTAGTTGAAAATTGGGGACTTGATTTCTCATACTTACTAAAAATAGCGAGCTGATTTTTATAAGGGAGATATGAAGCCAAAGTGGATGGGTCAGAAGCCTTCTTAGGATCATGAAGTGGAGAAAAATCAAAGAATGGAGCCAAGTCCATTGCAGCAACTCATCCTTCAGCATAGTTCTTCTTCTTCTTCCTCTTCTTTCTCTCACTCTTTGCTTCTCATACGACACTCTCCCTTTTCAAATGTTATATTTTTGCATTGAGGGTTGCACTTTTTAATATGACTTAAACAACTTTAGAAATATAATGTAAATTAAGTTGCCTTGCTATTATAAAAGGGACTTAAATATTTAAAGTGGAATATGAACAATCTTAAGTCATATTAAGGCATATGGAGGGTAATGAGGAATACGATAAGTCACCTCTCATTCTATAAATTGTAATGCCATTCCCATTTCAAATATTTGGTAATTTATTTTGTAAACTCAAGAGTTTATTGAGAGAATAAAGAAGATAGCCAAATTATTCTATTTCCCCCCCTTTTTCAATTTCTTCCATTCCCACACTATGTATAAATTCTGCTTGAGCTTCAATAAAGGAAGAAGGACTTTTAGACTCTTTGATTGAGGAGTTTATTGGTACTTTGTGTTCATTAAGCTCTATTTTGTCTTGTTTATGTTTTGTAGATTTGTTTTCTTTTTAAATTTAAGTGCATGTGATGAAGCTTCTAACTGGTGTGTGCAAGCCTCTAATTTTCTACTTGCAACATTGGTTCTCCTACATTAATTCTCACTCCATTTATCACTTCTAGACAAATTCTTCCCTAGCAAGAGATTTCTATCTTTTTCGTAAAGTCAGTGGAGTGCCCCTGTTGGACCCCCGGTCGAAAGACCACCACAAAAATCCACACTTTCTTATGCATGCACATATGGCAGCTCCACTGGTTAAGTAGAGGGACTTAGATTCCCAGAGCGTTGGTAAGAAATCCACAAGTTTGTCCACCCAACAAATTTTCTCACCAACACTTGAGAAAGGAGTGACTACAAGGTCAAGCACAGAATCTTAAGCCACTATGATATGGACCCTTGACCATATTGGAGTAGGTTGGAGAAAATTCTTTCTGACTTTATTTTCCACGAATTATATGGATGTACTTAGTAGTAAATTGTCAGAATTACACCTATATGAGCCATCCATGCTTGATGAAGATGAACGATTACAAATTCTACCTTCTATATAATATTGCATCTTGGAATCATGAGGTGAATTAGAGGATGTAATGCTATAGAAGAAGGTCAAAGAGATGAAGAGAGGTCCGCATGAGTCTTCATAGGCTGGAATGAAAGGGAATACACCAAGGCAGGCTTGATGGTACTTGAAGGAGAAAGCGAGGGAGTTATTTCCTTATCTACTTCCCCACTAAGATTTTGTGGGACCAAAATCCTCCTAAGCAGGGGAGTTGTGATCCATGGGGATCCAAAACAACACCACTTCATCAGATCATCTAGTACTAGAAGAAGAAAATAAAGAAAACAAGGAGAATATTTTATATTTATAGAACCATTTCTCGATGCAAAGTGGTGGTTTTATAACAAACCCTTAACAGAGAAGTGGTCTTGTAACCACCGCCTTCCAAACTGGTGGTCTCATAACCACTGGTTTGAAAATAGTGGAGGTCCTCTCACTATTGACAGAAAAATAACAATGGAGCACGAACAGTCTCATATTTAAAGCCTCTGGGCTATGTCTCTTCCCTTTCACGAACTTTCTCATTCTTTATTGCATAGGATGATATGAGAAAGGATATAAATATATATAGGAGTAAGATAACTTGGAATCAAAGGCATTAAAGGAAATTTGAATTCATGGGAGCAAGTGAGAAAATAATATTGAGTGCTAGAACTAATTTGTAGAAGCAAGGTTGAATGAGAGCAGAGAAAACAAGTACTTAAGAGAAGGGTCTACATTGTTTTTTGCTTTCGAATTTATTGTAATCTCTATTCTTGAATTATTGGCCAATACATAAGTGGGAAGAAATAGTATTTCCCTTCTTGACTAGTTTTCACTCACATCGAGGGTTCCTAGGATAAACATTTGTGTGTTGTGTTGGTGAATTTTCATTTCACAGTCTGAAATTTAATTCTAAATCATACAATAATCAATCACTAGCTACAATTCTATCATTTTCTAAGTGAAATTGGAACACTAATATTAAATTTGTGATTTTGTTAATTTCCAAAGATGAGGTTTATAGATCAAGAATTTTCAATCTTAACTTGATATCTCCTAGATAAGTATGATGTATTCCCCTCTCTTCAGGGGGAATAATATTTTATTCTTCTACCAATTTATAATCTAATTATGTTAGTGCCTCCATTTATGAAAGAATTCCTTCCCAATAATACAATTCATCTCCACATTTGTTAAGTTGTTCAATTGCCTCATTACACAACTCTTTCAACTAGCCATAACATTCCATTATTTGATTAATAATTATATTTCCATTTTTGAATAACCCCTCCTTCCACCTATCCATAGAATTGATTATTTTTCTAGCCCTTTCAACCTCTTCCAAAATATTAGGTGTTATAGCAGTAATAACTTCCTACCCTTCATTTGTAGATTGCACCCATTTATGTATATATAAAGACAATGTTTTAACTTGTTCCTTTAATTTTTTATTTGACACTTTATCCTCATCAATATTTCATAGCAAGCTTCCAACAACTACTATGATATACTACTTTAATGTTTCTTAGTTTTTTCCCCAATTGAATGTGTGTAACATTATAGTCTCTCAATGTGATTTCATATTTCAATTTACCTTCCTGTGGCGTTGTTATTTCTAGAGTTCTAAACCCTTGTTGGTTCACATGAGTTTTAGTGAGGACCTTAGATTTCTTTAGGGATATTTTAGGTTTTGAGAATGAAATAATTGTGATATCTACAAATCCTTCTTGAACCACCTTATTTTCATTTCCTGGAAGGAGCATTCCTATCCATCTAGCCATATGAGTATTCCCCATGATTAGTCCTAGTAGTGTGAGATGTGGAGTCTCTTTAAAGAGTACCATTTGCTTAGATGTATCTTGAAAACTTTGTAGTATTGGTACTTTGTCATGTGCCTCCTCTACTTCTATTACTTTCTCTTCACTACTTGGTGCCACTGTATTTTGTTTCTCTTTTTCTTTCTCCTAAGATTGGGTTTGGATGATATTTGTAAGGATCTTATCACTAGCTAATGTTCCACCTGTATCATTTCTCTCTATTGGAGTAAAAATTATGTCTGCAAGTTATTTTAGAGCCTCCCTAATTGGACTTAAAACTTTAAGTGGCTCTTTACTCTCTAAATTTCTTACCTACTTTAGATGTTGTTATGTAGACATAGTTTCATGGAATTTTCCACCAATATACTTTTGTATTGTTGATTCTTCATCTTTCTTCTCTAATGGTTGGGATCTTGTGAATAAGTTCTAATCCTATCACCAATTATTATGCTCTTTTCAACATTAGCTTCAGCTAGTTTTGTGACCTCTTATGTGGTTTCCATCATGATCCATTTTATTGAGTCTATACTTTCAGGTACTCTACCATCCTTTACTACTTCTATTTTTTTTGGAGAGTGATACTGAATGGAGACATAATATGATGTAGGATGTTCATTTATTATTATTTCAATCACTTTTTATTTTTATTGTATGTTTTTTAGTTTGAACTTGAGTACTTTGAGATCTAACTTCCAATTTAAAACTTGATGCCAGAGAAGTTTCCTTCATTTACATTTATTTTTGAATAAAAATCTCATCTCCTACTATATAAGTTTCAATCATTACATTTGTAAGTTCAAGAATAGAAGCCTCTTCAAGCATCAACTATTTCAATTGGTTTATTTAGTTGTTCACATGGTTAATTACACTCAGGAACATTTTCATCATTAGATTACATTACACGTAACTCCTCTTTCTCTTGGTATGTCACGATGCTACTAGGATGATTAGATAAGGGGATATTATAAGTTATTTTCTCTTGGACCAAATCCATCACTATTCCTATTGGAAATAATACTGAAGTTGTAACTTCATGTGGTATAGGTGGATTAACTTGAACTCTTTCCTATACATGTGGTTTCATTGCTTAATATGTTATTCTGGCAATAAATTTTATTTGGGCCTTGGTGAGTGGAATTGGATAAATGAATTCAAGATCCTTACTTTTATGTTTCTTTGATGTATGACCACCTTCCTTTATTAGGATACTATTATCTCTTACTAATGGTGGTATCACCTTGGATTTATTTTTAAGTCTCTCAACATACTTGAGGTTAGGTGCCTCTCTTTCTTTAGCACTTAGCACTTTGAGTTTTGGATCAACACTCGTTGAGAAATATCTCATTGTTTTCCTTGTACTAGATGATCCTTTCAATTTTACTGAGGGAGACCTTTGTTTGGTTACACATGTCCCTTTAGTTTTCATAGGCACTGCTTGGGGGATTGGGGAATCCTATATTGTTTTTAGATACATCTCTTTAGCTTTCTGTGTTAAAAATGACATGGAAATGTCAGTCTTTCTAGTAGATGTAATCCATTCATCATTAATACCTGAAGTTGGTATATTGGTAAGAAATTAAGGATATTTTCCTCCTAATGGATCAATATTATCAGATCCCTCCTTCAAAAGAGGGAGATATCCCTTTAATATTCCTAAATCTCTTAATGCATTCAAAAATTTTATATTTTAGATGGACAGGTTCATACCTTTTCCTTGCAACCAAGTCAAGGTCCTTTTCATTACATTACCTATTCTAGCATGTGGATTATCTAAATTTTCCTAGCCCAAAAGTATAGGACTAATTAGTTGTGACTCAATTTTATGGTCAATATAATATTGAATCACTATTTTTTGATCATCTACAATTCCTTAAGGAAGCACAGTAATCTTAAAATCAATGACCTACCTAAGGGTCATCCTAGAGAAATCTCTAAGTGTTTCACACAGAAGGATGTTTCCGTTCTTGGAATAGAGTTGCTTATATCCTTTCATTCTCTTGAGAAACAGATAAGGGTTAGGGCTAGGAGGAATACCTGTTGAATGTTTGGAGGGTGTGTGCGTACTGTAGAGAGAGATCAGATCAATTGCGAAGAACTCGTTTTTGTCTGGGAAGGACTACCTGCAAGTAAGAATACAAGACCACCATATTCTAATTAGACAATAAATGAGGGAACTTCCTTAGGCCCAGGAAATATTGGACTTCCTTTCGAAGGTGGTTAGTTCCCCTGCTAATACGAATCAACACAAATTCTAACAAAGAAGTTATTGCAAGATTACAATTTAATTACCCTGTTAAAACAATAGAGAAAAGGTTGGTATTGGTTTTGAATCACAGTGACCGATGCTGGTCACTATCACCAATACCGGTTCCTAATAACCGATATCAGTAGGGGCAGTGATTTAGGGGCTTTTAGTGAAGGTTGGCTATAGGGTAGCTATGGTGTTTATTAGGCTGGTAAATGATTGGGGATAGGTAATGGGGTGATGGAGAAGACTCAGACAGTATGGGGGCTATTCTTGGGGGCAATGTAAGGGTAGAGGAGGTACAGTTAGATGTAGGGTGTTACCGGGTAGTGGATTTGGGAGTAGACTTATAAAAATTGTGATTCAGAAGTCCAAGAAATGTTATTAAAAGAACGTACAAGACAATACCTACTAGTTCCTGATGAAGACACAGGTCCAAAGACTGTGATAATGAAGGCAGGGCTCAAGTAGGATGATCAGACAATCAAAGATGAGCTATCTTCTCTCCCAATGCATGGATGAGTATCACTGGGCTCTGGTTACTCAGTTGCAGTCTTAGGCTTGATGTCCTTCTCTGCAAACTCCTTTATTTCCTTCACTTGTCTCTGCTCAGCCAAGTGAATTCCTGATCTTTTCAATGAATTCCTGATCCTTTGTTTTTGGTTGGGGGAGGTCATTTATATTTAACCGATGGCAGTTACGTAACCGATGGCGGTCGAGTAGGAACCGATGTCAATTAAGTCAAAGTGGGATATTTTTAATAAAATAGCCAGCCTTCCCTCCTTTTCTTCTGAGGGATTAGTTGTGGGCTTGGTCAAGTCATTATTAGGTTGGTTTTGGTGTGGGTGAGGAGTAATTAGTCATGGGTGTGGATATAGACCAAGTTATAGGTCTTAATTAGGTTTGTTTAGGATTAGGGCTAGGTCATGATGAGGTGGTAGGTTTGGAGATGTGGATTTATTAATTATAAGGTAATTAATAAATAATTGTGTAAGGTTTAGGTGATGAGGTTAGGTTGCGAAATGAGATGCGAGGCACAGGGGGTCATAAGATACAAATTTGGTGTCTACATTAGCCCCTTGTTGTTGTGTAGCTTGTCTTGTAAAGCTACACTAACAATAATAAGAAGTGGTTACTCCCGTTAAGGGTATAGGTAATCCCCCTCAAATCTATCACAGATTGAGGTGACGTGAAATCAGGGATAGGGTTGATAAAGGGTGAATGGTGTTGAGATGATGGTACGATGGTGGTGTAAGTGCAAGGAAGCAGATGCATGTTGAAATGTAGTAGTGCGACCAGGGTACATGATTTGAAGAGCAAACAAGAAATTCATAGGCAAAGGTCGATAGTTTATCCAAACAAGGGTGATATAATCCTGGTATCCAAGGCATAGGAAGTAGCTCCAGGGGATATAATGGGTAAGGTACAGGAACGTTTAGGTATGTTCGGCAGTACCAAATAGTTGGTTTGGTTGAGATAAACGTCACGGTCTCAGTCTAGGCAAAGTTGGTCAACTGATCAAGTCAAGCACCCTAATCATGCTAAAACATGAACAAGTGAGCTCGATTGAACAAAAAGCTACACGATTGGTGGATAAAATTGTAATTTGCGGGTTTTGGGTGAGGTATTTAATTGGTGTGGCCTTGGGTCGGGCCTGATTGGTTAGTTGCGGCCTTGGGTCGGGCTTGATTGGTTGGTTACGGCCTTGGGTCGGGCCTGATTGGTTGGTTGCAGCCTTGGGTCGGGCCTAATTGGTTGGGTACGGCCTCGGCTCGGGCCTGGTTGGTTGGGTGTGGCCTTTGGTTGGGCCTGATTGGTTGGTTACAACCTTGGGTCGGGCTTGATTGGTTGGTTGTGGCCTTGGGTCGGGCTAAATGGTTGGTTGCGGTTGTGGGCGGGCCTGGTTGGTTGATTGCGGCCGTGAATTGGGCTAATGAAGTCAAAAAAGGCTATTTAACAAAGGAGGGTATAGACGATGTGGTGAGAAAGGGAGATTGGTGAATAAGGGTAGAAATTGTGGTGAAATAGGTATAAAACTGATATCGGTTAGATATGACCGGTATCAGTTAGAGGACCGATACCGGTGTTTTAGGGCACAATATAACCGATGTCGGTTATAGGTAAAAAACCTATAAAAAGAAAAATACGGCCTATCATTGTCACATTGTCAATTTGATAACCAATACGGTTTGTCTAGGTTTAAAATTAATTTTTTTGAGTTTGTACACTGATTTGGTAGTAGTTGAGTGGAGGAGTGAGTGATTAGTAGACCCTAGCGAGGAGGAGGCAGAATTTGATTGGTGGAGGACCCAGTTAAGGAGATTTGGAGCCATGGCACAGCTAGGAGGAGCAGGAGGTGCTAGACCACCTGTACCACCGCAACCTATCCCATGACAATGACGTGTAGTCGTATCGATAGGCTCTAAACCTCTAATTATGTGAATTTAATGATTGTAAGCGAGATGTGGGTTTTGGGTAGGAATCCAAATTTTGAATAAAATAATGAATAAATTGAAGTAATTTGTAAAATGGAGTAGGTAGGTAGGTTAGTTAGGTTAAAACAGTAGGGTGTGTAGGGTTGTAGGGTTTTCCAGTGGGTAAAAGGGTAGAAATAGGCAAAAATATGTTTTTAGGGGCTGCGTCGGGTTCGTCTCTGGACCTGGACAGCGACCGGTGTCGGTCACTAGGCGACCGACATCGGTCACCAAATATTTGGCACAACTTGGATTTTTGGTAGACCGGCGTCGGTCATATGTCGACCGGTGCCGGTGCATAGGATATGCTAGGGAGGGGACCGGTGGCGGTCAAGGGTGACCGGTACCGGTCATTAGTTAGGTTTGTTTTGTTTTTTTTTGTTGTTTTTTGTGTTTTGTTTGTTGTTTGGTTGTTTGTTGTTTTTGTTGTGTTCTTTTGTTTGTTGTTTTGTTGTTTTGGTTTTGTTTGTTGTTTTGTTGTTTTGAGTTTTGTTTGTTGTTTGTTGTTTTTCTTTTGTTTTTTGTTTGGGGATGAAGAGGGAGGGGGTAGAGTTGATAGGAAAGGTGATTGGGGTGGGGGGTGGAAATGGGGTGGTTGTGTGGTTGGTTTGGTTAGGATAGATTAGGTGTTGGGTATGAAGTAGGAGGTGTTAAAGTGGCGGGGGTATAGGTAGATGGCTAGAGTATATCAGGGTGGTTTGTTGGTTGGTTGGTGGTAAAGGGGATGAGGTATTTGGTAGAGATGAGGGGGTTGAAGGTGAGGACATAGGCATTTTGAGTTTTTGTAAACACCGCAGGTATATGATAGAGGTGTCTGGATCGGTCATCTGTATCTGAGTAGAGCATGGTGTACTCAAACATTCCCATAGGACTCGTCTATCTTCAAAGGGGTGAAAATCCTCATATGTGAATAGGAACTTTTGTATGGAAGAAAGGTGGGTTGTGATTCCGGTCCACTGTGGGTGTGATACAGGGGGTAAATGAGGCACTGTATCAATGGGCGTTAAGAGGTCAACCGGTTGCTGAAAAGATTTAGGCGATGAAGAACTAATAGGTAGGAGGGCATGTCTGAGAGGATCCGTCATGATTAAAGAATTTGGTGATGTCGGTTCAAGGGGTTTCTCGTCTAAGGATGACGAAAAAAGTGGCGAGGCTTCCTCTTGTACAACAAGAGTGGTAGAAGGAGATGTTTGGGAAATATATAAGTTAGATAACATCCACTCACAATCTTGCAAAGATGTGGTGTAAGAAGGCTCATCTGTGAGAAGGGAAACCTGGGCGGTTAATTCCTTTATGGGTAAAGGAATGGAAAGGTTATCATCTTGTCTTGATGGTAGTGAAGCGGGTGCAGATTCTTGCATTGGTGAAGAGGCTTGATTCAAAATTTTCTCAATAGAGGATTTTGGTTGGGAATCGAAAACTGCATGGATTTCATGAACACTCTCCTCGGCTAAGATATCTTGGTTTATGTTACTGTTAGAAGAGTGGTTTGGGAATGGTTTATTGAAGATTTTCAAATTTTGGTTAGCAGGGGCATTAGGATTATCAAGGGTTATATCCCCTGCATCAACCATTTCCTTCACTATGTTTTTCAACATCTTACAGTTTTCGTGACTGTGTCCCTTCACGCGGTGGAAGTTACAGAAGTCATTTTCTTTGTACCAAGAAGGTATAGTGCGGGTGGAATCAAACCCGGAGTGAGGTTTAATAGGAGGCAAGGTGATAGCTCCTGCTTTGAGAAATTTTTCTAATATGACACCATAAGTTTCTCCCAAGGGAGTGTAATTGATGGGCTCGGCTTTATACTTATAGGTGGTTTTTGGCGGGGTATTAGATAGTGCTTGGGATTTGACCATCACCACGTGGACAGCTCCTTTTGATTTCGAAGCATTCGATGCGTGAGAGTTGGTGGTGTTGGGTTTGTTGGTGGAGTCTTGGGTTCGGAAATTAGGGTTTTTGTTGCGCAACCGTAATTTCTCTTCCTCTAAGGCTCGAATTTCTAGTTTCCGAGCCATAGTAAAGGCCTCATCAAAGGTGTGGAAAGTTTGAATTTGGAGGGTAGGAGAAATGTGCTTAGCGCAGGCCCGCGTAAAGAGTTCGGCTTGAGGCAAGGCATAAGTAAGTTGGTTGATGAGACCCCGCCATCGTCCAATGAAATCTGCGATAGATTCTTCTTCAAATTTTCAGACGGCATAGAGGTTGGTGATAGATACTTTCTTAGCAATATTAATGGAGAAATGATCTAAGAAATATTGGGCTAATTGGTTAAAAGAGAAGATTGAGTGCTGGGTTTAAGCACTGTACCACTCCAAGGCGGGTCCTGATAAGGACATGGGAAAGGTGCGGAGTAGTAAAGCATCGTCACGAGCAATCAGATAGCAAGCATGTCTAAATGATCGCAAGTGTTGTTGAGGATCCTCCTTACTATTTAAACGAGTGAATTTTGGTAATTCCCATTGAGGAGGATATGAATGAAGGGGGACAGAAGGATGAATAGGCTCCCAAAAAACTTGCTCATATGTCAGGGTGCTACGGCTTCCTGAAACAGAAGCCTCCAGATTTTGCATCTTTTCCATCATGTGTTTGATGAAATCAGTGGTTGGATGAGATGATGGTGTGGTTGTTGTAAAAGGTGGACGATTGGGCCAAGGGCCTCCACTAGACAATGGGGGGGCTAAATGTTGATAAGGTATTGAGGATGAATATGTTGAGGTGATCGAATAGGGATGTCTTATATAAGGTGTTGAAGCCACCGGATAAGTGTGTGGAAATGAAAAGGTGGGTGGAGCTTGAGAAGGAAATCTCGTGTGGATAGGTGGTAGAGAGAAAGTTATGAAAGGAACAGTCTCAAGAGAGACGAGGTAGGAGCAGTTGGCGGTAATGATACGTGGGGCCCAAGATTAACAAAAGGAAAGCCAATTTGTGCCGTAAGAACCTCTGAAGCCACTGAGTTGGGAGACTGGGCTAAGGATGAAGAAGGTAAGGTGGAGTCATCAGGTGGGGAAGGAGCTAAGTGAGCGGCTATACTAATAGGCATGCCAACAAGGAGTTGACTGTCGGGTGTATGGTTAGGGGCATGAGATAAATAGTACTGTACACCGCTAGGATTGACGTCCAAAAAATTTGCAAATTCCTTATCTCCTACAGGGATTTTTGGAACCTCACTGGTGTCCATAGGATTCCCTATAGAATGTGAAGGGGGTGATTCAGGAAAAGGCACAGAGCAAGCATGTGAAACCATAGCTGCGGCTTGTTTTTGAGTGATAACAACCATGGACAAGAGTACACAGTAGGGATTTAATCTATCAGGAATAGAAGCAACAACAAAATGTTGGAATTGGTAGGTTGCTAGTTTTGGGAACCATGAAAGACAGTAACCGATATCGATCAGGTAACCGATGTCAGTCAGACTGTAGCTGGTGTTGGTAAGTTAACCGATGTCAGTATAATAGGACCGGTGTAAGAAGCTATAAGAAGTTGCTGATTTGGGGTTAACAATGCTTAGTATGCCTACCCAACTATTCTGAAGTAATCACTAAAACAGTGCAGGACAGAGAAACAAAACAAAAAAAAAGCAAGATGCACAAACAAATCAAGAGACTAACCCTAGGATTAGTTTTAATTATTGTGGGCTTATGCCTTAGACACAAGATGATGTCAATCCTAAACAGAAGACTTAGGGGAAATGTCAAATTTGTTTTGGCTTATAAGGTTACCTCAATCGGGCGGAGGAATACCATGGAAAAGGGGGATGTTTGAGCTATTGTGTTAATTTATGATGTGATTTGGTATGTGTTGTGCAGTGAAAGTAAGATTAATTTCTTGTCAATACCATGGATATCACCCCCACGTGTATGACCTGTTACTTAATCTATGTTCCCTATAATTGAAAACAGCAAGCAAGAATGTGATGCACGTGTTTTAAACCCAAATCGAAAATGATATTCGATGAAGCAAGGAGATGATTTTCACTAATGCAAAGATGTGAAAGCAAGACAAATTATTTTACCAAAATGACAAAATATTTTATGAATATTTAGCAGAAACAAACTGTAAGTATGCTCCCTATATGAAAGCAAGCAAGAAAGAAAGAAACCCAAAATGGGTCCCACCGGGCGTGCCAAAATGTTTCACACAGAAGGATGTTTCCGTTCTTGGAATATATTTGCTTCTATCCTTTCATTCTCTTGAGAAACAGATAAGGGTTAGGGCTAGGAGGAATACCTGTTGAATGTTTGGAGGGTGTGCGCATACCGTAGAGAGAGATCAGATCGATTGTGAAGAACTCCTTTTTGTCTGGGAAGGACTACCTACAAGTAAGAATACAAGACCACCAGATTCTAATTAGACAATAAATGAGGGAACTGCGTTAGGCCCAGGAAATATTGGACTTCCTTTCGAAGGTGGTTAGTTCCCCTACTAATACAAATAACACAAATTCTAACAAAGAAGTTATTGCAAGATTACAATTTAATTACCCTGTTAAAACAATAAAGAAAAGGCTGGTCTTGGTTTTGAATCACAGTGACCAATGCCGGTCACTGTCACCGGTACCGGTTCCGAATAACCGATATCGGTAGGGGAAGTGATTTAGGGGCTTTTAGTTAAGGTTGGCTATAAGGTGGCTATGGTGTTTATTAGGCTGGTGAATGATTGGGGATAGGTAATGGGGTGATGGAGAAGACTCAGATAGTATGGGGGGCTTTTCTTGCAGGCAATGTAAGGGTAGAGGAGGTACAGTTAGATGTAGGGTGTTACCAGGTAGTGGATCTGGGAGTAGACTTATAATTAATGTGATTCAGAAGTCCAAGAAATGTTATTAAAATAATGTAGAACACAGTACTTACTAGTTCCTGATGAAGACATAGGTTCAAAGACTATGATAACGAAGGCAGGGCTCAGGTAGGATGATCAGACAATCAAAGATGAGTTATCTTCTCTCCCAATGCTTGGATGAGTATCACTGGGCTCTGGTTACTCAGTTGTAGTCTTAGGCTTGATGTCCTTCTCCGCAAACTCCTTTCTTTCCTTCACTTGTCTCTGCTCGGCCAAGTGAATTCCTTATCTTTTCAATGAATTCCAGATCCTTTGTTTTTGGTTGGGGGAGGTCATTTATAGAGAACCGATGGTGGTTACGTAACCGATGGTGGTCGAGTAGGAATCGATGTCAGTTAAGTCAAAGTGGGCTATTTTTAGTAAAATATCTAGCCTTCCCTCCTTTTCTTTTGAGGGATTAGTTGTGGGCTTGGTCAAGTCATTATTAGGTTGGTTTTGGTGCAGGTGAGGAGTAATTAGTCATGGGTGTGGATATAGACCAAGTTATAGGTCTTAATTAGGTTAGTTTAGGATTAGGGCTAGGTCATGATGAGGGTGGCGAAATGAGGTGGCAGGTTTGGAGATGTGGATTTATTAATTATAAGGTAATTAATAAATAATTGTGTAAGGTTTAGGTGATGAGGTTAGGTTGCAAAATGAGATGTGGGGCACAGGGGGTCGTAAGACACAAATTTGGTGTCTACACTAAGTAGTAATTCTTCCTCATCCCTATAATTCATCCAATAATCCCTAAATTGAGGTCCATGATTAATTAAATTGATAACCCACCTGATATCATAATTGGTTTTAGGTTCAAATTTATCCATCTTGAACCTTTCCATCTTATCTTCCATCACATTGCATTTTGTAATTTTGGCGCAAGAGTTCCTCCCAATTCTGATAGGAAACTTAATATTAGTCTTGTGTTTACCTACAATCTGTTTGTGTACTGGTACCAACTACCTTAAGAGTTTACACAAGTCCCATTTTTCATCCACATACCTAGGTGATTTATATGGATGTCCATTAAATCCATTGGCTTTGATGTAAGTAAAAAATTTGTATTGAATGAAGAAGCAACCATATTCCAGTATTGCATTTTTTACCTCAGTAGATATCCTATATTGATCCCACTCTAGTTTTAAAAGGCATACCATAGGTACAATAAATGCATCATTCAGCTGTCTAACATTTCCTTTCCACTTATCTAAATTTAGTTGAGGATACACATCATACACTTTGTGAGTTTTAAAAATTACAATTCGTGGGAGACCAAGGAATGTATTATGACATGAAATATTGTAAATCAAAAAATACATCCTTTAAAAATGAATATAGTAGGTGATATACACCATAACCTTTGTGGTGATTTTCATATGTTGGGCATGAATTAATGTAGGTATAAAAGTTACTGCGCATAATTTTCCTCTTTATTCTAAGATAACCCCTATGAAAGGATGCATCCATTCTGAGAACATGTATGTCGTTTCCAATCCTACAATTCTACTCAGCATCATGATTAAATCTTTGACCTCCTCAACAAACAATTCCTTTTTCAACCTCTTAGGGATTATTTTGATGGATCTTCTATTGGTTATCAACCACTTAACATTCATTAATGTAGCATAGTCATCATGTATCTCCTTAAAATCACTATGTGTTGACTCTATAGTGACACTTATTTGTTGATCCACCTTTGGTAATCATATCATTAATCATAAGGCTTCTGGTGTTAGGGTTAACACCCTTTCTCCACTTCCATCCAAAACTTATTTATGTTTTGGATCATAATTTTTGGTAAAAATTCATATCAGTTTAGGAGAAGTATGGAAGGTGGGAATGCCACAGCCAGGGAAATTTTGATAGCATCAATGGCTATCATTCCTCTACTTCCATTTGGAGCATGGAGTCTTTGTAGAAAATCATTGAAGTCAGTGTTTGACAAGTTTTTGTTTTTTACTATGTCCAAATTACTTCTAATACAAGAGGTTATATGAAATCTTTACTCCATAGGATTCATTTTATGTTTTTTAGCTTTCTTTCTCAACCCTTTGCAAATTAATTTAGTAAAACATGAAAAACATGGGTTGTATATGAGTACTTACATTTATTCTATGGATTCTCAAATATTCTTCTTTACACATGTATTTCTTAAATTCCTTAAATCAAACATACCTTCCACAACAGATATTTTATCTTTACATTGTTAATTTAGAGAGCTAGGGATTTTATATTTTCCAAGTACATAAGTGAGAATTTGAAATGATCAACTAAAATTTTAAAATTCTCAACTTGATCTGCATAACAAGCATTCATGGCGGTAGGAATAAATGATTAAAATCTTAATCGTTTGATGTGTTTATCCCTTTTGAATGTGATCCATCCATTTGTGTCTATCTGAAGAATGATGGTGTTGGGGATTTTTCTTGAATTTTGTTTGTTTGTTAAAGGGGTGCAAAACTGTAGAATTGACTTGATCACCCATTGTTGACTTTGATTACAGGGTTGACATGTGTCCCCCTTTGGGATTAAAACTTGTAAATGTACTTTTCATTTTACCGAGTGTAACATTAAAAGGTGAATAAATGGATCATTTCACCACTCTAATGATATCCTTACACATGTTTCCTTTCAAGGAGAATGGGTATGTCAGTATTTTGCACTATGATCTCATAAATATTCCTTGGAATATTCCATCAAGCCTTAGGGATTATATTTTACATTACATATTTATATCACTTCTATAAAAGTTCAAGCTAGGCCTGATACCACAAAGAAAACCAAAACATGCCACATGTTTTCGGGCATCAGGGAAAAAATGTAGTTTGCATAAGAACTTAGACTGAATGACACACAAGGAATTTTTCAAGTATTTTTACACATTTCATTGGAAATTTTCAGAAGGAATTTTCTACTTAAAAACATGGGCATGACTACTTGGATTTGTCATAACAAATTTAGACATAGATTCAGTAGCTTTCTTATTTCAACATCAATTTTTTTTCAAAGGTATATTGATTTTCATGTGTTACAAACCTTAGTAAGAATGGTATACAAATTTTATGATCACACATTTCAAAACATGGTGTGAGCTCAAAAATAATACCAACATCTACCATACATATATCTATAAGATCATTATAAGTAAGAGATGTTATACCAAGAACATTACCAATTCTTATAAAATCAAATGGGGGATAAATGGATGATTCACTCACCAAGAGCCTTATAATTTATGTTGTTTTTCTGGTGGAAATAATTTATACCAAAATGATCTTATTATCACCCTTTTCTATAGCCTTGATTATTTCTGGTTTTTCAAAATCATATTTTGAAATCCACTTTAATGTTGTAATCAATTCCTTTGGATAAAGTGGTATTTTAATTGATTCATGAGGAGTTCAAATTTAGAATGAAACCTGAGTTTCTTCTTGAGGTTTACTAAGTGTATATCGAACTGGTTAGGATTCCCTTGAGTGAAAAGGACCTTAAGTTAATTTAGCAATAAATATCATGTTATATGTTATATATGTCATGAAGTTGGTAATTTCTCAAAGAATTACTATCACTATGGACAACCCAAACACAATAGAAACTCCCATACCTTCAGATGGAAAGAAAATAAGGCTTCTAACATGAAGATAAATTATAGAAAGAAGAAAAAATTAGTCAAGCCTCAAGCAAATCATGGAAAGAAGGAAATTAAATGGGTATATAGGATCAAAAAATTAAATCTAGAAGTTGAAATAGAAAAGAATTAAAATAAGGTGACATGGAAAGATATGGAAGAGGCACAACAAGCTAATAATGTATCAAGAAAAAATATGTCACATAAGATATAACCAAAGGGTGACAAAGGTAAGAAACAAAAATACATCTCCAGTGCCAATGATAAGAAATTTCTTCCTCAAGCAGTGGTAGAGCAAGTATATAAATTACAACATGAATTCTTATCAGGTACTCTAACAGAAGATGAGAGATCAAGTAATGAGGTTATCTTACCCAGAAAATCAACTAAGAAGATTAACAGGGCTCTGAGGAAAAGAAAAGGGAAAATGGAGTCATCATATGGTTTTGATGACTTCTTACTATTCTAAGAAATTCCATCAAGAAAAGAGTGTCTTATCTATGCTTCTAGGAGACATACTATTTTTGAGGACGCAATAATAAATATTTGGAGTGAAGAGGAGTTGTCATTTTCAATTATGCATCTTCATGATGATGTAATATGTATGTTTATGAGGCTTAAATTGTTGACGTGATGTGAAATTTAAAACCTCTTGTGGTGTTTATATTTAAAGCATAAAGTCTATTTTTTGTAAGTTGTTTAAGTTATGGAGTTTCTCCAGAGGAATTTTAGATGCCAAGAGAGATGTCTATCATAGACAAAGTAATTCATTACATCAATGTATTTTGTATGATTCAAAGTGTTGTTATCATTGAAAAATATGTTGGATGATTCTAAGCATGTCCAGATAACAATTTTTGTGTCTCAGTAGCTAGTCTTGAGTCCATATGCCTGCTTCAAAGTTTGTCATGGTTTCAAAATTCCTTGGTGACCAATTTGATTCTAAGAACTATTGGAGTGTGTGAAATGTATCTTTGTCATCAAGGAATTTTTGAAGGATGTTTATTGGGCTCTAGTGTTATCAAGTTTGTGATAGGATTCCAAGAAATTTCAATGAAATGTTATATCTCTGTCATGGTTTGTATTTTTTAGAAGTACTTGCACTAAGTTAGTGTGTCTTGCATCGAATATTGAAGTGTCAATTTTTTTATGGATAAATTCAAGTTAAAGAGATGTCATGATATTTGAAAAATATGTCTAGTATGATATGTCATTTTAAAGGTATTTGTAAAGTTGAAAAATAGTTTTTTTGTAGTAATTCCCTCAAAGGTGTAATTCTTGTCAGCGTGAGTAATTTGGCCCATTGTCTTGGCTTATGTGTACTTGGCTCTGTGTCATGTATCATGATGGTGGATTTTGGACCTCTGAATGTCCTTGAAGGTTCTTCTAGGTGATCAAATGGCGACTTGATTAGTTTGCACTCCAAGAGGTGGATTGTGTTTATGACATGATCTATCTATCCTAGTTCTTAAGAAAATATTGAGGTGCTACATATATGAGAAATGTTTTAAATTGACTTATATACATTTAAGAGGTGCTCAACATGTTTGAATATGCTTATGCAAAGTGTTTGTGTAAGTTTGGGAGTGAATGGTACAAAAATTAAGACAAATTGATACTTCATTGTCCTTGAATGTGTTTAGCACAATTCATTCAAGTGGTATACCTAGAAATTCAATTTTGATTGGTTTATTAATGGATCTTTTAGTTGAAATTTTGTGTGAATAATATAAAATCATGATACTAAAGGATTAAATTTTTTTGAGGTCTCAAAAATGTATACATTTTAAGTTATCCATGATAGAATAGGAGATTTAGTTCTTATTACACAATGAAGAGGGTTTGATTTTCAAAACCCTAACTTTTTGGATTTTTGAAAGACTTGACAAGGTATTTAATGTGTTAGATGAGTTTAATTGTTTCTCATAGTGTTTCTTAAGGTTGGGCATGGCTTATAAGAAGAGTTGAAGTTTTCTCCATCATGTTTCTTTCTAAAAGTTGCATGTTATAGTTTAGAGGCAAGGTTGATGGTTTCTCATCTCTGAGATGCCATTCAAGTAATTAAAAATGACTAGGAGTAAATTTACCATTGTATTCAGACTGATATGATCTAGAAAGAGGTATCTAACTACTTCTAGTGAAAATTGAAGACTCGCGGGTCTAGAGGGAATAGTTATGTGTTATACAGGTATGAAACATAGGATTGAGTGTGAATTACATTGAAGCTTCTCTATTAAGAATAATCCTCAAGAACATTGAAATAATAGAACATGCTGCTACATGTCTGAGATAGTGATATGGTCAAAAAATCACATTTCCAGGGTCTCTAGAAGAAAAATGGCTTTCTACAGGCCTGAATATTTAAAATGATATTAGTAGAGCCCTAGAAGGTTGGAAATATCATAAATATGGGGACAAGTATGAAGGATTCTGAGCCTTTTTGGTTTTCAAAATGATGATATTCTAATTTTCAAGTTTATAAATCTATGTGTAAGGAATCAAGTACAAATTAAAGGTTACATGTTTGTGTATTGAAACTCAAATTTTGAAAAAATGTAAGTAAATATCTCTAGTATTTTTTTTGGTAATTAAGAACCCTGGGAGTGTCCATTAACAAGTGTATAAGGCCTATAAGAATATATCATGTTGTAAATGTGATTATGTTTTAAATGTATGCATAAGGAAATAAGTATGGATTTCATCAAGGAATCATGTAAAATGGAAGAACTGTGAATCAAAATTCATTATCTATGAAGGGCCTTGGTGATGAGCCATATGTGGATTGAGTATGGTCCAAAAGTAGGGGAGTATATATTATTCTTGGTCCAAGGATCAAGGAAGTTTAAAGTTCCTCAGAAGATAAATATTGAAAGCTACAAGTAATCAAGTTTGTAATCAAATTTCATATTATGACAATGCCTTTAGAAGATTTGTGAGAAGGTAAAAATATTGATGATATCATCTAGTGAGTTCCTTTAGATTGAAATGCAATGTGCATATATTCTTGAAATGTTTTTATTACTCTAGATAATGTGAATCTATATAAGTCCCTAGAAAGGAGAATTAATGAGAAAAGACCTTGAAAGTGCTATGTATAGTCATGAGAAGCTAATCCTTGTGAAAGTGAAATGTGTTCTAAGGAGAAAACTCAAGGTATGGAATCTGAATCATCATGTCAACTTAAAGGTGAATGAATCATGGTAGAAGTATGTAAGACTAATTAAGAGGAGTATAATGGTATGTTACAAACCAAAAAAAAGATAGTCCATGATCTACATGTGAGAATATCACTATATATAGGTATGTTTATGACTGAAATATGATTTCAAAGAATAAAAGAAGGTCTCTAAGGGTCTATTGATGGCTCTGTACAAGTGGAATGTGTGATCAGAACATAGTAAGTTTTCCTTACTCTAGTATAATGCGGCACAATGTACTAGAAGAAATGTATATGGTTTGATATGTGTCTCAAGTCTAAGATTGATCATAGTATTTCATAGGACTGAAAAAGTGAAAAATTTATGAGACTATAGTTTTGAGAAAAGTTAAAAATCATGCATATGCCTACAAAATGTTGATAGGTGCTTCAACCCTTTGAAGATCAAGGAAGTATTTTGAAATTTTGAAGCTTTCCAAAACTCCAAAGTCTGAAATTTTAGACTTCAGATTTCAGAGGTTTTTATTTTTCAGGTATTTTTTGGAAGCTACAAAATGAACATTTTTGAATTTGAAGTTTTGAACTCCTGAAAGTCCCAAAGTCCAAAATTCAGAATTTCAGACTTTCGGGTTTTGAAGTCACCTTTGGCATTTCTTCACTTTTTCAACTCAGGAGTTCTAAAGTCCAAAACTCTGAAGTTCCAAAATTTTAGAACTTTAGACTTTTGGGTTTCAAATGTTTGTGTTTCCTTTTTGGAAAATTCCTTACCAGATTTCTAAAGTCTGAAACTCCAAAGTTCCAAAATTTTAGAACTTCAGAATTTTGGGTTTCAGAGTTCTCCTGTCATCTTTTGAATAATTTCATACCCCCGAGTTCTGAAGTCTGAAACTCTGAAGTTTCAAAATTTTGGAACCTTGGAATTTTGGGGTTGTGGACTTCGGGTTTCATATCTTGTAAAAATTTCATTCCATTTCAGAGTTTTGAGGTTTGTAATTTCAGAGCTTCTATGAGTATTTAATTTTCAACCACCCCCCATGTGTCAACTTTTGAGCATTAATTCTGGGTTTTCTATATAAACTCAAAATTTTACCTATCATTTTCACCTGGATTTTTCTCTGACACTCTAATTTTTACCGAACCATTTTGTACTTTTGAGGCATCATTTTCAAGGTAATTTTTGTTTTTGGGTTATTTCTTCTTGGTTTATGATCATTTTGGGTTTTCTTTGTTTGTTTATTCTCTTTTTTGTTCTTATTTTTCTTATTTGAAATGGAACCCTCATCATCCGCTATTTTTTCCTCAATCATGTTATCTGTTTCCCACAACTACAAATTCAAATACGTGTAGGAATCTAGTCTAAATTACACACCATTTCCTTCCACATATTCACAAGTACTCAATTTTCCTTCTGCGCTCTTCGGTAATTTTGGGTTTTCAAAGTTGCCTTTTTAGAGCCTTTTTTGGAGATTCGAACGTTTAAAGTTTTCAGAGTTTTGGAGGTTTGAATTTTTTAGAGTCAGAGGTTCAGAAATTTTTGGAGGTCACAATTTTGGAGTTTCAAAGAGGTTTTCTTTTCAGAGTTTTGGAGGTCTTGTATTTCAGGTTTTCAGAGATTTATACTTCAGAGTCTGAACTTTTTCAGAGTTATTGTTTTCAAACTTTCAGAATTTGGCATTTCAGAGCTTTTACGGTGTTTTTTATGAAATTCCCAAAGGCCATTCATGTTCTAAATTCCAAATATAATGTCAACCTTCTCATCTAAGTGAAAATAAAAGATGAAATACACATTTTAGGAGTTTCTCCTCACTCATGCCTTTCCTCAAACTTGGGAATATTGGAGATACCGACCTTGGAAAAAGTAGATTTTCTAGATTTTGGGAAAGATTAAAATCCCCTAACAAGAAGTCTTAGATGCAGACCATATTTGATAATGGGATTTCTCTCACTGTTTTCCTTCATCCATGCATTATCCTGAGTTCATCTTAGTTGTAGCAGCCCATTTTAATAAGGATTCTAGAATCAGTAAAAGATGATGATGGCAAGGTCATAATTAGACTGGACACCAATTTATTTGAGGATTTATTTAAACTTCTAGATGTTGAAGGATATGCAAAAATTTCACTAGAAGCCATTGTGGAACATTGGGATAAGGAAACAGAAATGTGTACAAAAGTCATGATGAAGAGCTACTTGGTCAAGAATGTCACCAAACTTCCTAAGAAAATGTTTTGATCAGATTTCATCTAGGAAGTGAAGTGATCTCATTGTGTTTTTGAGTAGATTTTTGGTCTCGCTTCCATAGGGAGTTTTAAGAATGGATGTTCCTGTATATTTCCACTATTAAAAAAAAAAAGAATTCATACGATGGGGAGAGCATATCATCAGCTCCATTTGTTTTCAATTGAGTAAAGTCTTGTCTTCAAAAAAACTTTTACATGACTTATTTCTTGGTTTATGTTGCAGCTATGCCATGGGGGAATTCAATGGTTTAAATACAAAAGGTGTTAGAATTGTGTCATATTTATCACTTTTATCCTCAAATTACAATGGAAGAAGGAAATAAACATTTTTGTAGGGTCAATGATGCCTTTTTCATTGTTCTCCTTTATCGTTTTGACAATCATTTTTATAATCAAAGGATTTATGATGAGGCTTTTAAATAAGTACGGAGTGGGGAGCCATTTATCTTCAAGTTTCCAACATTTACATACATCAGGATTCCTAGTTTCTTGGGTGCCCCTAAAAGTTACCAAGGTGCCCTACTGATAAATGGGTTTTGTTAGAATTGGTTCAAATTGTTTGGATTATCACAAAATCTAGAACAAACGACATAAGGTGGGAGTCTAGTTTCCCATTTCAATCAGAAGGTATACTTGTGCCAGTATTTATAAAGCAAAGAATGTGGATGCAAAGATGTTTGAAGTTATTTTGTGAACCTCTCATCTCAGAACCAAATTTGACTATTGGGGTAAGTTCAGTGAAACATGTTTAGCTAGTTCTCACGTGCCTCAGCTAGAGGATATTTGGATTCACTATCAGGATGAGGTTATCATCAGGAAATGAGAATACAAAATATTGACTTTGGATGAGGTTAGAAAATTTGGTATTGTGGAGATTCCAGAGGAGATGGAGGATGATGATGAAGTGTTGGATCCAATATACAAGGGTAATAATGTTTCCAATCAACCTTTTTCATGGATCTATTGGTATCAAGAGGAGAATTGCAATACTAAGGAAAGGGCGGGGCCCATTTTACAAAGAACATATGATTGGTTGGCTACCTTGGGAATTTCACCCAAAGGGTTGGATCAATCTATAAGAATAGAAACCCAACCAACAATAAGTCTTCCTACACCCACAAAAGGAAAAAGGTCTACCCAAAAGGCCAATATAATTCCTAGGAAGATTTCATTTGTTGTTGGAAGTTCCTCTCTTTCCAAGGCCCCTACTTCCAAGGTTGTGTCCTCTGTAATACCAGTATCAAAAGTTTTTAAAGTTATTGATTCTCTAGTTGTGTCACAAAATCTTCCACCCCCTCCTTCCCTACCATTATCACTTCCTCTATCATTACCTTCTAGGATTCTACACTCATCTTTTCTTTTCCATCCCCATCCATGGCCCAAGTATTTTCATCCCTTCCTTGTCTCTCAGTAGGGGAAATGATTGGGTCTCCAGTTTTCACTTCACTACCTAATAAAATTTTATGTCCTTCCATTTCAACTTCCATCCCCATTGCATCTACTCTTGAGGCTATTCTCACATCCACCCCGTCCATCATTACCACCTCCATTTCATTTCCAACTAATGTTATCAGTGATATTGTGTTATCTAGTGCTTCAGGTGCTGAATCAATTGTGCCACTTTTGTCTATGTCTGCTATACCAGAATGGCTATTTCACCAAACTCCAAAGCAAAAGAAGAAGGTGCCTCTGGTAGACGTGATAGATATAAGTGTATTGGAACCTACTTTGAAGAGACAGGAAAAACAGCCAAAGATCATCTCTAGTTTATCTGTAAACCAACCAGGAGAGAGAGTCATGGAAGTTTTACCCCCATTGAGGGGAAGACTAAAGAGACTATCACAACAACAGACTATCAAATCTCTACATTTTCACTAGGCAAAACAACACATGAAGCTGCCAAACAAGATGTGCAAGTGGCTCTTAGGAATTTTTTGGAGAAGTATGATAAAGATAAATCTTCCAAAGATGAACTAAAGGTGAAGGTTGAACAACTCACTACTCTTTTAAGGAAAGTAACACAACCCACTCCAACCACTGATCTTTCAAATACTACTGCTTTGACAATTTCTTCCACTCTGGATGATATTTCATATCATGAGATTGAGAAGATAGGTCAGAAGGGAAGATCAGTGAATGGATGGATAGAACACATGCTTCAGGAAGCTAACCCTTTGATTAAAGAAGTTGTTGAATTATATAATTATTTGCAAACCAAAAGAGCCTCCATTCGTAGGATAGATGAAGTCTTCTTCAAGGATAACAATAATTTGAATTTGAATTTGACCACATGGGGCGAGATTAGAGATGAGGATCCAAGATTTAATTCTTCAAGAAGAAGTAATTGATGATATTTCTAAATTGTTTGAGTTTTAGAAGGCTATGGAATTTAGATCCCAGGTGTTACAAGATTTGATCAAGAAGTTGGATGACAAACACATGGAAATAATGGATGGTCTAAATGATATCTCAGAAGAGTTTGATAATATCAACTGTAAATTTTTCAATGAGAATATTGATGTCCCTTCCAGTGGATCAAATTAAATCGAATTTCAAAGATTTGGTAAATAAAGATGATGAGGTAACTAGGAATTTCAATAGTGATTCAATTGACAGGTTGGTTTCATGCCATAATTTCACAAGTCAACTGAAGAAAGTGGTGAGTAAGGTTGAAAAGGTTCCAGCTAAAGTGGCAAGAGAGATTGAAACAATGGATGTGGTGAATCATTACGCATGTGGACCAGAAGAAGAGGAAGTACAAGGAATCATCAAGCATTTCATTGATTACAAGCATCAGATGACTATGTGGGAGAAAGAGCAGGAGAAAACCGAAAGAGGAAAAAGATGTTTGTAGGACCAAGCTAAGCTAAGCAGCCATGAAAGGACAATTCCAAGCTCTAGATCAGTCCAAGTTGTAGGGTTGACTTAGTCAAACCTTTGCAACTACTTTGATATTTTTATGGGATCCTTCCCTGAAGGAACTTAATTACATTCTATATTTAGTAACTTGTTAGTTAAGGTTCATCTATAATGGCTCAAGATTAAAACTTATAAATAGTTAGGTGTATAAAATTTAGAGATGTAGATCATTGGGGAAGTTACTCTTCAAGCTTGGAAGAGTTCTTTGAATACTTTGGAGCCTTTCAATTATATTCAGAACAATATTTTTCCATGAAATGTCTGATTTATTGTGTTAATAGTTGATCAATGTATGCTTTGTGAATGTGTAACTCCTTAGTATAAGTGATTAACCCACCTTTATTTCAGAGTATCTTATTTCAATCTGTGGAAGAATGATGTGGTTATCTTGAATATAAGTTATGGAAATATTATATTCCTTATATTATAAAGTTACATTATCATTAATTTCCATGAAGAGAAAGGGATGTATGACATGTATATATCATATATTTTTGTGATTTGTTGATTGTGTATTTGATTAGATTTGATCTATTTGTTAGGTATGTTTGGGGTCTTACAAGGAAATGCATGCTCTTTTGTCTGTGGTATATTATTTTCCCTATCTAAATAGCATAAGGTGAATTGGATTGTGATGTTTAATTTATCCTTTCCAAGTTAACCCTTTCTAGTGTGAAGATTAGAAAATTATCTAATTATACTCTCTTGGTGTATCACCTTATTTCCTTATTTGTTATTTCTAACTCTGAGCCCCGTGAATTGAGTAGATTAGAGTCATTTTAAAGTGTTTTTTAGCCTTGCACATTGATCTTAAATCAGGTGCCCCAAGTTCCAAAGGAATTCTAAATTCTCCGAGGTTCATCCTAAGGTGACAAGGTCCCACACCTTAGGGATGTTCTAACGTTGCATGGTATCATTCAAAAATTTAATGGGTGAACGATCCACGTGACAATAGTTTTTGGCATGCCTGGTGGGACAAAGAGAGTTGGTACTTCTCTTCATATTTTCATAACTCAAAGTACCTGACAACTCCATATCTCTGGATTTTTTTATCTCAGTGTGTTAACATATGTGAAGAATTCAGACAAGAGATTTACGAGATGAGAAGGAAATTATCAGCATATTGAGTTATCCTTGTCTCCTCAAAGAAGAAGAAGAGGAATTTCAAGCTCACTAGTCACAACATCTCCCCACAAGGGTCATTATACTCCTCCTTATGAAAGGTTTTCCCCCACCTAGGAACAATCAACCCTCTTAGAATGAATGGCCCCTGCAAGGAACTAAGTATTTCCTCCTTTCAATGCAAGTAACCCTCTTCTATTAGCTCAATGATCCTATACCTGCTTCTGCACTCAAAATTTTACCCTTTTACATAGGGAAACTCATATTACTCTAGTAGAACATATTCTTGATGTAGCCAACATTTGCGTAGTACATAATATCATGCAAAAGACAATGTTGCGTCAGAATCCTTGCTACTTCCTTCAAGGGAAAAGCACTTCAATGGTTTTGTGGTTATAGGGATGGAAATATTACCACTTGGGATGAGTTAGGGGAGAAGCTCTGTAAACAATTTGAAGATAAGAGTGATCACATGTCACTCTTGGAACAACTAACTACTATAAAGAGAGCTCCCCAAGAATACATGATTGATTTCAATTTTTGATTCCAAAGGACTTGGAATAGGATTCTAGCACTCATAAAGCCTTCTCCAAACAATGCATTCAAGTACTATTTGCGAGCCTTGAACAATGATGTAGTATTATGATCTAGTCCATGAGAGGGACTATATTACCTGATTCCTACAAATTTTCCATAAGTGCTGATAATTACTTAATTCAGGCTGGAAAGATAGCTCCACAACCTCCAATTTTGTTGTCTCTAGATCTTACAAATACTTAGCCTACCATTTCTCCCATTCCAACAACTTCCAAGAAGCTAGTTCAGTCTATCCCCACCCCTTTAAAAAACCTATTTGAAGTCAAGTCACTGCTGTAAACTTTTGGGAATGAGCTCATTACACTCAAAAGGAAAAAATTCAATATAATCATCCATATCAGCCATAAAATCAGCAGTATCAGGCTAATAATCCTCCCTTTTAAGGAAATAATAAGCCTCAAAACCAAGCTACAGGGAAAGTGATGATTTTCAAGCCTTTAAATTTTAGGAGTCCTCTAAATGTTAGTTCTTCTAAAGCTATTGTACCCATCCAAAATATTCTAGTTCAAGATTATGAATGGTGTTATCCTTATTCTCAGCCTCACAATCAAAATAGTTTCCCCAATGGAGTTCTGAGCCAAGCCCTTATGGTTCAAAACATATCTTCCCCTTTGAGCCAAAAAAAATCATCTACATAGGAAATAGTAGATCAACCACAGGCGCCCAAAGAAACCACTTTGCTAAATTGGAAAGCAAAAATTTTTGCGGTTGAATACATATTCCTCATCAATAGTAGAAAACACTTGTTCTCAGAAGAGAGAAATTTAACCTCAAACTTCCAAAGCTTATCAAGCATCCACTTCACATCCTCAGTTACAAGGTGGTTGTTGATAAAGATGAGGGAAAGAAATTTTCTAGAGACACATGCCAACCCACTTACAAAAATAGATCTATCTTAGGGCATCGCAATACCCAAAAAGCACTTTGTGAAAGAGGATGCTCAAAGAAACATTAGAAAAGTAGGAGAAATCCCCTTAAATATCATGGAACAAATGAAGAAGACCAACCTGAGTGTGACTATGTGGGACACACTCTCGATTCCTTCTTAGAGAAACTTGTTGCGAGAGGCTTTGAATAGTTTTGGTACAACTGATGGATCATCGGGTCATGGAGCAGAAATTGCAACAAGTTTGTGCTAACTAGAAGGGAAAAGTATTCCTAAGTTGAAAAAACCACCACCATTATATATTTCTTTGATCATTGGTGATCATTTGGTACATAACTACATGATCGATTCTGGTGCCAGTAGCTCTGTTACTCCCAAACAAATTACAAACGTGTTAGGAATACAATATACCATGGTTGCAAAAGGAGTTGTTCAGCTGGATGGTATAACCATTAAGACTATTGGAATCATCAAAGGACTTCAACTTACCATCCATGCATGCCCAAGTTTTTCATTCACCCAAGACATATCAGTCATTGATCTCCCTCCTCTCTTTGTTATCTGCCTATCATGAGATTTCACTGCCAAAATGGGTGGTTACCTATTATCTGATTGGTCACATATGATTCTCGGGACTCGATACAGAACCAAGGTAACTATAAGGGTAGAACCAATCTGCCATAATCATGTAGAACCCTACACTGCTAGTCCTACAAATGGGAATTATACCATCCATGATCGAGAGGAAGAAGTTGTTGATCATGAATCAACCACTCTTATGGAAGAAGTCCCTAATAATATGTTGATGAAGTGAGTGGAGACCATCAGTACGATCCCTACATTGATGTGTTGGAAGAGGAATAATTTGGTTTGTTGTTGTTGGAAGAAATGGGATTGGACACATACTGTATCCACGAAGAAGGAACAACCATACCACAACTTGTCAAAACACAAAGCAATCTTGAAGGATTGTGGCAATTGCTCTTCGATGGCTCAAGGAGTAAGAATGGATCTATTGTCATGTTATGATAATTTCTGTAGAAGGAGATAAATACTTCTCATCTTTCAAGTTGTAGTTCACTTACACTAACAATGTTACAGAATACGAGGCCCTTGTGCAAGGAATTCAACTTGCTCAAAAGAGGGGTATTAAATCCCTGACTATTTTTGGAGACAGTGAGTTAGTATTTCATCAAGTGACAACACGTAGTGCATCAAAAAATGATCTTTTAAGATCATACAAGAACCAAGTCTAGGATTTAATTGAATATTTTGAAGCTTTTGGGATCCATGATGTTCCTAGAAAGAAAAATCAAGACACTGATAGGTTTCCTACAATTGGTTTGCAATATGACATACCAGTTGATATGACAAAAGAAGGACAAAAATCTGTGAAAATAATGGTTCAACCTGAAGTCCCTGATAATGTAAGTTGTTGGCAAGTGTTCGATAGTGACCAATAAATTTTCCTATTTCTACAAGAAGAGGTTGAGTTTGCCACGAAAGGTCAAGCTAAGTTGGAAGAAGCATACAATGATAAAATCATACAATTGAAAAGAAACAAGCTACTGAAAGGCTTAGTTACTTGGAATCCATCTTCAATTCAGGCAATTAAGCTAAAAAGCAAAACTCGAACATGGTAGGCAAAGAAGAATATTTTGAGGAAGTTGAGGTAGCAAATGAAAAATTTATGAAGATTGGTAAAGTATGTACTTCTGAAGAAAAAGAAGCTTTCATAAAAAAAATTAAAGAGTATCATGACATTTTCGCATGGAGCTACAAAGACCTGTGTGGTTTTGATCTAGGTCTAGCACAATATACTATCAAACTGGACCCTCATGCCAAGCTAGTTCATTAGAAACAAAGGCCAATTAATCCCAAAATTGAGCCACTAATGAGGAAGGATCTAACCAAACTCATTGAGTCTTGTATAATTTTTCCTATCAAACATTCATCTTGGGTGGCCAATCTAGTTCATGTACAGAAGAAAAATGGAGAAATTTGGCTATGTGGATTTCAGAGATGGATTTCAGAGATCTGAACCATGCCTTATTTGATTGATTGAAATATCATTATCCTCTTCCATCGATGGAGCATATTCTCCATAATATAGCAGGAGTGTAAAGGTTTTCATTGCTTGATGGATATTCTATTGTAAAAACACTTTGATATAATAGCTGGAGATCTTGGTTAAAGAATACATGTATTATAAATAGTTCAAGATAGAACATTCACTACTAAGTGGGGTATTAGTATGCCTATAGTAAAATTGCCATTTGGATTATCCAATGTTGGTGCTACTTTCCAAAGAGCCATGAACATGGCATTTTGGGGGCTAATCAATGATATCATCTTAGTTTACCTTGATGATATAACTATATACTCTAAGCATGCAGAAGACCACATCACACATCTAAGGAAGGTTTTTCGAAGGTGTAGGGAGTTTGGGGTTTCACTCAATCCTAAAAAATGTATTTTTATAGTGCATGAGGGGAAGTTATTAGGGCATGTTGTTTCAGCAGAAGGATTGTCAATCAATCCAGCCAAGATTCATTCTATTGTGTCTTTATTTCTCCCAAGTCACAAGAAGGGTCTCCAAAGTTTTCTTGGAACCATAAATTTCATGCGAAGATTTATCCCTCAATTCGCAGCGTTAGCTAAACCACTAACAACCATGTTGAAGAAAAAAATGCCTTTCTCATGGAAAAAAGAAGGGAAGGAGAGTTTTGAGGCTATTAAGACAACAATTTCTCAAGATCTCACACTAATGAACCCCATGTTTGATAAAGATTTTATTCTTTATGCTTTTACAGGCCAAGAGAGAATTTCAGGTATTCTTACTCAACAAAATGATGATTTGATGGAGCAACCAATTTCTTTCTTTAGTCAATCCCTCAAATACTATGACCTTAAATATTCATTTGTTGAAAAACAAGTCTTTGTAGTTATTTGAGATTTGAATAAATTCAAGCACATGTTGTCCAACAACAAAATTCATCTGATGGTGTCTCATCCAGGTGTCAAGGAATTTTTTCTAAACAAAGAGATGAATGAAAAGCGTGTTGGATGGATCATGAAGGTGATGGAGTATGATGTACATATCAAAGTTACCAAAATTGTCAAAGGTAAAGGTTTGTGTCAGCAACTTGTTGTAGACATGGAATCAAAAGCTGATGAAGATGTTATGCTCTTAAACACTAATGAAGATGATGATCAGGTTAATTGGTTATCTAGAATGGATAATTTCCTTTTCTCGGGAGCATACCCAATGAATATGAATAAAATTCAAAGATGAACCTTCCATCTTCAGTATATTTCATATGTTTTGGTAGATAATGTTCACTTTCGAAGGGATTTGAATGATGTTCTTCTTTGGTGCATGGGAACGGAATAGGTAAGTAAGATACTAGAAGAGTTTCACAATGGTCTATCTGGAGGACATTATTTTGGATGAAAACTGCTACCAAGATCATGCGAGCCAGTTACTATTGGCATATTTGTTCAAATATGCTCATCTTTGGGTAAGGAAATGCAAGGAATGTGCCTTTTTCATAGGGAAACAAAGGTTGGAAGCCCTCCCTCTTCATCCAATTCAAGTGGATCAACCCTTCATTTAATGGGGGTTGGATTTCATTGGAATGATTAATCCTCCATCCAGTGATGGACATAAATGGGTCCTTATTGCAATAGAATATTTTACTCAATGGACAAGAGACAATAGCACTGAAGGAGAGAAATGAGAAGGTAGTTCTTGGTTTCTTAGAAGGTATAATGACAAGGTTCAGTGTCCCATTTATAGTTATTTCAGAAAATGTAATGGATTTCCTTGGTCTGAAGCTAAGTGAATGGGCTGTTAAAAATGGGATCTATCTCAAGTCTTCATCCAATTACTATTCTCAAGGTAATGGATTGGCAGGTTCTAGCAATAAGAACCTCACAAGGATTATCAAGCGCACAATGGAGACTAATAAGAGGACTTGGCACACACAGCTTAAGATTGTTTTATGGGTAGATCAGATCGCTCCTAAAAGGGCCATCAAAACTTCTCCTTTCATGCTTGTATATGGAAGAGAAGAAAACCTTTCACTCTCCTTAGAGTTACGTTCTTTAGAGTTGGCTCATCAACTTGAGGTTATGGATAATGATCCTTTTACAATAAGGTTTGCTGAACTCATGGAGTTGGAAGAAGTACGAAACAAGGCTATGAAGACTTTGAGAGCAACATCAGGCTTAGGTTAAGAAATCTTTAGACAAGAAAATGTCCAATAGGCATTTTCAAGAGGGATATTTAGTTCTCAAATGGGATGAAGATAGATACAAACCAGGAAAACACGCCAAGTTTGACGATCTCTGGAGTGGGCCATACATCATCACGAGTTGCAAAGAGGTGAATTTGTTTTTTCTATCCATGATCAATGGAGAATAACTACCCATTCATGTGAATGGGATACATCTCAAAGATTGCTTTTGAGATCTTTCCACCCCCTGTACAGTGTTTGTTTTGACTTTTCCTCCTAGTTCTTTGCACATTGTGATGTTTAATTTTCTGTTTCTTTTGTTTAGTTTATACTCATAATGTATTCTTCTTTTTGGACTCTTTTTCCAAATGGTTTTTATAAGGTTACTGGCCTAAAATCTTAGCGGGAAAGTATTCCATGGAGGTTTCCAAAAAATCTTAACCTTTAAATTCTACCTTAAGAGGAAGATGTTTTAAAACAAATTGACTAAATTCTTTCTGAAAATTTTCTCCCAAAAGTATTTTGAAATTTTGAAGTTTTCTGAAACTCTTGAAGTCCAAAATTTTAGACTTCAGATTTCAGAGGTTTTATTTTTCAGGGTTTGGGAGAAGCTACTACGAAACCAAATTTTTTGACTTTGAAGTTTCAAACTTGAAAGTCGGAGTCATAATTTCAGGTTATAGAGTCAACATTAGCATTTCTTCACTTTTTCAACTTGGAATTCTGAATTCCAAAACTCTAAAGTTTTTAAATTTCATAATTTCAAGCTTTCAAGTTTTTAAGTTCTACGTTGCCTTTTTGGAAAATTCCTTACCGAATTTCCGAAGTTAGAAACTCTAAAGTTCTAAAATTTCAGGACTTTCAGACTTTTCAGGTTTGAGTCGTCATCTTTTTGAGAATTTCGTACCCTAAGTTCCAAACTCCGAAACGCCGAAGTTTTGAAATTTTGGAACTTCATACTTTCAAGGTTTCAGACTTTGGGTTTTGTATTACAAAACTCACATTCCATTTCAGAGTTTTGGGGTTTGTGATTTCAGAAGCTTCTATGAGCATTTAATGTTCAACCACCCCCATGTGTTGGCTTCTAAGCATTAATTCTGGGTTTTCTATATAAACTCAAATTTTTATCTGTCATTTTCACCTGACTTTTTCTCTAACACTCTATTTTTACCAAACCATTTCATACTTTTGAGGCATCATTTTTGAGGTAATTTTTATTTTTGGGTTATTTATTCTTGGTTTATGATCATTTTGGTTTTCTTTGGTTTTTATTCTCTTTTTGTTCTTACTTTTATTATTTGAAATTGAACCCTCTTCATCTACCATTTTTTCCTCAATCATGTTATCTAATTCCCACAACTAAAAATTCCAATACGTGTAGGCATCTAGTCCAAATTTCACACCAATTCCTTCCAGATCTTCACAAGTATTCGATTTTCATTCTGTGCCCTTTGGTGATTTTGGGTTTTCACAGTTTCCTTTTTAGAACCTTACTTTTTTGATATTTTTCAGAGTTTCAGAAGATTTTCATTTTCAGAGGTTCAGAGGTCACAGTTTTCACAGTTTCCTTTTCAGAGATTTTTTCAGAGGTCTGTTATTTTTCGGGTTTTCAGAGATTTATACTTCAGGATTCAAAAAAAAATTTTGGAGTTGTTGTTTTTGGACTTTCAAACTTTGGCATTTCGGATCTCTTACAGTGTATTTTATCAAATTTCCAAAGGCCATTCAAATTCCGAATTCTAAATTTAATGTCAACCTCCTCATCTAAGGGAAAAGAACAGATGAAATACACATTTTCAAGAGTTGATCCTCACTCATGTCTATCTTCAGATTTGGGGAATATTGGAGATACCAACCTTGGGCAAATAGATTTTCCATATTTCTTGGAAAGATTAAAAGCCCCTAACAAGAAGCCTTGGATGGAGGCCATATTTGACAGTGGGATCTCTCTCATTGAAGGATTTTCTTCATCCATGCATTGTCCTAAGTTTATCTTAGTAGCAACAACCCATTTTGATAAGGATTCTGATTTGGTAAAAGATGATGACGGAAAGGTCATAATCAGAATGGACACTGATTTTTTTAAGGATTTATTTAAACTTTCAGATGTTGAAGGATATACAACAATTTCACTAGAAGTTGTTGTGGAACATTGGGAAAAATAAATGGAAATGTGTAAAAAACTTATGATTAAAATTTACTTGGCCAAAAATTTTGTTAAGCTTCCTAAAACATTGTTCCACTCAGACTTCATCTAGGAAGTAAGTGATCTTATTGTATTATTTGTTAGGATAAAAATATTATTATCCTAATATCAATTATGCAATAGTCCAGTTATTTAATTAATTTTATTAATTAAATAATAATGGTTATTTTGTTATATGGTTCATAAACCATATTTGTCTTTTATACATGTTGGTATATTGTTTTGAATAATATATTTGTTTGTATCTAATTGTTGCTTCCCGTATGTTATTGGAAGCTTGTTCATTTTGGAATTTGGTTGCACCTGTGAAACTTAATCTCCCGTGTGTATTTGGCTGTGCAATATCTATAAATATTGCAGCCCATTCTCTGTAAAAGTTGGTTGATTGATATTAATAAACTAATCAGGCTTCCATCCCTATTTCTCAATTTACATTTGGTACTAGAGTGAATTGAAGCTCCTGGCAAGGTTGGAGAAGGTTACAGAAGAAGGAGAATTCATGGAGAAGAAATCTACAACAGAAGGAGAGCCAGTGCTGCCTCCTGCAGCTTCCCAAAACCCCCTTTAAACCCACAACCTCCTGTTCAGTTCCAGATGTTTGGAACGTAAATTTTTTTTGCACTGGTGCACTCAGCACCAGGCAAAATTTTCTGTAGGTATAAAGAATTAAAAAAAAATTCCCCATTAGGAGTTTTGTCTCTAATTTAAGAGAGGCTATTTAGTCTCTGCTACATTTTAGCAGACCATTAGATTTGGAGGTCTGTGTGTATGTGCACCTTCAGCAAGTGAACAACCTCCTCAGACCACTGGATTTGGAACTCTGATCAATACACATGCATGCAAGTTTCGAGTATTGAATGCATGTTCACATAGACCAAATTGGAAACATTTTTTTTTAGCGGCATTATACTCCAAAGCAGAGTTATTCCAAAAGCTAAGTGTTATACTCCACGCCAAAGCACACCTGCAATACTCCATGCACCTGCACATTCATTTGAGCGGGTTCATGAGCGGCGGGTTCAAATTACATTCAAAGGCACATCATTTAGTGGTACATCATCCCACGCACCTGCCAAATACATCGAGCCTGCACAAAAGAAAACAAAAAAAAGTGGCCAAAGCAAGGAAGAGCGGCCTGCACAAAATAAAGAATCTTCATTTGGTCCTCACGCCATAAGGAAAATATTCAGTCCTCACGCCAAAGGAAGCTGTTCAGTCCTCACGCCGAAGGAAAATCAAAGCAAAAGGAGATTAAAAGGTGTTTCTTGATCCATTTTTTGAGCAAAGGAAACCCTAAATGCCTCCAACACGTGGACTCCAACTCAGCATCACCTCTTTTTAACAGGTCAATGCCTTTATTTTACTCAATAAATATTATTTGCTTCATTTGTCTACCAAGCGCCCATGTGCGCCTAGTTGGTTAGTGAATGTGCCTTGGGAGTGAGATGTGTGGGGGTCGAATCCTACCCCAACAAACAAAAACTCATTTTTTGAAATTTAGCGGAAAATTTGGCAGTTTTACCAAATTTAGTGGCAAAATTTGAATTTAGTTATAACTAACTAAATTTAGCGGAGGAATCCCTAAGTTAGGGTAAAAAAAAAATTCTCCCATTAGGCCTATTTTTTCATTCCGACATTTTTTGCAAAGGAGGCCTTTCCAAAAATTGCATTTTTAGCTATATTTTTGCAATTTTTTGGTATAGTGGGTCATTTTGGGCTCCAGAGGCCACCAGGACCCGCAAAACAAAAAAAAAATTTCCTGCTATTCAATTTTTCCAATTTTTGAATGTAATTGTATACTGCTTAATATATTGTACTAATTTGCAGGTTGCCATAGTCAACTACAAACTTTGTAACTGCTCAAAACTGGCAAAATTGTAATAAAAAAATAAAAAATTGGTTCTGTAACACTCATGAGATCCTAGATCTCATTCGCAGCGTTCAGTATATACGGTGCCTCTGGGAAGCACTTACGGGTAAATCCATCATGACTACTACTACACTTAACGCCTAATATAGCTGCAAAAACGTCATCTGGGCATCGTCCCTATAAATCGACGGGCAGTAATAAGGTCACAGTGCACACAATATGAGCCATCCCATCCGTCTGTGAATGATTGTATGACATAAATCTAGACTAAGAAATTATCTAAGTATATAGTGAAGTTACATCCATGTATGAGGATATTTCTTTGAGTTAGTACCAATAATTGCAAAGACCCCTTACAGTATTGTCTTAGTACCATGTATTGAATTCTTTCACATTCGTTAACGCCTCTTTCACGTACCAGTAGGTATATAAAAAGGGTGAGGATTATTCCACATACCACCAAGTATATCAGAAGAGTGCGTAGATACAAAGGTTTGGTATATCAGACTGACAATATATAGATTGGGAGACCTTATACCTGGAGTGATAAGAGCCAAACCCTGTTAGTGATTTTTGTAAAATGGGCACTAATGCCCCAAATGTTTTCTTCCAGATTTACAACTACTCAAAGGAAACAAATATTCTGCATGGAAGACAAAAATCAAGACACAACTTGACTTTGAAGAGATCTGTCCTGTTGTGACTGGTTTTATGACCAGATCAGTTACTGATACAACACAACAATGACAGTTTGATAGAGCATATCAGAAAGCCAAAGTCATCATCTTGTTTGGAGTGTCTGACGATTTGTAACCCCACATTCGATGATGCTACAACATCAAAAGAAGTGTGGGATAAATTGAGCACAGTATACAAGGCTAAAAACAAGAATGTTATACCAAATTTATAGAGTCAGTTACACACATTGAAGTTCGAACAAAATGAGAATATCAAAGCTTTCTTAAGAAGAGTTGCATAATTGAGGGCTTCACTTCTAGCCCTAGGAGAAATGGTCAAAGATGATGATCTTGTTCCCATTGTTCTGAGAGCATCTCCCTTCTTCATACTGTATTTTTATAATAACACTTAACTTGTCAGATACGACAGTTAGTTGTGACAAATTAGTAAACCTACTGCAACAAGAGGAAGCAATACAGAATAAAGATGATGATGAAGAGTGAGGCACTCTCTTCACATCAAAAATAGAAAGGAAAAGGTAAAGGAAAACCTAATTCCTATTAAAATTCCGAACATTAGAATCAATATCATGGGGAAAATCAATAGAAGAAGCAATGTAAAATTTGTAAAAGAGGACATGACTTAAAAGATTATTGGTATAATACTTTCAAGAAAGGTTCATCAAGTAACTCCAGACCACTCCATGACAAAAATATTACAAGGGATATTCTAACCACAATCATGGGCAGAAAAAAGGGAACTAGAAAAGAAGACCCCATCAGTAAGGAAATATTGTTGAACAAGAAGAACATTTAGATAATGAAGACTTCTTCTATCACTCCTCAATCTAGTAAAACATCCACATCATCTAGTGATGTCTGGGATGTTGATTCAAGAGCCAATCGACACATGAATGGCCTCAGAGACTTCTTTACTTCAAAGAGGTACATGCCATTGAAAAATCATGTTTCATTGGGAGATGATTTCTTCATATATAGTTGAGGGGATTGGGAACATATCTCTGCCCATTGGTTCACGCAATTGTAGACTATCTGATGTCTTATATGTACCTCAGTTGATAAAGAATCTACCTTCAGTCAGTCAAATCATTGATCACAACAAAAAAATTGACTTTGATAGTCATTTTGGCAAGAAAATGTGTTTGATTCGAGCTAAATCACAAGGCTCGAAAGATAGTTACAAAAGCCTCCAATGTGGGATGCATTTTCCAACTTGATTTTGTTTACAGATATGATCAAGCACTTGTGGCTAAGAACTCTACCTTAGCACATTTGTGGCATTAGAGACCTGGTCATGTTAGTTTCAAGTATCTCAAGACACTTCACCAGTGTAATATAGTACATGAGCTACCATCTCTTGAGAAGGATATAGACAATTGTCCTCACTGCCTAGCACGCAAACAACATAGAGTGTCATTCCAGAAGAGTACATATCAAGCACATGGTAAGCTTGATTTGATTCATACCAATCTTGGCGGTCTAGATGTAATCAAGTCATTCTATATTTCAGTACTTCATAATATGTGTTGACGACTAGGAAAATGTGGATTTTTTGTCTTTGGAAGAAAATTGAAGGTTTTGAAACCATCAAGTGGTTCAAAGTAGCCAGTTGAGAATGAAAATGGTCAGTCACATCAGAACTCTCTGCTCAGATTAAGAGGAGGAATTCAATAGTAAATGAGTGCAAAGACTACTTACAAACTCATAGGATTCATCAACAAATGCTTCCTTCACACACACCGCAACAGAATGGTGTTATTGAGAGAAGAAATTTTACTATCATGGAAATGGTGTGATACGTGATTGATGATTTTGTACTAGCAAAGAAATTATGGGTAGAAGTAGTAAAAACATCAGTGTATTTGTTGAATAGAGTGCCCACAGTTCCTCTCAAAGGAGTAACACCACAAGAAGCATGGTCAAAGCGGAAACCATCTACTACACACCTTAGAGTAATTTGGGTGTAAATAAAACATGGACATGTACCAAAGCATAAATAGAAAGAAATTGGACATGAAGTCACAAAAACTTGTCTTCATTGGGTACAATGAAGAGACTCTTAGGTAAAGATTGATGGAACCTAAGGCCAGAAAAGTCTACACCAGCAGAAATGTTGAGTTTTTTTAGAAGGAAGTAGAGTACTCCTCTTCCAGACTCACCAGATGTAGATTTTTCACCAGTTGAAAAATTGAAAGCTGATGTTCCCTCAGATGATGAAAGTGATGATGGGGATGATGGTGTTGATCAGATAGAACCACAACCCACGGAATAGCTCAGCGTATGCCCAAGTGGTGTACTAGCATGTTACGAGATGTAAGAATGGATGTTCCACCGGATACATCCACCCCTGGACCACGGACTTGCAGTAAAGCAAGGGAAGAAGTTAACTTTTCTTTGATGAGTAGAGTTATTGAATCTGATGAGCCCTCTATAGTCTAGGAAGCCCTACAGTCAAAATCTTGGAAAGATGCCATGGATTCTGAATATCAATCAGTGATGAAAAATAACACTTGGCAACTTGTCAATCTTCCACTAGGGAAGAAACCCATTGGATGCAGATGGATATTTAAAACAAAGTACAAAGAAGATGGGACAGTGGACAAGTATAAAGCAAGACTTGTAGCAAAGGGGTATGCAAAAAAAGAAGGCATTGACTACGAGGAGACATTTTCTCCCATAGCTAAGATCAAAATGATCAAGATGATATTTTTTCTAGCTGCACAGTTTGGATGGAAAGTCCATCAAATGGACGTAAAAAGTGCCTTCCTAAATGGATATTTACAAGAAGAAGTCTATATGACTCAACCTAAGGGATATGTTGTACCTGGTCAAGAAGAAAAGGTATGTAGACTCAGGAAATCTCTGTATGGCCTCAAACAGGCACCCCGGGCATGGTACATCAAGATTGATGAGCATCTCGTACAACATGGATTTGTTAGAAATCCATACGATCCCAATCTTTACCTCAAAAAGCAAGGGGGGAGATTGTGATTGTTGTTGTCTATGTCGATGATCTAGTCATCACTGGCAGTTCAGTGAAGATGATTGATGCAACAAAGAAAGATCTTAATCAATCATTCGACATGACAGATCTCGGGCTAATGCATCATTGTCTTGGATTGGAAGTATGACAGAAAGAGAATCACATCTTTGTTTCTTAGATGAAATATACCAAGACAATGCTCGAGAAATTTAGGATGATGGATTACACACTAATTTCTACACCTATGGAGAATAGATACAGTTATCTCGTTCAGATCCATCTCTTGAGGTAAGTGCCACTCTCTATCGGCAGATGATTGGGAGTCTCATTTACCTGACCTACACTAGACCATATATCAGCTTTGCAGTGAGCTATCTATCCAGGTTCATGCAGGAACCCAAAGTTTTTCATTGGAAAGTAGTAAGGCACATTTTGAGATATCTCAAAGGATCAGTGGATCTTGGTCTAGAATACAAGAAGAATGACAACTTCTTCTTGACTGGATATTTGGATTCAGATCATGCAGGTAACATTGATGATAGAAAATCCACTTCCAGATTTGTATTCTTTGATGGGATCTGGACCAATATCATGGGGAAGTAAGAAACAACACTTTGTTTCTCGCTCTTCCATAGAATCTGAGTATCATTCTGCAGGAGAAGCTTTCTATGAAGCGATTTGGCTATGTCGCATACTGTAAGGACTTGGAATACCACAGGATAAAACCTACCAACATGTATGTTGACAATGAAGGTGTTCTCAAACTTGTTCACAATCCATTTTTTCATGAGAGAACAAAGCACATTAAGGTACAGGTTCATTTCATACGCGAACATGTGTTGAAGCACAACATCTAGCTTCAATTTTGTCCAACAGCTGAACAACGGGCAGATATCTTCACAAAGTCACTTGCACGTGACAAGTTTGAGTTGTTCAGAGAGTTCCTCTCCTCATCTCTTTAGAAAATGCACAATTAAGGGGGGGAATGTTAGGATAAAAATAATTATGCATATTATTATGTAATTGATTATTTAATTAATTTTATTAATTAAATAATAATGGTTATTTTGTTATATGGTTCATAAACCATATTTGTCTTTTATACATGCTATTATATTGTTTTGAACAATATATTTGTTTGTATCTAATTGTTGCTTACCAGATGTTATTGGAAGCTTGTTCATTTTGGAATTTGGTTGCACCTATGCAACTTAATCTCCCGTGTGTATTTGGCTGTGCAATATCTATAAATATTGCTTCCCATTCTCTATAAAAGTTGGTTGATTGAGATTAATAAACTAATCAGGCTTCCGTCCCTATTTCTCAATCTACATTATTCAGTCAAGTTTTGGGTATTTCTTCTACAAAGGAGTTTTAGGAATGGATGTTCCTGTATGTTTCCATTATTAAAAATAATATATAATTCATAAAATGGGGAGACAAAATCAACAGTTCCATTTGTTTTCAATTGAGTAAATTATTGTCTTCAAAAAAACTTTTACATGAATTCTTTCTTGGTTTTTGTTTCCACTGCCATGGGGTAATTCAATGGTTTAAACACAAAAGGTATCATAAGTGGGTCACAAATTTATCAATTTTATCTCCAAATTACAATAGAAAAAGGAAACAAACATTTCCGCAGGATCAATGATGCTTTTTTCGTTGTTCTTATTTACCATTTTGATAAGAATTTGTATAATTGAAGGATTTTTTATGAGTATTTTAAAGAAGTGTGGGAGTAGGGAGCCATTAATATTAAGTTTCCAATATTTACATACATTAGGATTCCCATTTTCTTAGGTTCCCATATAAATTTACCAAGATTCGCTACTGAAAAATGAGTTTTGTTAGAATTGATTCTGTAATTGTTGGACTGTCACAAAATCCAGAACAAACAGCATAAGGTGGGAGTCTAGTTTCCCATTTCGATTGGAAGGTATACTTGTGCCAATATTTATAAATCAAAGAATGTGGATGGAGAGATGTTTGAATTTTCTTTGCAAACCTTTCATCCTAGAACCAACTTTGACTATTTGGGTAAGTTCAGTGAAATGAGTTTTGCCAGTTGTCACGTGCCTCGGCTAGAGGATAATTGGATTCACTTTTAGGATGAGGTTATCATTAGGAAACGAGATTATGAAATATTTACTTTGGATGAGGTTAGAAAATTTGGTATTACAAATATTCTAGAGGAAATGGAGGTTGATGATGACGTGTTTGATCTAATATACAAGGGTAATAATTTTTCTAATCAACTTTTTCCTTGGTTCAATTGGTATCAAGAGGAGATATACAATACTAAGGAAAGGGTGGGGCCCATTTTACAAAAAACATATGATTGGTTTGATACCTTAAAAATTTCACCAAAAGGGTTGGATCAATCTATAAGAATAGAAGCCCAACCAAAAATAAGTCTTCCTACAACCACAAAAGGTAAAAAGTCTACCCAAAAGGCCAATGTAATTCCTAGGAAGATTTCATTTGTTTTTGGAAGTTCCTGACTTTCCAAGGACCCTACTTCTAGGGTTATGTCCTTTGTAATACTCATATCAAAAGTTGTTTAAGTTATTGATTCTCTAGTTATATCATAAAATCTGCCACCCCCTCCTTCCCTGTCATTATTACTTCCTTTATCATGACCTTCTACTTCTACACTCATTTATTCTTTTCCGTCCCCTTCCATGGCCAAAGTATTTTCATCCCTTCTTGTTCTATCATTAGGGTAAATTATTGGGTCTCCATTTCTCACTTCATTAACTCAACAAATTTCATTTCCCTCCATTTAAACTTTCATCCTCATTGCATCATCTCCTCAATATATTCTCACATCCACCCCATCCATCATTACCACCAACATTTCATTGCCAACTAACGTTACCAGTGCTATTGTGTTATCTAGTTCTCTAGATGTTGAATTGGTCATGCAAATTTTTTTCTGTGTTTACTATACCATAATGGCTATATCTCTAAACTCCAAAGAAAAAGAAGAAGGTTCCTCTGGTAGATCTAATATATCTAAGTGTGTTGGAACCTACTTCGAGGAAACATGACAAATACCCAAAGATTGTCTCTAGTTTATCTGTAAACCAATCAGGAGAGAGACTCATGGATGTTACTACACCCATTGAGGATAAGAATAAAGAGAATATCATGGTAGTAGACTATGAAATCTCCAAATTTTCATTTAGGAAGGCAACATAAGAAGGTTCCAAAAAAGATGCGCAAGTGGCTCTCAAGAATTTTTTGTAGAAGTATTGTTGACGATTATATTTAGGGATGAACTGTCAAAGTCAAAGGATACCTTAACGAATTGGGATGTGCACCCTAAGATAATCTCCATATTTTAAATAAGTTGGCTCTTCTCTATGGTGTGGGATAAGGTTAGTGGAAAACTGAAATAAAATGTAAAACTAAATAAGGAGATTCTCTGAAATAGATCTTAGAAGATGCAGAGATGGATCCTTGGAAACTACTTAGAATACTTTGAAGAGTGTTTTAGCATGATCTACTATTTTCAAAAGTATCTTAGATTATTAGAGGATGAGAAGGTGTAAAACATAAAAATATGCAAATAATAGATACATAAAGGAAACCCAAGGGTGTATAGCATGATTGTTCTTCAAATTTATCTAAAACTAATAGCAGTGAAAGAAGAAAGACATGGAATATTGAAAGCTAAGATGAATTGAACAAGAACTCTTTATTCATAGAGAAAATAATACATAAGACCAATACGACACAAATTACAACTTCCTTCTACAAGAGAGTGTTGTTAAGGAAAGATAATATAATAATTAAGCCTAAGATTTCGTTCGCGACTCTAGTATTTTTTCTTTTCTTTATTTTCTCCTCTCTCTTTGGCTCTTAGATTAGAAAATTCCTTTATATATATTTTCAGCTCTCACTTTAATGTATGGAATCAAACCTTCCACCAAGAGAATTCAATTTTGTTATAAGATATCTCAATTTTGGGTCAATATCTCAACTACCTATTGGTGATAATTCTGATTACCTTTAATTCATCCAACTTGTTCTCCTTCAGTTGGTGATGATTATTTTCTGCCATGTGGAGATTGTGCATTTGTTTGAGGTTCATTCTAGAGATTTTTCTTCGAAATTTTTGCTTGAGAAAAATGTGGAGGGCATGTGATTATTGGTGGACATTCCTTCATTTTATTTATTTTAAATTGCGATCAGACGACACATGGAGACCCTATTCATCTCTGTAATGTTTTTGAATTTTAACCCATCGGGGTAACTTTATTAGGCCTGGGACACATGGATGATGCAACGTAAGTTTGAGAACACCCTTTTCATGCTTCATGCCCTGAGTTAATCAAAGGGATGCATGGACACCTTCTGCATTCAACTTTAGACTTAGTTTATTTTAGGCCCAAGAAAAAATAGAAACTAGGGCCGGAGTGACAAAAGATGGTGGCCATTAAAAAATTCTTTTACAAAAAGAACTCTACAGTTATGGTGACTCACCAAGGGACTTTGTGCCAGTCATGGAAGGATTTGACAATATTCTTAGTCTCAAAATTCAAACTATGGCTCAAAAAATGCCACTCGGAGTTGTTGCAAAGAAGTATGATATCCAAGCTATTCCACCATTGTAGGATAGGTCCTTCTCTACATGGCCTAGAAATTTTTTTCTATCTCGATTATCTCCTTTTGGGAATAGTTTTGGAGACTCTACAATACTATGTGTAAATGAAACTACAACTACATGATGGGGTTTAGGATAGCTTCCACCTTGGTAACAATGGAGCTCTCCTTTAAATACTGAAAGACAATCTTATCTTGTCATTTGGTGATAAAGCGTTGTTGAGTTTGGTCCTTTGATAGGACTTTAGATTCATCAGGGAAGGGGTAGGGGAAACCTAACTAGACTAATTTGTTGATTCTATGTTTCCTCTCTTTGATCCCCTATTAGGGATTATCCAAGAGATTCTAGCATTTGATGGAGGATTTATTGAATCTCAGGATCTCATTGATTTTTTCCCCTTATAGGGCAAAGTCAGAAGCATCGTAAAGTTTCTGAATAAACAGTAATGATTTAGAGATCTTAGCGGGTACTGCACTAATGATGGTGGATGTTGTGGTCTCAACATTTGAGCACAATCCTTGTACATCATCTATAAATTAGAGTGTTGGGCCTAAATTCATTATCGTGGTGGAAATTCAGTCACAAAATGAATCATACATCTCTTACACCAATGTTACAATCCCCCCTTTCTGGGTTTGCTTTCCTAATTTACGAGTCAATTCTTTGACCACATCCTCATATAATTTCAAAATTTTCTAGAGGCTTCCCTTTTCTGCCTCGATGGCACGCAACTTGGCTTGGATAGGATCCACCTCTGCCTTTATCAAATCACCCTCTTGTTGGAGGAATCCATTTTCTTATGAGAGAGAATTGGTCAAGGCCTCGGATGTGGCAAGTTTGGCCACTAAATTTTTATCTTCTATCTGAGAAGCCAAAATGAGTTCTTGTGATAGAGCTTCCTTCAATTCCTTGTGGAGTTGTTCGATCTATTTTCCTTTTCCCTTTATCTCAGCTTGTTTGTTGGCCATAGTGGCTTCTTCCCTACAGAGGCTAAATTGTGCCTTTTTTAGCTGGTTGTTAGGCTTAAGCTAGTCTATTATGACTACCACCATAGTTTCTTTCATTAAATCAACCTTATCCTAATGCCAAAACTTAGAGAGGTCGACTGCGATAGCACTGATAGAATAGTCATTGGGTTGCATCTGCTCCATGGGTTTGGATACTTGGGGGATGAGTTGTACGATAGTCAAACATCTCTTTTGATGGTCATACAATGACCATATTTTCTTCATTTTTCCTGCTGACATTTCTTTCTTCTTGTACTTCACCCTTGTGTTATCTTAGGTGGCCTTAGTGGTTTTGGATTGACTCAAAAATTTAAAATAAGAAGGGACCACCCCACCTGCGAATGGGAAACCGAGTGGGAGACCATATTGAATTGTAACTTTTGGTTAAGGCATTGAAGTTACTAGAGCTGAAGAAGGTCCTATCACCATGCAAGGTGAGAAATTTTGGATGGTTGAGGGAGGTTGAGGAAAAAGAGGGGCTCCGAGTGGAGGAAGATTATGCGACTGGGTGACTGACAAGGGGATACTTCCAAAAGGGTGAAATGGTGGCAGAGGAGGAGATTGAAATGGATCCCCATGAGGAAGGAGAGGAAAAGGAGAAGTAAGATGCACAACCAAATTTAAATTTTTGTGTGGTGGGATTGATATTGATTCATCCACAGGTATATCACATGAGGGAATTGATGTGGACTACGAAGTGGGTGGCCTTGTTGAAGGACCTTGCTGAGAAGTGGAGGGCAGGGGCCTTAATGGAAATTTCTATTGTGAGGGACCAGATGATTCTGTAGTCAATCTTATGGGCTGCTCTAATGTGATTCTCACCATATCCTTGCTTTATATTTTATACTCATGATCCCCATCCAAAAACTTCTCTCATTTTTCATCACTGAAGAGAACCTCAAAATTAAGGGTGGTTTAGTCGATATCCTTCCTATACTTTCAATACGATTCAATTTTCTCTACACTCTAGTATTTCTTATGCAGGGTTTATTTGATTCAGTTTTTCATGGTTAGGGTGGGGTTATACCTGTTCTTAACTGGTTGGAATGACTCCTAGTCTAGAATTGGAATGTCACTGATATCGATGAATCTATTAGGAGACTCTTCCTGAGGGGACTACCTTACTTCAAATAATTCCCTAGACTCATGCTTGTAGGAGTTCGGAACCTTATTATAAACTAGATTCGCAGGCATCGTGCTATTTGGGTCATATCTCAATGAGTATTGAATTAAGGTGAACCCATAGGAGGCCAAGTTCTAAGCAAGGATATGCTTTTCCTTCCTCTTAATTTTAGTGATTCCTCCATTTCTCAAGGGGAGATAAAAAATTTCCTTCTTTTTTGACAAGAGATGAACATAATATCTAGGAGTACTAGATGTCTAGCTATCTCAAGACCCACCACCCATCTTATGAAGACCCTCAGAAGCATAAAGGATTTATCTCTAAAACCATGCAGCTAAATCATGCAATGTCCTGCTATGAAGAAATACTCACAAGGGTGCAAGGGGTCTACGAGGATGGATTGTAAATATTCATTCATTTTGTTGTTGACCCCTTTAGGTTCAAGTTATAGTAGGAGGGGATCCACAAAATAATTAAAAAATTAATATACATTCGATGATTAGGATAGTTGTTAGGAAATAAGACATAAAATATGTGGAATAATCCCTTACACAATTACAACAGTAGAAACTAATATGCAGAAAATATTACAGATCTCAAATAAAAGTGTAGAATAAATAACACAACACAGAGAGACAATATTTAATGTGGTCCACCCAATATGGGCTATTTCTACCAAGAATCACTTGCTCAGATTTTATTACAAGCCTCCACTCTCTCAATACAATACCCAGATCTATTTGGAGCTATGCTCAACAAACTCTACAAAATTCCCACTCAAATTCAAAGCACATCTGCAATACATTTTCTTATATATATATCATATGCATCAGACCATATAAATAGACAATTGCTTAATCAGTTTGATACAAAACTATGGGTATCAAAACCATGGGCAAAAAACCGTGGGTATCAAAACAATGGGCAAAAAACACATAGAAGGTGTACCACACTCTAACATGAAAATAGGCTCTACAAACACAACAATCTCCCACTTGGAGAATGATTTCCACTGAGAAATATTTTTAACCATTCATTTTCATCCGCGAAGGCCAACCAAAGCTAAACATATCTTTAGTTAATCCCTTGTGACCACCTTAGTTATCATGTCTGCAGGATTTTGACTGGTATGAATTTTCTCCAACTTCAAATTATCTTCTTCCAAAGTTGTCCTAATGAAGTGATATCTCAACTATATATGCTTCATCCTGGAGTGGAAAGTAGAGTTCTTAGCTAGGTGTATAGCACTCTGACTATCATTATGTAGCTTACATTCCTTCTGCTTATGCCCCAATTCCTCAATAAATTGTTGTAACCAAATCATCTCTTTTCTTGCCTCTATGGCCACAACATACTCAGCCTCCATGGTTGATAAAGCCACCAACTTCTGTATTTATGAAATCTAGCTCACTTTTGTCCCACCTACAGTGTAAATATAACCTGTCATGCTCCTCCTACTATCAACATATCCAACCATGTCTGAATCTACATAACCACGTAAAGTGGTGTCTGATCCAATGTAGCACAAAACTATCCCCATGGTCCCTCTCAAATTCCAAAGGATCCACTTTACTGCTTGCTAATGCTCTTTACCTGGATCACTCATAAATCTACTCACAACTCCCACTGCATGGGTAATATTAGGCCTAGTGCACACCATACTATACATCAAATTTCCAACTGCTAATGAGTAAGGTAGCATGGACATTTGATTTCTTTCCTGCTCTGTCTTGGGACACTGCTCCTTTAATAACTTAAAATGGCCTACCAAAGGATTCCCAACCAGTTTAGCATCCTGCATGTTAAACCTATCCAATACCTTCTTAATGTACTCTTCCTAAGATAAAGTCATCTTTCGTTCCTTCCTATCCCTAGTTATCCTCATACTAAGGATTTGTCTGGCTACCCCCAAATCCTTCATATCAAAGGATTCACTTAGTTGTTTCTTGAGTACTTTTATTTCTTGCATTTTTTTACCTACAACCATCATGTCATCAACATACAAACATAGGATAATATAACTTACATCTAAGGACATCCAATATAAACTTCTTATACCATTGACGTGGAGCTTGTTTCAGGCCATACAATCTCTTCTTCAGTTTGCACACCATCTCCTCTTTACCTTTGACTTCATATCCTTCTGGCTGCTGCATATATAGATCCTCCTCCAAATCACCATGGAGAAATGTAGTCTTTACATCTAATTATTCTAAGTGCAAGTCTTCTGCTACCACTATTCCAAGAACAGTTGTGATAGAAGTCATTTTTACTATAGGAGAAAAAATCTCATCAAAATCTATACCTTGTTTTTGTGTAAACCCCTTGACCACCAACTGGGCCTTATATCTTTTCTTTCCTCCTTCATCTTTAACTTTGTACACCCACTTGTTTTGTAATTCTCTTTTGCATTTTGATAGCTTCACCAAATCCCAAGTCTAGTTCTTCATGAGATACTTATGCTCCTCATCCATGGCTTGCTCCCACTTCTTCCTAGCATCTACCTGCATTGCTTCATCAAAGCTCTATGGCTCTCCACTATCAGTGAGTAATAAATAATAAAGAGAAGGAGAAAAACGTTTAGGTTCTCTTCTTACCATAGAAGACCTCCTCAATATAGGAGTTTGGGGATCCTATTGAGGGGGTTCCTGAACTGATTCATGTGTCACTTTCCCATTCGGAAGATCCTCTACCGCTGCATATTCTTTCTTGGATTCTTCCCTGTTTTCCTACAACTACTGCTTATACATGACTGTCTCATTAAATACCACATCCCTAGATCGAATTATTTTCTTGTCCTTAATACTCCAACATTTATATCCAAATTCATCACCACCATAACCAATGAAAGTACATTTTTCTGATTTATCCTCTAGCTTGGTCCTATCATCCTTGTCTATATGAATAAACACCTCACATAAAGACTCTAAGAAATTAATAATCAACTTTTTTACCATACCAAGCCTCCTCAAGTATGCCTCCATCCAAGGCACTTGAGGGTCCTCTATTTATCAAGTACATAGCTATGCTCACCACTTCTGCCAAAAAAGAAAGAGGCAGTCCTGCATGTATCCTCATGCTCTTAGCACATTCCATTATTGTTCTATTCATCCTTTCTGATACCCCATTCTACTGCGGAGTTCCTAGAACCATCTTTTTCCTTTGGATTCCATTCTTAGAAAAATAGTCATCAAATTCATTTCCGCAATTCTCCCCTCCATTATCTGACCTGAGACATTTTAACTTAAGACCTATTTCATTCTCTACCAAGGCTTTCCATTTAAGAAAAGTATCAAATACATCATACTTGTTTCTAATATAATAAACCTAAACTTTTCTTGTTGCATCATCAATAAAAGTAACATAATAAATTGAACCCCTAAGAGATAATACTTGAGTTGGACCCCACACATTAGAATGTACCAGCTCTAATTTACTCTCTTTCTTCGTAGGTCCAACCTTGAGAAACCTTACTCACTTATGTTTCCCATATATGCAGTTCTCACAGAAATCCAAACCTATTTCTATATATCTAGGAAAATTCTTCTTTATGATGTCCATGCCCTTATGTCACATATGACCAAGCCTATAGTGCCATAATGTTGTATCTGCATCTGAAGCCACAAGATTACAATCATTAGTACTATCAGTGGATAAATACAAGGTTCTAACCTTCTTACCTCTTGCTACCACAAGAGCACCCTTGGTAACCTTCCAAGATTCAGATGTAAATATCACAGTACAACCATCACTTCCTAATTGCCCCACCGATATCAAATTTCTCCTTAATGTAGGCACATGCCTGACATCCTTCAATAGCCATGTACTCCTATTCTGCATCTTAGCCTAAATAGAACCTTTTCTAACTATACTGCAAGGCTCATCATCACCAAGTAAAACATGCCCAAAATCCCCTTGAACATAATCAACAAAATAATTCTTATGTGGAGTAGCATGAAAAGAATCCCCTGAATCTAAAACCCAAGATTTAGTAATACTATGCAAAGAAAGAATCAAAGCATCCTGACACACATTACTCGATGCCACATTTGCCTCCTTGTTTTCTTCATGTTTTTTCTTCTTGTCTTGAAGCTCCCAACAGTCCTTCTTTGCATGCCCAGACTTTCCCCAGTTCCAACATACAATCTTTCTCTTGGATTTTGACCTTGCCCGATCTTTCAATTTTCCACGGTTTCCTTTATTCTTCTGTCTCCCTCTAGTTTCCACTGTCAAAGCATTCCCTGAAATAGAAGATTCCCTAGAGCTTTTTCTTTACATTTCCTCACTTAGAATCACCCCTACAACATCCTCAAACTTCAACTTTGAGTTAGCTGGAACTAAGTTTCTTACCACCATTACCAGACTATTCCAACTTTCAGGTAAGAGCACAAAATTAATAAATCCCTAACTTCTTCATCAAATTCTATTGTAACTGAAGCTAGCATATTCACAACCATATTGAAATCATTTAAATGATCTGCTACTGAACTATTCTCAGACATCTTCATATTAAACAAATTTTTCATTAAAAATATCTTGTTAGAGGCAAAGGGTTTTTCATACAACTTCCCTAATGCATCCATTAGATCTTTTGTCATCTTTTCCTTTGAAACATTAAATAATACCGAAGATGCAAGACACAACTAGATCATTTCAAGTGCCTTCCAATCCAAAAAATCCCATTTTTCATCTTTCATACTCGAGGGTTTGTTCACCTTCTCAAACAATAGAGTATAAAGATCCTTCTGATAAAGGTTATCTTCCATCTACATCTTCCAAATACTGAAATAGTGCCCGTTGAATTTATCAACCCTAGATCTTCCATCATCTTCCATAGCTCTCACTCAAGATAAAAAATTTCCCTATGATTCAACACTTTAGCAAACCAAACCAGGCTCTGATACCAATTGTTAGGAAATAAGAGATAAAATATGTGGAATAATCCCTTACATAATTGCAATAGTAGAAACTAATATGAAGAAAATATTACAGATCTCAAATAAAAGTGTAGAATAAATAACAAAACACAGAGAGACATAATTCAATGTGGTTCACCCAATATGGGCTACGTCCACCAAGAATCACTTGCTCAGATTTTATTACAAGCCTCCACTCTCTCAATACAATACCCAGATCCGTTTGGAGCTATGCTCAGCAAACTCTACAGAATTTACACTTGAACTCAAAGCACATCTGCAATACATTTTCTTGTATATCTATCATATGCATAAGACCATATAAATAGACAATTGCTTAAGTAGTTCGATACAAAACCATGGGTATCAAAACCATGGGCAAAAATCTATGGGTATTAAAACAATGGGCAAAAAACTATGGGTATCAAAACAATGGGTACCGAAAAAACCATGGGCCCAAAAGCAGCCCATAACGGTTACCCATTACCCATGGGTTAATAAACCACCCATGAAAATTTGCTTCAAGGGCTTCATCCCCAAACCCCTCGGACCCACTCACTGATGAGTGGGACCGCTGTAAAAATACCTGAGTGTAACACATAGAAGGTGTACCACACTCTAACATGAAAACAGGATCTAAAAACATAACAATAGTATATAATTCCAAGCGGACACTGGAATGATTTTTTTGGGATAAACCTCCACATCCCATAGAGTCAAATTCATGAATTGACTGAAGTACTGGGAATTCTGATACAAAATAAGGTAGAACAAATATGATGAATACCTAAATGTGGAGTTGAATAGGAACATGTATAGCTCCTCATAAATAAATTATGTAATGAATTTATTGAAATTGAAGTAGTATGCTTGCTCTTTCTTTAGACACCTCATTCTAAAAAAGGCCATCATCTACTAATCTTGGATGTTCCTATCTAAATCTTGACCGAAAATGAACGTCAACATGGAAGAGGTATCCTAAGAATTTTTAGTAAGTGACTTCAGGGGAATGAGGAATCACACGGTTCCCAAACCTCCTGAATCTATCTACCTCAACTCCCTATTAAGGAATAAATCTTTGTTCTGGCACTAAGCCCAAATGCTTTGGATTTTGGCCATGTCGTAGAAACTAGCTATTGGGTCATAAGTTAGAGCTAGCATGTCCCTGATATCTTGAGGTGTAATTAACACTGTTTTGTTCCTACCCTACATGATATTAGTGTCTAATTCAAAACATCCCACATAAATATGTATGAGCTCTTAATATAGGTACATGAGAGGCACCATGTATTGGGTGAGTGTTGTGCTCCATATCCTTAAGCGAAAAGCTTCATCATTTCCCATGATAAGAAATCTAGCATAGGCTACCTCTCTCAGGGCTTTGGGCTTCTTATTGAGGATAGGGTTGAAGAATTCGTTGGAAAATTTAGAAACCACAGAAGGGTCACTAGAGTGAGACCCCCCATCAAGGAACCTCAACCTTGGTTGAATAGGGGGTGGGGGTATGGGTTGTCCTACGTAATACTTTATTGGTGGTGTGGAGATGGAATTTTTCAAGGTGGTTTTCAGAACTAAGAGAAGTCTCTGATTCTCTTACTTCGACATTTGAAAACTGATTTGGAAGACTCTAACATTTTAAATGACACTCCTAGATATCTTAAATAACCTCCCTAACTTGGAGGGTAATGGCTCGTTTGTATATACAGTCACTTCACATAATGGCCCATTTTTAATCAATGACCCTAAGTGTCAAACTCTACACTTTTTGAGAGATTATGTATTAATTCTAAATATTTTTCTCTCAAGTATCCTATGAGTTCATTGGATCATTAATTTTGGGGGAAATTAGGAAGGTACACTTCCTCTAAAACTTCAAAAAGGGACCACGGGGATCCATAATGGACACATGTCTGGGACACTTATTAAAAAGGGACAAAAAACACAAAAGCAAAATAACAAGGAGAAAAAATTATACATATGATACATTATTAATGAAGAGATTCAGGGGAAGGGTTTTAAATGAATTCCATTTACCAGAATTGCCAAGGGGTCACCTTCCATGGTTTTGAGCTCAATCGCATTGTGTTGTTTGCATAGGCTGATTTTGAAGGGTCATGTCCATAATGGATCAAACTTTCCATGATTTCTAGGCTTGGCAGGTCTTGCATCCCATTTCAAAATAGTAGTTCCAACTTGGAATTCTAGTTCATATGTATTTTGATTGAACAAAGTTTTGACCACCTACTGGCGGCTGATCATGGGTTCATGAGTAGAATCCTACTTTTTCTGGAGCTCTAATAGCTATGTTAGTTTTACTTGCATCACCCCATTTTCCTCTATCTCAATTTGTTTCAATAGTTTTAAGGTAGGGATTTCTAAGGAAATTTGCATAACAACACTTTTCCCATAATCTATCTCATATGGCGAGGCTTTCAGGATCTATTTTGGGGTGATCTGATCATCCCATAAGGTTGTTTTGATATGTTCATGGCATAGCCTCTTAATCTCATTTCCCATTCTTTTTATGAGCATGATCAAGTTTTTGTTAGTAGATTCAACCAAACCATTACCTTGTGGGTAATAATTAGAGGATTTTTTTAGATATATCTCATGATTTATAGTGAAGTCAGATACTTTAGCCCCCGAAAAGGCCTTCACATTATCTGATATAATAGTGCAGAGGGGTCCAAAGAGGGAAGTGATATCCTATAGTAGTCTTAGGATCACATTCTCAATGGCCTCTTTAAGTGGAACTACCTTCGTCCATTGGGTGAAGTAATTGGTTTCCATGAGGATCCATTTGTGCTTGGTGCTAGAAGTTGGGTTGACCATTATGATGAAGTCAAAACCCCATTGTGTAAATGGTTCCTCAATTAGGATGGGGTTAAGAGGTGATACTGTGTTCCTCCTAAAACTCATATAAACTTGACAAACTTTGTATTTGTTTGTCTCTGCTTGACTATCAATGAACAGGCTGGGCCAAAAGTATCCTACTTCTAGGATTTTTATGGTTATGTTTTGGGAATAAAAATGGCCTCCCGAGCTCCCATGGTGTAACTCGTGTAATACTCTTTCAGCTTCTTCATTCTCCAGGCACCTTAACAGGATTATATTAAAGTTCCTTTTTAAAAGTAAATCGTCAATCATGGTGAAATTGGATCCCTGTTGCCTATAGTACCTACTATTTTTAAAGGGGAGATGGCTTGGGTATTTCCTTGTTTACATGAAGTAGATCCTATCCAAGACCTATATACTTGAGCCACTTTATTAGATATAGAGTATCTCTTTAGTCTCATCATTAATCAAGGGCATGGGGTCATGTGTTAGATATTGACATAAGCCCTTACCCCACACTAGATTTGTAGGTTTTACCTGGATGTCATATTCAAGGATCTTAGTGATCCAGTTATCTCTTTTATTAGTTATCTCACCCTTTTTTATATATTCTTTGATGCTAGAGTGAGCCACCATAACTAGGATTCTACTATGAGTGAGAAGGTGCCTGAATTTGTTTAGACCCTTAACTATAGCATAATCTTGTCTTTCTACAAATTTATATCTTATTTCATATTCATGGAGATTTTTTGAAAAGAATGTGATTGGATGTTCTTATCCTTGAAAATATCCCTTCTATATTAGTATAGATGCTACACTATGTTTACCACCGTATACATATATGATGAAATATTTTGAGAATTTGGGGTTACGCAGTACCAAGGTAGATGTATAAGCCCCTTTAACTACCTCAAAGTTCTGACGACCTTAGTGGTTGATTTAAAATTAAGGTCCTTTTTTAGCATTAACATGATCAGGTGGATTGTCCTGGCAAAGTCTGAAATTAACTTATTGACAAAATTCATCTTTCCTAAGAAATATTGGACTGCTTTCTTATTCACTTGTAAGGGCAATGCCAAGATGTCCTCAAATCTTTTGGGATCAATGGAGATTCCTTCCTTTGAAACAATGTGTCCCTGGAGTTTTCCTTGGGGTACACCAAAAACACACTTCTTTGGGTTCAGAGAGATCCTAAATTCTTGGAATTTCTTAAACATAGCTTCCAAGGTGTCAAAATGATCCTCCGATGTCTTGGTAAATAACATGAGATCATCGAGGTATATAATAATTACCTTATTGACCAGTTCTCCAAACGTGGATTCCATGGATCTTTCAAAGGTGGATCCATTATTTGTGAGTCCAAATGGAATTTTTGCGTATGTGAAGGTTCCCTATTTTTTCGTGAAAGTGATCTTATGTTGTTCCCTTTTTGCAAGCCATATCTGATTATGGCCCGCAAAACCATCTAGTAGATAGAACCTTTTTGAGCCTGCAATTGTTTGTATTATCTGCTCCATGGAGGGTAAAGGGTAGTGATCCTTTAGGGACATAATATTTAGGTCTCTAAAATATACGTAGAGCTGAATTTCACCATTTCTCCTCTATTCCGAGACTAAGTTAGAGAACCATGTTGTGTGCTTGATAGGAAAGATTATGTTGGCCTCTAGGATTTTTCTTAGTTCCTTAGCCATGAGGGATTCTATTTTTCAGTTCATGGGCCTTTTTTTTACCACACGGGCTTGGTTACTTCTTCAAGGTCAATGGTGTATTAGATGATATCCTTGTTATAACCATGCAAGTTGTCGTACGTCCATCTCGACTAATTCTATGAATTTTAGTGTTTTCTCTTTAGTCACTTCCAGCTCGACATAGTCCTTCTTTACAACTGCAAACTTCCATTGATCTAGACTAGCATTATTCAAATAAAAAATTATTTCTAGTGATATTAACCCTTTCACAAGTTTTCTTGTCTTCAACTATCTCCATAAGATTCTTCAATCATGGGTTGGATTTGGTTTGAGAACTGGTCATATTTCTTGAGGAATTGTATAATCTACTTGTCACTATTAAAAACCTATTAATGATCGATGTTTTCATGTATAGAAGGGTAGATGATAAATTTTATGGTACTTTCATTCGTTATCAAATCTTGTATTGGGTCGTATTGTGACCTGATTATGGCCATCTTATCAACCTCTATATTTTGGTCTCGAGGGATAACCTTGATATTAAAGGCTTCAAAATATTTGATGAGATCCCACACCCTATGTTGATATGACCTCATTCTCATATTTATTTGTTAAAAGTGTTCCTTACCTGTGTCACTACCAACTCTGAATCACCAATGACTCTCAACCGCTTAATGGCTTATTTTTCATGTCATGGCCAGGCCATGTACTAAGGCCTCCTACTCTGCTTTGTTACTAGTACAGGATAATTGTAAGTGGAATTCCTAGATTATCTTCTTTCTACTTGAGGATAACAAGCATATTCTAGCTCATGATCTATTTTTACTTTTAGCCCCATCAAAATGTAGGGTCCATATCTTAGAATCTCTGATGGGATTCCCTTCCCTTTTATCCTTTCCTTCTACCACCTTTGGAATCATGGAGTCTTCATCTAATATGGTGTAAGTACCCAAACCAGTGAAATCTAAGTTCCTGAAGGGATCACCTATGGGAAGGTTGGCTAGATGACTGGCGCTTTGAAGAGTACCCTCCTCTATATATGATTCCTATTATCTAGTGATCATAGTATGGGAAGCCTCAAATCCTAAGACCGCTTGGTCCATTATATGTTCCTTGGAAAGGGTTTCTAATAATACCTTCATCTTAGATCCATACATGGTCCATAGAATAATATGGGACCAATCAAGAGACATATAGCCTTCTATTTTAGCTGTAAAATTACAGGAGAGACATAGTCTGAAGACAAGTGAAATGTTGATTACTATTATATCTTGTGGAATAAATATGTTTGGAAAGGAATAGAGTTGTAATGGGAGTCCCATGATATCTCCTATGGTTTGGACTGATTTTCCATCTAATTTCATGAATCCTTTCTTTAAGCACTCATATTTAATTCCCAAGGAATCTACAATTTCTTTGGGCATGACTATAGTGCTTACACCTGTAGTCATTTTTACTCCTATCACAAAAGGAAGAACCCCATGTGTGTCAGCGTATCACCTAGTAGAAGCTGAGCACTCACCTGAGGCACACGTGGGTGCCGAGTCTCTCTTTTATGTGATTTTAGTGGGAAGCATTATCTATGATTAGTGTAAGAGTGTTTAGGAAAGAAGTTAATAAATACAAGAACTGTAGGGCTCAAAACGGCCTTTAGATCCTTGCAGTCACTTCAGATTGAGTGCTTTAACATAATCCATAACATATATTATAACAGAAATAAAGATACAACCATTCATTCGTATCATGAAAGGAAAGAGAATTCATATGACTGAAATATACATTAAACCCATTAATATTCATATCTAGTTATAACAGTTAACCTCAATATATTCATTGATTCATTACAGAGTGTTACAGAGAGAAAACCGTAGTCACGCACATCATTGGATGTATGTAGCTAAGCTAACAAAAAAAATAACAACCCCATGCTTAGTACATCCTTTCCTGACCCAAAATATCCACTTGCAACACTCCTGCAGATCTTCGATCACTCTCGAACCCACTATTCCCTATGTATATCTAGATGATATATCCTTCTTGCATGTGTGTATATCTCTATATCTTTTCCCACAACAAGCACTTGTATTTATCACATTCTTGGGCTTCTAAATCACCTTACTGCACCCTCAGATCCATTTCCAAGTGTCGAATTTGGCCCTTCACGTGAGCATCTTCCTTCAATCCTGAGCTCTCCATTCCATATCATGATGATCTTCTAGAAGATTCCTTTTAGGGCATGCTCTTTCCTTGGCCAACGTATTGTCAGGATAGTATCTTATCTGCATGCAACTAATCACGCTTTTCATGTGTTCTACCTTGGGTGCTCAAATTGGCTAAGTCCCAAAGCTCCTTTTGCGCATCACGTGCACTGTTTACTTCCTTAAGCCTTCCTCTTGTGTAATTTTTCCTTGCGCACCATCTAGTAACTGGGATCCCATGTGCTTAAGCACCTTCATACTTGGTCAATATTCCAGGGGGGGCAACATCACCCCACACTACACCATTTCTCCATCCTCAGAAATATTTTACTTGACCGAGATGCAAGTTGTTTTATGGAACTAAGTTGTAGACTTATACTTTACAAAATTAATAACGAATGAAATAATAGGGGAAAGAATGAATAATGGGGGGGAACATCAATTCAATAGGCTGGGAAATTCCTTTCACAGATCTACCTCCAGCTTGTTCCACACTTCAACCTCTCCCTTAGCCTTCTGGCATAGGTCACCCACCAGGGTTCTCACTTCATCAAAGCTTAGGCCAATTCCCTAGGTACCCAAAGTGTCCATAATCTACTCCAACTCCTTACCTAGGTCCATGAGTTTATCTATTCTTTTGTTAATTTACAGGTATAGTTCCTTCAGCCAGGCATTAATTAAGCTCCTTAAAGACTCAATTGCCTTTGATTTCTTGTCTACCTTGGCCAGAACCTTGTCCCTCTCTACCCTATTCCCTTTATTATTGTATTGGAACTCTTTTAGTTCTACTTTAAGTGTGGCGACCAAGGATATCACCACCTTATCTCTATCAATGCATGTGTCATATGTGGCTTCTGCAGACTGGGCAGCGACCTTAATCTCCGTAAGTACTTGGTTGTACTCGGAAATAGTTTCTACTACCCTCAACCGGTCTTCCTCTTTCAAGTGTGTGGCCACTTCTTCTGTAGATTCCAATGCCAAGGGTCACCTCTCCATAGTGAGGAAGCACATTAGGTATTCTAAGCATTCCAAAGTTGATGTGCACCTCTAAGGGATTGGCATTTGGTCTGGGTCCTTTAATATGATGGCACTCTTAATCGACTCCACCTTCTTGTTGATCCACTGCACCTTTAATTTTTCTTCATTTAACTCATGCCTTAACTATGTGCTGATTGATTCCTCCTATTTTATACACTTGGCCTTCTCCACCAGTTCTTCCTCCTTCCCCAACTTCACTTCCAATGCTCTGATTATGTCATTTCACGCAAACAACCTATCCTCAGTCTCAACCACAACTTTGTTCAGAGTATTGCATACTTTCTCGTCTAAAAGATCTTGAGAATTTACTAAGGGGTTGTCTCCCTTAGAATCCGGCAATGGGATGAGCACTTTCTGGTAGACTTCAAAGTCTGGCTCATCAATGTGTGACTGGAACACCCAAGAGATCATCTTCTTGGTCCAGGGGTACGCGCCATCCTTTTCAAAATACCCCATGGATGGGAGCCTTTCCATGGATACAGTTCTTTGGAACCATCTGCATAACACCTTCTTTATGTCATCCACATAGCCCATTATCTATCTATGTTCAGTATCCATAGTTCTACCGGAGCGCACACCTTTAACAAAGCTAACTATTAGAGCAGGGCCTCCTAGGCTCTCATGTTCCTTTTCAATGCTCTCATCCTTCCCTTCCTTAAGCACTATGTTTGCGCTGCACTCTAACTCTTGGTCTACAAGGACTTTGAGCATATTTTTCACTTCCCACTCTGTTACCTCAATAATCTACTCTTTTGTAAGGCTTATGGCTCCCTGCTCCTTGGCATCCTTCTCATCTGCTTTCGTGTCTTGGGTACCTTCCTCATCTTATGCGCCCTTGCGCCATACAAATAAAAACTCTTTCTTCTCCTCTCTACTTTCTCTCTGAGTCATAGAAACTAAACACAATTTGGCTCTTTGTCCTTCTCAGGCTCTTCCTCCTCATTGCCACCTCCTTCACTCTCATCTTCTCCTTCTCCTAAGTACTTCTCCAAGCTTTTGGTCACCTCCAAGTCAGCTTCTTCATCCACCCTCTACTTCTTCCTAAGAGGTGGCTTTTGATTAGGAGATTCGGCCTTCTCTTCTTCCTTCAGTGGTTCTTCCATGGTGGTGGGTTACTTAGGTGCCTCTACTTCTGGCATCTTCTCCTTTACTAGATACTTCTTTCTCCGTATGTAGGTGCTTGTAGATGGAATGCTCACTGTCTGATCAGTTGGAACACTTGGTGCTCCTTCCTCTCCTCTGCCTCTCTTCTTAGACACTGGCTTCTTCTTCCCAAAGGGGTCTTCAAGTATGGATATTTTTTCATCTAAATATGCACCCTTTTCTAACTTTGGCCTTATGTGCATGTACACACATGTGCCGTGGATCCTCTAGCGAAGGGAAGCACCATCATAATAGTCATTTGGATCTCATGTGACATGTACTTCTCTATGTACATGTGCTTACCACTGGGGTAATTCAGCTTCTTCCTCATCTCCCTGTGTTCCTGGTCCAACCTTCCTAGTTCTAGCCTTAGCTTCTTTGATTATTTAAATCTATTTACTCCCGCTTGGAAGTATTGGGTAGTGAACGTGAAAGGAATCTTGCATCAAGGGCTCCATGATTCATCAACAAGCTTGAATCTACCCAAGAAGTAGTGCTGGTACACCGTGAACTCAGCTTCTCCCTTAGTGGCTGCTAGGAGTTGTTTAGGGATCGTCCACTCTAGCCTAAATTCATTCCTCAAATGCGTATACCATTTTTCCAACTACGCTTTATGGGGAGCCATAATTGTATCACAAGCATACTTCTCTAACCTCTTTGTGGGTGAAGGGTCTTCAGCTGGGTACTCCCACACTAACTTTTCTGATGCATCTGGCACTCTAATTTCTGTAAACACTATGGTGAGCAAGACATTTCCAAAGAGGATCATGTCCCCTTCCTTTGTGCAATTAACAATATCCTCTGTAATGTATGAGGATAAGTTATATATCATCCCCTCTTTAATCTTCCTTCAGACATGTAGCCAAGTTTTTTTAACCTATGTTTATCTTTCTTGACCATTCAACTTTGTCACCAGATGCACGGCCATCTCCATAACAGGGTCCTTGGTGTCTGAGATATCATAGTACCATGACCCTTTCTTACAGGCATACTCAATGACGGTCTCTTTAATAGCCTCCTTATCACCAAGGTCATCTTCGAGGCTATCTCCCTCACATATGAGGCATGTAAATTGTGAAATCAACTAGGGAGTCACACGCATCTTGTGCCCAAAAAAGTGGAAATAGTCTTCGTGCACCCGAGGCATCAACCATTGGTACAATTGATCTGGCTTCCCAAAATAAGGCAGCTCATAGAGTTGTAACACCCTTTCCTTCACCAACTCAACCTTAACGTCATCATCATATATGGGTAAACCTTCAGTTGTTTGCTTATTAGTGGGGCGTACTAATTCCAAGACCATTTCTTTCTCTATGGTGTTTGTATGGTGATTATATTCACTAACATGTATACTTCTCAAGTGGGCTTCCCATTCCTTTCCCATCATCACCCCATCTGGGTATTACATCTTTGTATACCATTCTTCATTTGTGTCTACTTTGGGTTCTGGTTGTTTAGCCTTAGCTTTTCCCTTTCCTTTCTTGGGTGCCATGGTCGAGGTATTTTTATACCTCCTTTCCTCTCTTTGTTACTTTGTCTTTCTTCTCCCAACCTTCGATCTTTGATCTAACTCTTCTAAATCCATGCCCTAGTTTTTTGAACCCTAACTTGGATAAACTATTCACAAGACAACACCTTTTCAACTCCTTCCACACCCATGTAATTCCTTCTGGTTCACAATCTCAAACTAGTTCTTCACATTTTAATTACACAGATCTTCCACTCGATCTAATCTAAAAACCCTAGTTTATAACACTTGCTTATATCTCCAACTCTTCATTTTCACAAAGTAAAAATGAGAGTGCCCCGACCCTTTATTTATAGTTTTTCCTTTTTCTGATCATTAAATGCTACTTTACCTACCACCATACTTTGTTCATTTAATGTATATTTTTCAAACAGAGTCCGTCTTCAGCACCTTCACTCACGCACCCTTCCTGTGTGAAAAATTCTCCAACCTTCTGGCACACAACCAAATTAACCTGATAGGAGACTCTTGTGCGCACTTAACCTGTGCCGAAGGCACTTCTTCTTTCTAGATTCTTGATTTCACCTACCTCGTGTTGCTTTAACTGCACTTCCTTTTCCATTGTACGTGGGATCTACTAGTATCTTGATCCTAGCACCAACCATTCTATCTTTTCTCTTCATCTACCTCTTTTAACAGGGCTACACAACAAAGCTCTTCAACACAACTTCCTTAGTTCTTTTAATCATGCACTTCTTCACTTTTCTCCACCCCACACTTAAATGATGTGTGGTCCTCTGCATACTCAAAAATTCTCCAAAAATAGCAAGGTTACCAGTGCCCAAGGTGCAAAACGAAATAAACAACATGAAAGGGAAACACAAGAAAGGGAAAAAAATGTATAAAGGAAACTTCTAAACTAACTGGAAAAACTACATTATTTACAAACACCAAGAAGACTTATTTATAATAGGGCTTTAGCCTACTGCCATTGAAGTGTCCAAGAAACTTCATCCCATCCAATGCTTGTAACTGGAACACACCCAAATCAAGGATGTACAAAATTGTGTAGGGACCCAACCAAAGGACTTTCAACTTCCAAGGATGGCACAGAAACTTGGAATCATACAGTAAAACCTTCTACCCAACCTCAAAATTCTTGTTTCTAATATGGTGATCATGCCAAACCTTTTGCTTTTCCTTTTCTATTGTCTGGATCCATCGGGTAAGTGATCGTCTCTCATCCAGTTTCATTTGCTCATCAATCCTTTCTTCAAGTGCTTGTTCATCAGCTAATCCTCCTACACACACTATTTGTAGAGGAGGTAACATAAATTCAACCAGAAAAATGGCTTCCATGTTAAAAACCAATTGAAAAGGTGTGGCTTTATTTAGTCTTTTATATGTAGCCCTATAAGCCCATAACACTGATGATACTTTTTCATCCCAATCTTGTCTTCCAACATCATATATTTTGGTCAAGGTATGACTCTATATTTTGTTGAATGCTTCCATGGTTCCATTTTCTTGTGGGTGATAGGGTGTATTCTTGTGATGACCCACCAAAAACTCTAATAACATGATCCTTATAGTCTCATTCAGAAAATGTGTACCCTTATAACTAGTCAAACTCAATGGACATCCATACCTCGTGATAATGTTCTCCCATAAGAACCTTACTGTTATTGCTGCCGTGCAATCTTTAGTTGGGGCTACCTCTGCCCACCTTGTGAGATAATCCATGTAAGTGATGACATAACGTGACCCAGTCCTATGTGTCACTGGTGCAATAGGTCCTAAAAAATATATCACCCATTTTTTGAAAGGCTCCGTGCTAGGGATAGGATGCAAAGGCATTTCATCTCTCCTTCCTAGTTTACCAATGCACTGATAGTGGTCACATGCTTTACAATAATATCTACAATCATTATACAAGGTTTCCCACCATAATCCTACCATTAATAGCTTGTGTGTGGTGGAATCACCTGCGTAATGCCCACCTGCACTTCCTTCGCGCACTTCTTCCATGATGGGCAGGCGCTCATGCTCTAACACACACCTGCACAAAATTTCATCACATCCCAATTTGTATAAGTCTACACTAATCAACACATAGGGCATGACACCTATGTCCAACTACTTCTTTTCCAATGCATTCATTCCATCCAGTGCCACACTGTCTTTTAAAAATACTGTAATCTCCTCCAAATTTGAGGGCACGCACCACAACCTAAACAGTTGGGCATCTGGCATTACTTCCTCAATACTTTGCGCATCCTCTCCTGAAAAATTCCTTGACAGATGATTAGGCCCATAGTTTATTTTTTTGGGCTTCACTACAACAACAAATTCAAACTCTTGAAACAACAACACCCATCGAAATATGCACCCTTGTAGAACGGGATTGTTCACCAAATACTTTAATGCCATGTTGTCGGTGTAGAATACAAAGGGTATTGTCAGTAGATACTATCTAAAATTGAAAATCACATAGATCATTGACAATTCCTTGCACTCAGTAGTGGTATAATTATTCTCTGGTAGAGTTAACTTCCTACTTACAAAACAGAGACGATGATCAACAGTCCCCTCACCTGGTTGTGCAAGCACTACTCCAATGGCGGTTCATGAGGCATCTACATGGACATGGAAGGGCTTGTCCCAAGAGGGAAAATGTAAAATAGGCATGGTAATAAGCCTATCTTTTAATGTATCAAATGCCCTCTGTTGCACCTCACCCCAATGGAAGGAAATTTTGTGTCTAAGGATCTCCTCTAAAGGCACGACTATCTTGGCATATCCCTTAATGAATTTCCTATAATAGCCCATATGCCAAAGGAATCCACACATTGTGCTCTAGCTAGTAGGCCTCCTTAACCCCACTATAACTACAACCTTAGCGAGATCTACTAGCAAGCCATCCTTACATATGATATGCCCCAATAAGGTCCCAAAGGGTATAGTAAACACACATTTATTAATGTTAAGGAATATCCTCAACTGCCTACACCTCTCAAACATTAATCTCAAGTTGTCACAATGGTCCTTAACCAGACCATATACTGTCCAATCATCCAAATAGACTTGAAAAAAATTGTGGATGAAGTCTTGGAATGCTTGTACCACTATGCGTGAAAAGATAGTAGGTGCATTCTTCAACCCAAAGGTCATGACCGTATATGCAAAACTTCTCCACTCGGTGGTGAAATTTTTATTCTCCTAGTCCTCATTTGCAATCCAAACTTGGTGGTATCCTAAAATATCATCCGTAAAGGAATAGATTTCACACCCAGTGAATCCTTCAAAAATCTCTTCAATGAAGGGGGTCAAAAATTGATCAATGACACAAACTGCATTTAATTCCCTATAGTCTACACAAATCCTAATCCACCCATCCTTCTTGATGTTGATTACCATTGGACTTATCCACTCTGATTCCTCCACTGCCTCAATGATCCAAGAAGCTATCATTTTGTCTGTCTCCTCCTTAACTTTCATGTGCAAATTGGGATTCATCTAGTAGGGCATTTTTCTAACTAGGTGCACACCATCCTTTAGTTTTATCTTCATCTCCCCCAAGGAATGGTGAATACCTTTGACCTCATGGTACCCATTCATGAATAAATCCTCAAATTCATGTAGTAGATCAATGATCTTTGATACTTCCTTCTTTGTCCAATAATCTCCAATAATACCTTCCTTAGGTTCTTCTTGTGAACCAATGTTAACATTCTTTGTCTTTAACGGCTCATGGTAGGCACACGCACGAGCATCTACACTATCCACTACCTCGCACATTCCTACATAATTGATAACATCTAGGCTTTATAATTCCTGTCCATCAATCACATATACTAACTTTCCCTTCTCCTTTTCCAAACACGCACACTCAAGTAGTAACTCTTTTATTTCCTCACCTTCCTCAAAGTGTGCTCCTATACTTGGTTCACCTAATAATTCTAACAACCTATCTTCCATTCTAGCACTATCCCCCATGGTAAGGCACTTGATACCCTGCAAGGCCTTATCAATCGATGGTTTGGTACTTCGATACTCAAAGGTTTGAATAAGGTTAGTCGTGAGCTCTTGCTAATTCCTTGTTTGGTGATGTGTCTATAATGAATGTAGAATGCGCACACACAACCTTGTAGTGTAGACTACAACTTGTGCACCCAGAGGGATGGTGGCAAAGCTTCTGCACCTTCTCTCCAGACTTATTCACATTCCTGGATATGGAAAGGGGCGGGCTTCTTCCCATGGTATTCCTTGATAATGGTGGGTACATTACTCCTAGAAAATATGACAGAGAGAGTAATTCTTACCTCGTGCCACTCTAAAAGGCTCTCCATATGTGTGTCCCACCAATGAGCTTTTGTGCCAAACAAGACATAACTTAACATCTCCCTCCATTCCTTCTCATTCTTCCACTGCACTTCTACCTCCTGTAGAAAGATCTCAAGGAAAGCCCCTCCTAAATACTTGCGTAGTTATTTTCCTCCAAGGCACCTAACCATGCGCACCTTTGTTACCTTGGTCACCGACCCTCTCAACTTCCATCCCATTAATTTGTAAGTTCCATGTGCCCAATTGTCACATTCCAGACTAGTGGTATCACTTACTGACTGATCATCTTCAAACTAGATAAATCTGGTACTAGGGTGTACCATCTTAGGGTCTCTGATTGAGCACACATAAATATTGTCTAGAACTTCTTCTCCCAATGGTTCAATATAGGGCATCGAATTTCCATCAACCATGGGTATAATGACCCTCTCCTCTTTATTCTTCTGATGTACCCTTTGTTGAACCAAATGTCTGCATTATTCTTGTAACACCAAGGGCACCCAAGTAGTGCTGGGAAATTATCCACCTTGGAGAGTGCCAAGACTTCAAGTTCCCCATTGAACTTGGCTCCCTTGAATAGTGATAATTGCATCCTTTAAAGACTCCAATGGGAATTTCCTTTGTCTTGTTTTCACTATATATAGCAAATTCAAAGATGGATGTAATATGGGCCTTCCCATTTGATTCCATGCATCCAATGTAAGAACATGGCCTTCCCAATCTGATTCCATGCATCTAATGTAAGAACATTAACCTCTGCTGCCTATGTCAATGAGGATGTTACTCAGGAATCTAGCCATCAACAACTTGCATTCAAGGTGATATCCTTATCATATTCAAGGCTGTGAGGAGTGAAGGTTTTCATGCAAAACCTCCCTCTTGCATGCTCTTCTCTAGTATATGGTACTCGTCTCTCTCAACCAGGATCCTAAAAAGGAATGATGTTCTCCTTCCTTAGCATTTTACACACCTCCTTGACCTCATCTAGGTCATCCTTCTATGGAGCCTTGATTCTTCCTTGTTCCTCTGCTTTGGATTACTCCTTTAGACACTGGATCTCCCCTTGTAAGCTTCGAATAACATCCATGGTGTCTTAATATATCTCCTTTTGATGAGTATGGTCCTGGATACTTTTCATGAATGACCTCTTCCCTAACGTAACCAGGGTCTTCTATCTTGGTACCTCCCTTGCACACACAACTTTGCCCTTGTTGTTACCAAGACACACTCTAATCCTTCATCCCATGTTACTTGAGGCATCCACTATATGTCTGCCTTCTTGATGCTGACCATTACAACACCTTTATCCTTCCAGTGCTTTTGATTCATATCCTCAAATAATTCTAGGCACTCATACTTATTCCTCTCTCCACACCAAAAGCATTGTAACTGCTCCAGGCACTCACGGTTATAATGTTCTATAGATCCATAGTTGAAACATGTTCCACACGAGAACTCACTTCTTCCTCTGTGGTTACCTCGTCCATGAAATCCTCCTCGAAAACCTCTTCCATGTGTGCCTCCATCTACGTGCTCCTCATAATGATGATCATCATTTTTATAACCACTGGTAATGCTAGTTTAGCATACCCCATGATCAATGGCCTCATGAATCTGATCAATGAGCCTACAGTCCTTGGTATCATGGATTGTGGAGGTGTAAATATTTGCAATAACAAGATACATTCTTCCTGGATCATGTTGTAGCAACAAGGGACAATCTACTTGCATCATGATCCCCATGACAGATATCATAATATTCTATCATCATGGTGTGTACCGAATCCTCCAGGGAAATTATCCTTAACATGCCCCTCTATCTCACAATCTGTGCACCATAAACCACTATGAGTCTCATGGAATAAGTTCACAGATAATTTTTCCAACTATTTGGCCATAGCAATAATCTAGGCCTCCAAGAACGAGGTAATGCTAGTATCAATACTAATAACAGCCTCGGCACGCAAGGCAGCTTCCAATGCTTCACGTGAATCTGTAGAAGTCTTATGAGATAAGGCCCTTCTAAAAGGGGTCATCAATCCTCCAAAAAACCACTGTGCATGCTGAGAATAATGGATATCATATGATAATTTAAATAAGAGAGTTTTAAAAAATACATCATACTCCCGCACACTCTCTACCATTCCTTGTTGAATATCCTTTAAAGCGCTAATGCTTTTCTACTCAAACTCAAGAATGTGGATCTCTACTAGGAATGCATTCTTTAAAGTAGTGTAGTCCACCACTATTTGATGAGGGTTATACTTTCTATACCAGCTATGTGCATGCCCTTGTAGTGTGGTCAAAAATTGACTATCCTTTCATTCTGCGGTTGTGATTACCCTTCACATGCCATAGTAGTTTGCACTTGTGAACATGTTCCGCAGCATCCTCAATGCCCCTGTAATATAGAAAATGTAGAGACATTTCAAAGAATACTTGAGGTGGTGGCTGGGGTTCTTGTCCTGAACCAGAGCCTTGGTTCCCTCTGGTGTTTCTTCCACCACTTAATTCACCAAGTCCACCAGGTCCTATACCTCCAGAGCCACTAGATCCAACAGAACCACTGGGTCTAATAGGGCCTATAAGATATGTGCCAAGCGCTCCCACGGTCCCACCGAACTATGTGCTAATGGTTTGTGATAACGCCCCACTACCACTACTTTGTCCTGTGTCACTCCTTGATGTGAGACCAAAAGCTTGTACACTTACCCCTTGTCTAAAAAATCCTCCAAATACTAGAATATTTGTAGCCATAGAAGAAGGAAATGAAATTTTTTACGTCCTAGGTGTGGATCTATCTCTTCCACTAGTTTTAATTGGATCAATACTTCTTCCTTGTTCAGGAAAACTAAGCGCTAGGGCTCAGTCACTGGGTGGGATCAGATATGCACCATCGAATCTCCTTTCTCCATGCAATGAGCTCTCACCAGAAGCTGAAGGGATCTCCATTACATGCTTTCCAAGATGGGGTAGCACATACTGCTTAGGTTCCACATCCTCTGTGTGAACCTCAACTCCTTCCTATAAAATCTATCTCCATAAATCCATCACACTAGTAGCCTCACGTCATCTAGAAATATCCCTTTTATGTGATTCACTATACTTGATTCATCTTAACTCTTTTTTATGGTAATCCATCTTCCATATCTTCCTCACCCATAGCTCAGAGGAATAACACGGCCATAGGGAATGCCTCTAAACTCTAAGTCAAGATCTTCATATCAAAGAAATTAAAACCTTAGGGATCAACCTCAAACTTAGGGCAAGAATATGTAGAAATGGTGTATTCCAAAGTGTAGCTAGCTAGTACTCCTCTACACCAATGATCTACAACATGAGTCCATGTCATATCTGCATCCTATAATCTCTGGTAGTCTTCTTCGGTCCATATCTATGATCCATAATGCCAACTTGATCTAGATGCATAGGTTGAAAGCCATCCATATAACTCTATTGAGGAGCAGCAGAAAAAACTATCATACAGATCATGGTAGAGGTTCTCTTCTACCCATCTACATGTATTAAACTCAGGTCCAGTGCTGAATCTTTGAGAAAATTCATCCTCCGTGCTCTTGAACCATGATTCAACATTTTCCAATGTTAACCAATCCATCATAACTCTTTACTTAGATCATGATGCATGTTATATCCCACTAAAACTTCAAAAAGAGGTCCCAGTAATGGAACTAAGATTTAGTCATTTTTACTCCTATCACAAAAGGAAGAACCCTTTGTATGCCAACCTATCACCCAGCAGAAGCTGAGTGCTCACCTGAGGCACGTACAGGTGCCGAGTCTCTCTTTTATTTGAGTTTAGTGGGAAGCATTATCTATGATTAGTGTAAGGGTATTGAGGAAAGATGTTGAGACATACAAGAAACGTACACCTCAGAATGGCCTCCATATCTTGGCAATCACTTTAGACCAAGTGATTTAACAAATTCCAGAACATTTATTATAACAAAAATAAAGATACAACTATTCATTCATATCATGAAAGGAAAGAGAATTCATATGACCAAAATATACATTAAACCCATTGATATTCATATCTATTTATAACAGGTAGCCTCAATATATTCATTGATTCATTACAAAGTGTTACAGAGCGCAGACTGTAGTCATGCACATCACTGGGTGTATGTAGCTAAGCTAACAAAACAGAAAAATAACAACCCCAAGCTTAGTACATCCTTTCCTGACCCAGAATATCCACTCGCAGCATTCCTGTAGAGCTTCATTCACTGTCTAACCCGTTATTCTCTATGTATATCCAGATGATATATCCTTCTTTCATGTGTGTATATCTCTATATCTTTTCCCATGGTAGGCACTTGTACTTATCACTTTCTCATGTTGCCAACTCACCTTGCCACGCCCTTAGATCCATCACCAAGTGTCAAATGTGGTCCTTCATGTGAGCATCTTCCTTCAGGCCTAAGCTCTCCATTCCATCTCATGATGATATTCTAGAAGATTACATCTGGGGCATGTTCTTTCTAGGGCCAACCTGTTTCCAAGATGGCATCTTATCCATGCACAACTGATCACATTTTCCACATGTTCTACCTTGGGTGCTCAAATTGGATAAGTCCCAAACCTCCTTTCACGCGTCACATGTGCTATTTTCTTCCTTAAGACTTCCTCTTGCGTGATTTTTCCTTACGTGTCATCTAGTAACTAGGATCCCATGCACCTAAGCACCTTCATACTTGGTAAATATTCCAGGGGCCCAATAGTGTCGGAGCCTATCATGGAGTTATGCAATAATTTCCTACCTATGATAAGAGTCATAAAAAAGGGGTTGGGCCTTGGTTTACTTACTTCTCCATTTTGATTTAATAGAACTACCTCGACTGAGGCTTAAATGGAATTTACCCATTATTTTTCTTTCTCCAAGGTGGTCAAACTGTCATTTGATTTAAGCACTTCTTATAGAAACTCTTTTTTCTCTAGAATTCCTAGAAGATCCCACAGGGACACGTTAGCTGACGCTTTCTTGAGTTGTTAGACAATTTTAATTGATCTGGGTGATGATGTTTTGGATGATGAATGGTGTTTAATTCCTTCAACCGTGGTGTAAGGGGAATGACCAGGTAATTCTTAGACAATTCATCAAAGATTCTAGAATGCACCGTCAGATGGTTTTACCATGTATGGTTGGAGGACTCTTTGAGTTGTACCCTAAGAGTCGAATACTGGGGGAATGGAGAATATCTTGTCACAAATAACAACATAAGCCTGTAAAACCTTATTTATAATCAAAACAAATCATGGAATAACACAGGTGTAAATGGCTATACCGATATAGCATCTAATGGTTGGGTGGCCATGATGGTTGATCGATGGAGATGGTTACACAGTGTCATGTTGGTGTCCATTTTGATCTTACACCACCTTTTCCCATAATTCCCTTTTCACTCTACATTTCCTGAAACATTTTTTTCATAGTTTTAATGGGTGAAATAAAGTTTGTTGCCTCTATTCCCATGCCTTAATCCATTTGAAAACTTATTATTTGACATGCCCCATTTTGCAAGAATACTACATGTTTGCCCTAATTTTTGCCCTAAATTCTTCAAATCTGTGGGCTATGTCATTTTTTCCATTTTCCTGATCATGAAGAGCTTAAAAATGATTGTTTTATACCTATATGCCTTTGAAAATCCTATCCCATGGTCGAGAAATGCTCAAAATCATGTTTCATCTGATTCTATTTCAAAAAAATTCCATCCTTGGAAGAAAAAATCAATTTCTAGGGCATCAACTGGAAAATTCTATGTTTTTTGACGTCAGACGGGCGTCATTTTACCCATCAAATTATTAATCTCAGAATTCAGGTACGTGGTGGAACTTCTAATTGGAGGAGATTGGGGAAGTGTTTTCTAAAAACTTAGTCATTTTTTCCTTTTTGGCAAAAATTTTAAAGTCAAAAATTCCCCGAAGCTCCGTAGCTCCCAAAGGAGGACACGTGTCATGTTTTGATTGTTGAAGGAAATGGAGGTGGTCATATTTCTTAGAGTTTTTAGACTTTATTTTGCAAAAAAAATTGAAGTGGAAAATGGCCTGAAACTCCACAACCAATCAAAAGGGACACGTGTCCTAAAAATCAAAAGGGAGGAAGTGCTTGGGATTTTTCGTTACAAAATCATCATCAGGCCCGCTCCAATCAGGGAGGACCATTTTTGGGTAGAGATTTTTTTGAAGCTCTTTTTGGCAAAAATGTTAAAGAAAATTTTGAAGCCCCGTGGCCAATCAGCAGGTGGACATGTGGCCTTGAAAAACAAGGGAATGAGGGGGCCGGATGGAAAAAGGTCACTTTGAATTTTTTAGTTTTGGTCAATGGATCAAAGTTAAAAAATGGGAAGCATCTGGGTCCAATCAGTGATGGACACGTGGCAAGCAGAGTAGGTCGGCGGGCCGGCAGAGGCAAAAGGGAATTTTTCCCTTTTGTAAAAAGACTTAGAATGGAAAATTTGAAGCACTAGCCCATGAAAAATCAGAAAGGACTGACACGTGGCAAGGAGGAATCGGAGGTGCGGGCCCGTGGAAGAAAAATGGAAAATTTTCCCTTGGCAAAAAAAAGGGTTAAAACATGAAATAAGCCCATGCGGATTTTAGCGATAGAGAGGATGACACGTGTCAACGACAGAGGCGGAGGCGTGGGCCCATGGGAAAAAAGTGAAAATTTTCCACTCTCCAAAAGGGGTCAAAATGCGCAGAATTGAGCCACGATCCCAATGGGACCCACCATATGCCATGTGTCATCACCAAATTTCAAGGGCGGAGGGGCAGAGAAAAAAGTCAATTTTTTCCATTTTTCCAAAAATGTTAAAAAGTCAAAAAGTGAGCCCGAATTCATTCCCAATCATATTTTGACACGTGGAGGGCCCAGATTGAAGGAGAAAGAGCAGATCAAGGGTAACTGTACATTTTCATTTTTGGCCACCATTTTTGCTCCAGGAAGTGTGGAAATGTGAATTTTGCATCATTTTTCATCAAATTTTTGGTGAATTTGTGTCCTTTGTGCCTACAAAGATCAATGCAAGTGGTTTTAGGGATTAATTTGCAGATTTGAGGTGTTTTTGAAATAAATTTTACTCAGGCCCATGTAAAACGTGAAATATCAAATTATAAAGTTGTAGAATCAAATTTTGGAATGATAAGGATGAAATGATGAAATGAAAGGGGTCTGCATGCTTGGAGAATGAAAAATGTGCCTCCACAATGGATAATGATGAAGGATTTGTAATGATTCGCCATTTTAGAAACACCTGGCAACTTTTGTTGCAAATTTGTTAAATGTCCCTATCTATGAATCATGTTGGAATTTTGTAACAAACTTGATGTTGGGCATATTATTTTCTTGGGAAAGAAGGATCAAATGTAATTGAAAGTTATATAATGCATGTTTTGAGACATGCAAAAGGTCAGAGAAACTTAGAATTTCACGGGAAAATCTGGGAAGAAGCCCATTCTCTGAGAAACCACCTGAGAACCATTTCTAATTCCTTTTTGCATCAGATTTGTATCATGTTGAGTTGGTTTCAGTTGTAAAGCCATCAACAAGCTCTGAGATTGTTCTTATAACATTCCCCTGCTGATAAATTTGGTCATTCTAGATTATTTTGTGTTGTTTCTTCACAAAATTTGCATGCACTTATGTTTCAGAATGTTTTCAATTTGTGTTTCTTGCTCCTGTTGCAGTCTTGTGTTTAAAATCTCTCTTGATCATACATGGTCTCATTTCTTGTTGATAGTTTAGTGGCATCTGCAGTCTCACATTCAGAAGAGCTTTCATCTGATAAAGAGATAAACAGATTTAAAATCACTTTACCTTCCTTGAATTTAGAGATTGTTTGTAAACCTTTGGGTGCACCTTAGGTCATGATAAAATAGAGATTTATGGATGCTTTGTTGGTTCATCTGCTTCAAGATTTTGTGGTAGGTTATCAAATATTGTGTGGAAGAGTGCAGATCTGGGCCTCCATTTGGTGCACATATCCTGGTTGAAGGAGTATCTCAACCCCTTTGAAGCATTCTGTTGTGTGGGTCTTACAAATTTCTTGCAAAGGTCCTCAAAGAATTTGGAAAATTCTGGTTAGTCTTGTCTAAAATCTCCCACCAAAAATTCATTCAGAATAACTAATCCTACCCCATACTACCCCTGCATTGCATTGTGTGTCAACAAAAGAACACAATCCATTTACAAAAATGCACAAAGAAAATCAGGATCATACCATGTCTCTAGCAGCCTCAGCCTTGTCTTGAAAGCATTTCCATCATTTAGTAGTGACAGCTCTGTTGAGTTTGAATAATGGAAAATTGATCATGTTTTCCCAAGGCCATCTCCATACAATATGCACATTATAAGGATATCTCCACCTCCTTCACAAAACAGAGGCTGCAATATAGGTTCTCTTACCTTGGTTGAAAGGCACAACCTAAAATAGTGAGGATTAGATCAAAATCCTTTCAAGGTGCTACCCACTTCTTCAAATCCTGAGTGCTAACAAGTCAGATAAATTGCTTCCCCGGCTACAAAATGACATATAAATCATTTATCTACCTCTGAGTGTCTTGTAAAATCCATGATGTTGCTCAAGTTGTGAAGGAGATTAAATCTGTGTACCAACACCCAAATGACGCCATTACTGGGGACATTACTCAGTATTTTAGATCCTTGGTAATACTTCTTGTGTGATTTATGTGTAATTACAAAATCTGAGTATCATCTTCTGATCAGATTTATAAGATTGGAATGAAGAGTAGAGTTCTGAGTTTGATATTCTCTTAGTTCAATCTGATCCATGTGCATACATATTTGAGATATTTGAATGCATATCAAACCCTGGTAAATTCCCTTACAAATTCTGCATGAAAATACATTGTTGAAGCATCATTTTATAATCAGACTTGTAAGGATTAAGTGAAGATATAAGTTCTTCCTACAATTTTATCAGTTTCCAGTAGTTGTTGCACTTCATTTGCATTTGTGATTGATAAATTCAAAGAAAGGAAGGTCTGATCTATAAAGTTTGGCAAGATTTTCAGTGCTGATAGATATTTGACAGAGTATTTTAGTGCATTTGCACAACTAGGGTGAAAGTCCTTAGTGGCGACTCCATGTTGTTCTGATCTTGATAAGTACCAGTGTCTTAACCTTTCTGTCATTTACTTTGGTGTTTCTAATCTCTGTAAAACTGGAAGGAAGAAGATCTCTCTTCATTAGAGACTCTGCTAAGAAGTTGTTTACAGATTCAAGAAACTTAGAGTTGGAAGGGAGAAGAGTTTGGAAGGTTGTTAAAGGTCAGACATCAGGAAAAGATATATCCATTGGTGAGAGAGATCAGCCTTTGGTAGAGGATTATCACTCTTCTTCAAGTGATTCTGATTCAAGAAATCCTCTCATAAACTTGTTTGCCTCAGCTAGTGAAGGTCCTTCTGTTGTACCAGGTAAGTTCCTTCTCCAATCTACACCTCTGTGTTTCAATTCAAATAAACTTTCCAAGAAAATCAGCACTTAGAGAATACCAGTCTTGTGAATCACATTCTTGAGCCCCAAAGACCTTGCACTCCTCATCAGCTTGTGTCACCCCCAAGATCACCTCCACCAAACAATATGGCTCAGCCTAGACCTCCATTTTTTGTTAACACCTTTGGTCCTATAGACTTTAGAGGAATGGATGGTTACCCAAATGCTGTCCCACAAGATGTCAGAAATAGATTGCCAAAATTCCAAGGTAACAATGTAATAACTGGTGATCAGCATCTCAAAATTTTTGTTAACATGATGGAAGATTTTGAGATAGAGTTTGAAGATGTGTATATTAAATTGTTCATTCATACACTAGAAGAGGATGCTAGGGATTGGTACAAGGCTCTGCCTGATAATTCAATTGATTCTTGGACTGAGATGAAGAATGCATTTAGGTTGCAATATGGTGACAAGACTGATCCTAGATTTCTCTTGTCTGAGTTTGAAAATATCAAGAAGAACCCCAATGAATCAGTCCATGACTTTAACACAAGGTTTAACAAAACTTTGAGAAGGCTTCTTGTTAGTCTGAGGCCTTGTGATGAGTCTTGTTTAATCAAATATGTAGATGCATTTGATAAAAAGGCAGCCTATTACCTAAGAGACAAGAACCCTACCAATCTAAGACAAGCTTTCACCATGGCACTTCAAATTGAAAAAAATATCAAAGAAATTGGGAAACCTCTCAAGAGAGATGGTGTAAAGTTGATAAACCCTGAAAAACCTCAAGCTAGCAAGGGTGTTGATTTAGAGGAGGTTGTGAAAACTTTGGCAGGGGCTGTCAAAGAAATCTCATATAAGTTGGCAAGAGCTGAGAAAGGAATTGGGAAAACTTCACAAGGTCAGCCAAGAGCACAAAACCATGACATATTTTCCAATCATCCTAGAGGTGATCAAAGGGCAGATGATAGAGGAAAAGGACCCATGGGGTCTGTAAATAGACATCCTCAAGCACATGAAGGAAGAGTGTTACCTGATCCCCTAACTGCTAGGGTTGCTGCTGTTGAAGAAGTTGTTGATATTGATTGGTGTGATAGGTGTTTTTTACCCCATCCTCCATGTGAAGTGGACTAGCAAGAAGGTGAAGCTAATAATGATGATGGTACTGATGATGATATTTTCATGGTGGGTTGTTCTTCAAGCTCACAAGGAGGAGCAACATCTACTGAAGTGATAAGTGCAAGGATAGCTGTAACCTTTTGGGATTGCATCAAATGGGTACAAGTTTTCTTCCCCCTCATACTCTTGAAGTTGATGTAGTGCAAGCTTTTGAAATTCCTAACAATGAATTTGAATATTTAAGAGCTTTGATGATTAAGAAGTATGATGGTGGTATTCCTTCGGAGGAAGATAGACAATTGTTGATGAATGTTGTTGTAGCTCAAGAGAAAGATTATAACACTAGAAGCAAAGTTGTTAAGGGAGTTGGGCCTCAAGCCAAACCTAAAACACCCTTTCTCACAAGCATTCCCAAAGAAGCTCCTAGAAGAGAAACACTTGCCAAAATCTCTGTTGTCCCAAGAAAAAATTACAGTCCTCCTCATGCCCAAGCTACCAAGAATCCCATGCCATCTGATGAATCTTCTTGTCTCCCTTCCAATGTTGTTTTGCCAAAGAGTGTTCCCTATGACATAGCCCAAGTATTGAGCCAAATCAAAGTGAGTGTTCCAATCATTGAGTTGCTTAGAATTCCTGAGCATAAGAAGAGAGCATTTGAGTACTTGGGGTTGAAAGAAGAGAAGACTACTCTAGGTAGAAATGTAAATGTTGTTGAGATTCCTCCTCAAATCATTGTTGACCTTGAAACACCACCAGTAGTAGAGGATCTTGGAGAGACACCTGAGGTATATTTGGGGACATCTTTGGTTGATTCCCAATTGAATGTTGATCCATTCTTCACAACTTTGATCATAAAGGATAGGCTACTTCACAATTGTATGTTTGATTCCGGTGCATCATGTAATGTCATGCCTCTAGAAGTCATGAATGAGTTGGATATCAAAGTGACAATAGCCTATGGAAAATGTACTACCATGGACTCAAGAGAAGTGTCAGTTGTTGGTTGTGTGAAGGGTTTGGTTGTGCAACTTGCATCTTATCCTCGGAGGAATTTAAAATTGGATGTTGTGATTGTTGATTGCCCTACCAAATGGGGTATGTTATTGTCAAGAAAGTGGGCTGCAAGTGTTGGAGGGAGTGTCCAAATGGATATGTATTTTTCCACCATTCCCATTGAGGGAAGCCTTGTCAAGATCTATGGAGAAAAGAAAATGTTGCATCTAATTGAGGACCCAAACAATGCTTCTTATGAAGTATTATTTGCTGATGTTGATGTTGATAATTTTATTGGTTTTTCTGATGGAAAAGAACACAAAATGGATCAGTCAAAGTGCCTTGAACATGTATGTTCTCCTTGGACCTTGCTATTTGATGGAGCTTGCTCCAAATTTGGAAATGGTGCTGGTGTAATTCTGATTTCTCCTAGCTTGGAAGAATTTGTTTTTTCCTTCAAGCTTAATTTTGAATGTACTAACAACATTGCTGAGTATGAAGCCTTGTTGTTGGGTCTGAGAATTGCATGGAAGTATGGTGTCAAGGACATCATTACAAAGGGAGATTCAGAGCTAGTTGTCAAACAAATAAGAAAACTGTATGCTACAAAAAATCAGCGGATGAAGCAGTATAAGCATGTAATTTGGGATCTAATTGAGATGTTTGATTCCTTCAATATTGTGCACCATGACAGAAGTTTGAATGCTGCTTGCTGACAAGTTGGTAGTGTTGGGGTCAAGATTTGGAGTTTGCACCATTTCACCTTATTGTGAGTACAATGTTGAAGTGTTAACTAGGCCAGCTATCCCTGACAACATCAAACATTGGCAAGTGTTTAATGATGATGCTCAAGTGCAAAGGTTCTTACAAAATCAAGGTGAGTTTGTAGATCAGCATATTGATTGGGAACCAATGGTGTGTATGACTGAAGGAAGAGAGACTTTGTTTGGAAAAGATATTATCCAATTGAAAACTAACACCATTCCTAGAGGTCTTGTTGCTCTTGAGTCAAATTTTAGCAATGTTGATTACATCATCAATAGAAACATATCTACCTCAAGGGATGTGGAAGAGCATGACTTGGGAACAAAGGAAAAACCAAGGAGAGTTTGGTTGGGCAGTAGTTTAAGCAAGGAAGAAAAATAGTCCTACCTCCAATTGTTGAAACAATATCAAGACTGCCTTGCCTGGTCATATTCAGAGCTGAAAGCATATAGAGAGGACTTGTTTCAGCATGAGATCCCTCTTGAGAAAAATGCCAAACCATTTAGATAGAAGAAAAGGCCAATTAATCCACTCCTCTCCATGAAAATGCAAGATGAATTGAAGAAACTGAAGGAGGGAGGGATCATTCAGCCCACAAGGTATTCATCTTGGGTTGCAAACCTTGTGCCAGTCAGAAAGAAGAATGGAGATATCAGACTTTGTGTAGACTTTAGAAATCTGAATAGAGCTTCATTGAAAGACAATTATCCTTTTCCAAACATGGAGAACATGCTGCAGTTAGTGACTGGATCTGAATTGTTGTCTACCTTGGGTGGTTTCTCTGGCTACAATCAGGTTGTTGTCAAGGAGTCAGAAAGATTTAAAACTACCTTTACCACTCCTTGGGGAACATATGTTTATGTGAGAACATCTTTTGGTCTCATGAATGCTAGAGCTAATTTCCAAAGAGAAATGGATGTTGCTTTTGCTGGTTATATAAATGACTTCATTGCAGTTTATCAGGATGATGTGACTGTATTTTCAAGGAGTAGAAAAGATCACTTGCAGCATTTGGAAAGAATGTTGATCAGATGTAGAGAATTTGGAATCTCTCTCAATCCAAAGAAGTGTCACTTTGGGGTGTAAAAGGCCAAGCTGCTTGGTCATATTGTTTCAAAGGCTGGTGTCATGATTGACCCTAAGAGAGTAGAAGCAGTCAGAAGGGTGCCAATTCCAAGAATGAAGAAGGGCATCCAATCTTTCTTTGGGAAAATCAACTTCATTAGAAGGTTTGTGTCCAATTTTGCTGAGTTGACTCTTCCTATCACATGCATGTTAAAGAAAGATCAAGTTATCAAGTGGGAGGAGGCTGCTATTCAGGATTTTGAAGGAATCAAAGAGGCACTTAAACATGCACCTGTCTTGGCAGCTCCCGAATTACAAGAAGCCTTTCCAAATCTTCTCCTTTGCTTCTGAAAATACTATTGCATCTATTTTTCTCCAAAAGGATGAAGATGGGGCTGAGAGGCCTATTGCCTTCTTTAGCAAGGCTTTACAAGCTGTTGAGTTAAAATATACAATCATGGAAAAACAAGCATTTACCTTGGTGAAAGCAACAAAGGTTTTCAGGCCTTATATTTTAAGTTCAAAAGTTGTTGCTTATGTTCCCCACACCATGGTAAAAGACATCTTATCAGAGATGGAGATCTCAAGTAAAAGATGTAGATGGGTGAAAAAACTGCAGGAGTATGATATGGACATCCAAACCACAAAGTTGGTAAGAGGTTTGGGTCTTGCTAAGCTCATGGCTGAGAGCAACTTGTAGACTGTGGAAGTGAATGAAGTAGAAGAAGAAAGGGTAGATGTTCTTGGGAAATTGGTAAGTTCTGAGTGGTACAAGGATATAATCTTTTACCTCAGACACCTATGCTGTCCTGATCATTTAAATAAAAATCAGAAAAGAGCCCTCAAGTTGGCTTCTCAAAAATACATCATCACTGACTTTGGGCTGGCTTGGAAGAACCCTGAAGGTGTCCTCTTGAAATGTGTAACTGAAGATGAAGCTCCCAAAGTAATTGCTGATTTCCATGAGGGATTTTGTGGAGGACACTTTGCTGGAAGGGTTATAACACAAAGTTTTGAGAGCTGGTTATTGGTGGCCTACTCTCTTCAAAGATGCAACCATGCTGATTAGAAAATGTGAAAGCTGCCAGCATTTCTCTAGAAGAATGAAAGCTTCAGGCTCCCTTCCTTTGCATCCTGTATCAATTGAAGCTCCTTTCAAACAATGGGGGATGGACTTCATTGGTGAGATTTCAGACCCTTCTAGTGCTGGACATAAATGGATCCTTGTAGCCATAGATTACTTCACCAAGTGGGTAGAGGCAATCCCCACCAAGAAAGCAACACACCAAGTTGTTATGGACTTCTTGTTGAATAATATCATATGCAGATTTGGTGTGCCAGTCAAGATTGTGGCTGATAATGCCATGTGTTTCAGAGCTAAACCTTTGATGGCAATGTGCAAGGAGTATGGAACCAATCTGACTTATTCTTCAAACTATAACCCCCAAGGGAATGGACAAGTTGAGTCCAACAATAAGAACTTATTGAAGATCATTAGGAGGACCTTGGAGTTGAACAAGAGAAAATGGGGTGAACAACTGAAATTTGTAGTTTGGGCTGATAGAATCACTACCAAGAGAGCTACTGGTAAGATCCCATTTGAGTTGGTGTATGGAACTCAAGATCTTCTACCCTTACATATGTAATTATCTTCATTTTAGTTTGTTCAACAACTTGAGGATCAAGAGGTCAGTCCATATGAAGCAAGGATTAATCAGATTGTGGAGCTAGATGAAGAGAGAAGAGCATCCCACCAGAGGCATGTCAGATTTAGAGAGAATTTGAAAAGATTGTTTGACAAGAAGGTCACTCCTAGGGCCTTCAATATTGGAGATCTGGTTTTGTTGTGGGACAACAGAAATGAAGATAAGGGAAAACATGGAAAATTTGATGCATTATGGATGGGCCCTTACTCCATTGATATCAGAATTGGTGAGAATACCTTTTTTCTCAAAGATTTAGATGGGGAATTGCTTGAACTACCTATTAATGGTAGGCATCTGAAGCATTTCTTGGATTAATCCCCAAATTTGAGGTATGCACCACTTGTATAGTGTATAGTGTTTGGTTTTTGCTCTGTTTTTGGTGTTTTATCAGTTTGTGGTTTGCCTTGGTGTGTGGCAGCCATTTTTGTCGGGTTCTCAGCTGGTTTTTTGTGGTTTTGGCTCATGAATCCTTTTCCCAATGGATTATTTTGGCACTTGGTCTACGTTGTTCTTGTGGCACTCACTGGGAGTGCCCATCCCCGAGCAGGAGCTGATGTTGGTGTCCATTTTGATCTTACACCACCTTTTCCCTAATTTTCTTTTCACTCTGCATTTCCTGAAACATTTTCTATAGTTTTAATGGGTGAAATAAAGTTGTTGCCTTTGTTCCCATGCCTTAATCCATTTGAAAATCATTTGACATGCCCCATTTTGCAAGAATACTCAAGTTTTCCCTAATTTTTGCCCTAAATTCTTCAAATCTGTGGGCTATGTCATTTTTTCCATTTTCCCAATCGTGAAAACTTAAAAATGATTGTTTTATACCCATATGCCTTTGAAAATCTATCCCTGTGGTCAAGAAATTCTCATAATCATGTTTCATCTGATTCTATTTCAAAAAATTCCATCCTTTGTGAAAAAATCAGATTCTGGGCACAATTGGAAAAATTCTATGTTTTAATAATCAGAAGGGCATATTTTAGCTGTCAAATTATTGCTAAGAAGTCAAAGGGTATGTGGTGACATCTAATTAGCTGAGGAGAAGTGGGGAAGTGTTATAACTTATCATTTTTTCCTTTTTGGCAAATGGGGCATTTTCGGGCCCAAGGCTCCACTTTATCCTAATTTGCCTACGTGGCATGTTTTGATTGGCTGAGGGATAGTGGGTGGTTGGAATTCCTTAGAGTTTTTAGACTTTATTTTGCAAAAAAATTTAAGTCACAAAATGGTCCAAAGCTGTACAGCCAATCACAAGTGGACATGTTTCCTAAAAATCAAAAAAGAAAGGAGTGGGTTGATGGAGGACTTAGAGATTTTAGCTCTATTTTCTAAGGTTAAAAAATGAGATGTAGCCCCGCTCCAATCAGAGGAGGACACGTGGCATAAATCAAGGGTAGAGGGGATGCAGATGGTAGAGGTTTTTGAAGTTTTTTGCCTTTGGAGGTAGAAAATGTTAAAGTGAAATTTTTAAGCACGGCCCCGTGGCCAATCATAGGTGGACACATGGCAGGAAAAGCGGGTCGGTGGGCTGGTAGAGGCAAAAGGGAATTTTTCCCTTTTGTAAAAAGACTTAGAATGGAAAATTTGAAGTGTGGATCATGGAAAAACCATAGGGGGACACGTGTTAAGGAAAAAATCGAAGGCGTGGGCCCACGGAGGAAAAGTTGAAAATTTTCCCTTGGCGAAAAAAGGTGCTAAAACATGAAATAAGCCCGTAAATTTTTAGTGATAGAGAGGATGACACATGTCAAGGATAGAGGTGGAGGTGTAGGCCCATAGGGGAAAAAGTTAAATTTTTCCAAACTCCAAAAAGCGGTCAAAATGCGTAGAATTGAGTCGCGATCCCAATGGGACCCACCATATGCCACATGTCATCACCAAATTTCAAGGGTGAAGGGGCGGAGAAAAAAGTCAAATTTTTCCATTTTTTCTAAAAATGTTAAAAAGTCAATAAATGAGCCTGAATTCATTCCCAATCATATTTTAACACGTGGAGGGAATAGATTGAAAGAGAAAGAGAAGATCAAGGGTAACTGTACATTTTCATTTTTGGCCACCATTTTTTCTCCAGGAAGTGTGGAAATGCGAATTTTGCATCATTTTTCATCGAATTTTTGGTGAATTTGTGTCCTTTGTGCCTGTAAAGATCAATGCAAGTGGTTTTAGGGATTAATTTGTAGATTTGAGGTGTTTTTGAAATAAATTTTTACTCAGGCCCGTGTAAAACGTGAAATATCAAATTATAAAGTTGCAGAATCAAATTTTGGAATGATAAGGATGAAATGATGAAATGAAAGAGGTCTGCATGCTTGGAGAATGAAAAACCTGCCTCCACAATGGATAATGATGAAGGATTTGTAATGATTCACCATTTTTGAAACACCTGGAAACTTTGGTTGCAAATTTGTTAAATGTCCCTATCTGTGAATCATGTTGGAATTTTGTAACAAACTTGATGCTGGGCATATTCTTTTCTTGGGAAAGAAGGATCAAATGTAATTGAAAGTTATATAATGCATGTTTTGAGACATGCAAAAGGTCAGAGAAACTTAGAATTTCATGGGAAAATCTGGGAAGAAGCCCATTCTCTGAGAAACTGCTTGAGAACCATTTCTAATTCCTTTTGCATCAGATTTGTATCATGCTGAGTTGGTTTCAGTTGTAAAGCCATCAACAAGATTTGAGATTGTTCTTATAACATTCCCTACTAATAAATTTGATCATTTCTGGATTATTTTGTGTTGTCTCTTGGAAAAATTTGCATGCACTTATGTTCCAGAATGTTTTCAATTTGTGTTTCTTGCTCCTGTTGCAGTCTTGTGTTTGAAAACTCTTTTGATCATACATGGTCTCATTTCTTGTTGATAGTTTAGTGGCATCTGCAATCTCACATTCAGAAGAGCTTTCATCTGATAAAGAGATAAACAAATTTAAAATCACTTTACCTTCCTTGAATTTAGAGATTGTTGTAAACCTTTGGGTGCACCTTAGGTCATGATAAAATAGAGATTTATGGATGCTTTGTTGGTTCATCTGCTTCAAGATTTTGTGGCAGGTTATCAAATATTGTGTGGAAGAGTGCAGATCTGGGCCTCCATTTGGTGCACATATCCTGGTTGAAGGAGTATCTCAACCCTTTTGAAGCATTCTGCTATGTGGGTCTTACAAATTTCTTGCAAAGGTCCTCAAAGAATTTGGCAAATTCTGGTTAGTCTTGTCTAAAATCTCCCACCAAAAATTCATTCAGAATAACTAATCCTACCCCATACTACCCCTGCATTGCATTGTGTGTCAACAAAAGAATACAATCCATTTACAAAAATGCACAAAGCAAATTAGGATCATACCATGTCTCTAGCAGCCTCAGCCTTGTCTTGAAAGCATTTCCATCATTTAGTAGTGACAGCTCTGTTGAGTTTGAATAATGGAAAATTGATCATGTTTTCCCAAGGCCATCTCCATACAATATGCACAGTATAAGGATATCTCCACCTCCTTCACAAAACAGAGGCTGCAATACAGGTTCTCTTACCTTGGTTGAAAGGCACAACCTAAAATAGTGAGGATTAGATCAAAATCCTTTCAAGGTGCTACCCACTTCTTCAAAGCCTGAGTGCTAACAAGTCAGATAAATTGCTTCCCCGGCTACAAAACGACATATAAATCATTTATCTGCCTCTGAGTGTCTTGTAAAATCCATGATGTTGCTCAAGTTGTGAAGGAGATTAAATCTTGGTACCAATAGGTCCAACAATATTCCTTAATACACAAGCTTCCAAAATACATCCAAGAAGAAAAAATAATTAAGTACAAAAAAATAATTTACAACTATGCAAAAAACATTCATAGGAGATAATAATCCAAATATAATGGTTATAAAAACATAACCAAATAATAATAACCATATGTGACTTAATAAGTCAAATAATATAGTTTTAACAATATAATAAGTTATAACAAATTATTACGTATGAAAATATAATGCATAATTATTATCCTAACATTCCCCCCCTTAATTTTTCATTGTCTCAAAGGATGAGGAGAGGAACTCTCTCAACATCTAAAACTTGTCACGTGAAAGTGACTTTGTGAAGATATTTTCTCGTTATTCAGCTGTTGGAAAAAAAAGAAGTTTAATATTGTGCTTCAAGACATGTTCACTTATGAAATGTACCTATACTTCAATGTGCTTTGTTCTTTCATGAAAAACTAGATTGTAAACAAGTTTGAGAACACCTTCATTTCCTACATACATGTTGTTCGGTTTATCCTGTGGTATTCTAAGTCCTTCGAGTATGAGACATAGCCAAATCACTTCATAGATAGCTTCTCTTACAGAACGATACTTGGATTCTGTGAAAGAGTGAGAAATAAAGTGTTGTTTATTGCTTCCCCTTAATATTGGCCCAGATTCCATAAAGAACACAAACCCTAAAGTGGATTTTTTGTCATCAATATTTTCTACATGGTCTGAATATGAATATATTGACAAGAAGAAGTTTTCAGTATTCATGTATTCTATACCAAGATCCACTAATCCTTTGAGATATCTCAAGATGCACCTTTATTCTTTCCATTAAAAACTTTGGGTTCCTACATGAACCTAGGTAGATAGCTCACTGCAAAACTAATATCTAGTCTAGTGGAGGTAAAGTAAATGAGACTCCTAATCAACTGCTAATAGAGAGTGGCATTTACCGTAAGAGATGGATCTGAACAAGATAACTGCAATCTGTTCTCTATAGGTGTGAAATAGGTGTGAAATACATCATCCTGAATTTCTCAAGTGTTATCTTGGTATATTTTATTTGAGAAAAAAAGATGTGATTCTCTTTCTTCCATACTTATAGTCCAAGACAATAATACATCATCCTGAGATTTATCATGTGGAACGATCAATTAAGATATTTCTATATTGCATTGATCATACTCACTAAACTACTAGCGATGACTAGATCATCAACATAGCCAACAAAAATCATAGTCTACCCCCCTTTCTTTTTGAGGTAAAGATTGGGATCATATGTATTTCTAACAAATCCATGTTATACGAGATGCTCATAAATTTTGATGTAACATGCCCGAGGTGCATGTTTAAGGCCATAAAGAGATTTCCTGAGTCTACATACCTTTGTTTCCTTACCATATATAACATATCAATCAAGTTGAGTCATGTCGACTTGTTCTTGTAAATGTCCATTTAGGAAGGAAATTTTTACATCCATTTGATGGAATTTCCAACCAAACTTGAAACTAGATACAAGATCATCCTGATCATTTTGATCTTAGCTATGGGAGAAAATGTCTCCTTAGATTCAATTCTTTATTTTTGTGCGTACCCCTTTACTACTAGTCTCGCATTAGAATTGTCCACTGTCCCATCTACTTTGTAATTTGTTTTGAATATCCATCTGAATCCAATGGTTTTATTCCCTGGTGGAAGATCGAAAAGATGCCAAGCGTTATTTTTCATTACTAACTGATATTTAGAGTCCATGGCATTTTTCCAAGATTTTGATCGTAGGTCTTCCTGGAGTATCGAGGGCTCATCAGACTCAATAACTCTACTCATCAAATAAAATTTCACTTATTCTCTTTCTTTACTATGAGTCCATGATCCAAGGGTGGATGTATCCAGGTTAGCATCCATTCTTACATCTCATAACGTGCTAGTATACCACTTGGTCATACACTGAACTATTCCCATGGATTGTGGTTCTATCAAATCATCACCATCATCCCCATAATCACTTTCATCATCTCCAGGAACATAAAATTCAGTTTTTACAACTAGTGAAGAATCTACATCAGGTGATTCTAGAGGAGGAGGCTCTGCTTCCTTCTTCTCAAAGAACTCAACATCTTTGCTTGTGTAGAATTTCCTAGTCTTAGGATCCATCAATCTGTACCCAAGAGTCTCTTCATTGTAGCCAATGAAAATTAGTTTCTATGACTTCATATCTAATTTCTCTGTATTCTTCTTGGGTATGTGCATACTTTATTTGCACCCAAATACTCTAAGGTGTACAAAAGATAGTTTCCACTTTGACCGTGCTTCATGTGGCGTTACTCTGTCAAGAGAAACTGTGGGCACTCTGTTCAACAAATACATAGTTGTCTTTGTTTCTTCTACCCATAATGTATTTGCAAGTCCATAATCATCTATCATGAATCACACCACTTCCATTATAGTATAATTTATCCTCCCAACAACACCATTTTGCTGTGGTTTGTGTGGAGGCATTTATCAAAAAATTCCATGATCTTGAAGATAGGATTTGAACCCATCACTAGTGAATTCCCCCCTCGATCTGAGTGGAGAGTTTTGATGTAATGACTAGTTTCATTCTCAATAGCTACTTTGAACTTCTTGAAGGTTTTAAGAGCTTCACTTTCCTTACAAAGAAAACAAATCCACATTTCCTCAAATAATCATCAACACAAAGCATGAAATAATGAAATCCAGAATGACTCAGTTGCATCAGACCGCAAATATTGATATGAAATAGATCAAGCTTGATATGAGCTCAAAACGTACTCTTCTAGAATGAAGCTCTATGTTGTTTTCCTGATAGGTAGTGAGGAAAGTTTTCGGTATCCTTTTGAAGAGAAGGTAAACCATGTACCATATTGTGCTAGCAAAGTGTCTTAGGATACTTGAAACTAACATGAAAAAGTCTCTGGTGCTGCAACTGTGTAGAGGTTGAGTTCTTAGCCACAATTGCATGATCATCTTTGTGGATAAAGTCAATCTAGAACATACATCCCACATTGGAGGATTTTGCAACTATTTTCAAGCTTCATGATTTCTCTCGAATTAAACACATTTTATTGCTGAAATGACTATCAAAGTCAATTTTTAAGTTGTGATCTAGGAGTTGACTAATTGACTACAAATTATGTCATCCCAAGGACATATAAGACATCTGATAGTCTACATTTGCATGAACCAAGGATTATAAATTTTTTTCCCAATCCCCTAAACAATATATGAAAAATCATTTCCCAATGAAACATGGTTTTTTAAAGGCGTGTCCCTCATTGAAGTAAAACAACCTTTATGGCTGGTCATATGTTGAATGGCTCCTGAATCAACATACCAAACATCACTAGATGATGTGGAAGGTTCACTTGATCGAGAAGTGTACAAGTAGTCTTCATTATATGAATGTTCTTCTTGCTCAACAATATTGGCTTGCTGATGGGGTCTTCTTTTCCAGTTCCCCTTTTTCTGCCCTTGATTGCAATTTGTATGTCCCTTATGAGATTGTTAATGTTGAGGTCCAAAATTACTTGATGAACCTTTCTTATATTTATTATACCAATAATATTTCAACTCATGTCCTCTTTTATAGATTGGACATTGCTTCTTTTGTTATTTGTCCCCTTGATGTTGATACTGATCTGATGTTGGTAATTTTGATTAGAATTAGGTTTTCCTTTTCCTTTTCCTTTCCATTTTTGATATGAAGAAAGTTCCTTCTCTTCTTCATCATCCTTATTATACATGGCTTCCTCTTGTTGCAGTAGGTTTACCAGCTTGTCAAAACTAACTGTCATATCTAACAAGTTTAGTGTTGTTACAAAAATGTGGTAAGAAGAAGGGAGATCTCTCAGAATAATGGGAATGAGAGATTCATCTGTGACCACTTCTCCCAGGGATAGAAGTGAAGCCCTCATATTTACAACTCTTCTCAAGAAAGCTTTCAATTTTTTCATTTTTCTTGAACTTTACTGTGTGTAATTGAATCTACAAATTTAGAATGACATTCTTCTTTTTGACTTCATATACCATGCTCAATGTATCCCACGCTTCTTTGATTGTTTTGGCATCTTGAATGTTTGGTTGCACATCATCATACACTCCAAACAAGATGATTATATTGGACTTCTGATCTGATCTATCATTTTGTCGTTTTTGTGTTGTCTCAATAGTTGATCTGGTCAGAGTACCATTCACAAGCAGGCCAGATCTCTTCAAACTCAAGTTGTGTCTTGATTTTTGTCTTCCATGCAGCATAATTATTTCCTCTGAGTAGTTGTGAATATAGAAGAAAACATTTGGGGGCATTGGTGCCCATTTTATAGAAATCACTGACAGGGTTAGACTCTTATCACTCTAGGTATAAGGTCTCCCAATCTATATACCGTCAGTCTGCTATACCAAACCTTTCTATATACGCGCCCTTCTGATATACTTATGGGTACATGGAAGAATTTAGCCATTTCTATATACCCGACGATACTTGAAAGAATTCAATACGCAGTACCAAGATAGTACTGAAAGGGGTCTATGTGATTATTGACACTAGCTCAAATAAATATCCTCATACACACGCATAACTTCACTATATACTTGGATAATTTCTCAGTCCATATTTATGTCATGTAATCATTCATAGATGGATGTTTCATAGTGTGTGCATTGTGTCCTTATTACTCCCTTTCGATTTAAAGGGTCGATACTCAGATGATGTTGTTGCAGCTATATTAGGTATTAAGTGCAGTAGTAGTCGTGACAACTTTACCGGTAAGTGCTTCCAAGAGACAATGTATATATCGAATGCTGCGAATGAGATCTAGGATCTCGTGAGTGTTTTAGAACCAAATTTCACTTTTTTTTATTACAATTCTCTGTCAGTTTCTGAGAAGTTACAATGTTTGTGGTTGACTATGGTAACCTACAAATTAGTATAATATAATGAAGCATACAATTACATTAAAAAATTTGGGACAATTGAATGGTAGGGGAAAAACTATTTTTTCAGGCCCTGGTGGCCTCCAGAGCCCAATATGACCCTCTATGCCAAAAATTACAAAAAATAGATGAAAATGCAATTTTTAGGTATACCTCCTTTAGCAAAAGTTGCTCAGAATGAAAAAATAAGAGGTCTAGGAGAATTTGTTTTCCCTAAAATAGTGTTTTAGATGTTTATTTAGTTATGACTGAGTTGTTTAGTCACCTCTACATTTGGTGGTTGCGCCAAGTTTTCTACTAAAATGAAAATATAAAAAAAAAATTGTTGGGGGTGGGGGTCAAACCCCAAACCTCACTTCCCCAAGTCTATTTTTCAAACCACCTTGGCACCTATAGTGCTTATGCTAGAAAATGAAGCATATTATATTTAACAAAGGTGAAAATTGACTCACCGCATAAAAAATGATGTGGTAGAGGATAATTGACATGGATGTGAGGGGATCCACATGTCCACGTTGCAAAGATATTAGGGTTCACTACGTAAAAAATGGATCTTCCCTTCTTATCTCCTCACATTTTGTTTTTTATTTTCCTCCACCAATTTTTTTTATAGGGTCTACATTTCAATTTAACCATTTTGTTTTCAACACTACCTATTTAATTTTCTAGGTCAACTTTGGTTATAGGTTTCAGGTGATGCAAGATGACTCAAATTCATAGATATTGGCCCGTTCATTCAAAACTCTACTATGTGGGTGAATACGCTAGCTTTAACACAAAATTAGTGTAACAAATTGGAGCTCTGGGCACATATCAACTCGTATTTAGCCTTCAACTCACCAATGAATGGCTTGGCCAATGAACAAGGCTCATTATGCTATGTCACAACTTAGTTGTTGACGTAGGGGGACTCATAGTGGATCAAAAGTTTACCTTTCAATTAAAGTAACTTGGCCTCAGGGGGTTTTGGATTGGCCTGTCCATGAATCTTCCCAATGCAAACATGACTTGGTATGTAATTGGTGTGCTTGAACCACTTGTAAAGGGAGACTCAGTTGCTAGTTTATAAAGTGGGCTTGGTTGATGCAAGGTTGGTTTTAGACCCTTAAACTCACCTATTGTAATATCCCCAACTCAGTCCTCTACCTTCTCGTCTTGCCCAAATATAATTGGTCGACATTCAATGGCTTGGTTTCACCCGGTTGGATTGTTGGATCTCTTTTATAGCTTGATGAAGTCCCACAAGAAAATAAGCTCATTTAAGAGGAACTATCTTAGTGTAGAGCTCTAATAGAGAGCCCATTACATACTCAGCTCTAAATGAGAGGTAGAATCTATTTGTTGAAAATTGTTTATTATATTGAATTAGAGTAGCTCCAGAAAAAAAAATCTTGTGTAGGGTGCACAGTACAAAATCAATATGCATTCTAAACACCTAGAATGGATACGAGGTTATGGGGAGGAAGGGATGGGGCTAGGAAGTTGTAGTAGGCTGCATAGGCTCTCAATTTTTGAAAATACTTATTTAATCTACTCTATCTCCTCTTCTCTCTCTTTCCACACCTTCTCTTCTCACATGTCTAGATTAACTAGATTTGGTACCAAATGTAAAATTGTGATGGAAACCTATAGGATTTTATTAATAATCAATCAATCATTTACACAGGTGTAGGCTACAATATATATATGTATTGGATAACTTGATAGAAATAATAAATATGTTGCGCAAGTCCAACAATATTACTTAATACACAAGCTTCCAAATTACATCCGGCAAGCAAAAATAATTAAGTACAAACAAATAAGTTGCAACTATGCAATAAATAGTTCTGCGAGATAATAATCCAAATATAATGGTTATAAAAACATAACCAAATAATAATAACCATACGTGACTTAATAATTCAAATAATATGGTTTTAATAATATAACAAGTTATCACAAATTCTTACCTATGAAAATACAATGCATAATTATTATCCTAACAGGTCTCTATCATCCTTTTTTTGAAGCGAGTGTTGTAATTAAATTGAATAGGCTTGGAAGCATGCACCTCATTTGTAAATATGAATTCCTCTCCCTCTACCCAAAATAAAAGCACGTTCTCTAGTGTGATTTCTGCTTCTTGTTCCAAGGACATCCCTTGAATCTGCATAAAAAGGCCACATTTTGGACCCCCATGGACTGATAGGGTATCAATGTGTTAACATCATAGCCTTACCTAGATATTTTTTCAGCTATCTTTTATTACAAATTTCCTTGGCGATAGTCTCTTGGCATGTGGGAAATATTATAGGGGAAACACCATGCATTGGGATCTTCTGCCAAATGGTTTTACCTGGGTACCATTTATCTTTCGCTATTGGGTGGGATAGTTTGGAGTGGTGTTGGCAACAGGACTAGCTAGTTAGACGATTGCATAGATAATGGCCTCTGGGTATTCTGATGTTGAGAGGGATAGGTAGTCCCACCACCCTGATACCTTTGATAATTTTTTCTTAGATAAGCACTCTGATTCATTTTAAGATTTATTATCTCATTAGAGAAGTTTTTAAGGATATTTTTTACTTCCTCCATTTTGGGAGAAGAGGATGATGATGTTGTAGTGGGAATCGGTGTTGGATGAGAGGATGGGCAATTATATCAGGACCTAAGGGCTTGGGTAGATCTCAGGACCTGTCCTTGCAGAAGAGGAGCTATTTCAGGGTACATTGGCAAAGGGGATATAGGGGGAAACTTCCCAACATCTATTAAATTGTTCTCATATTGGATAACAATATCATATTATTTTGGTAAAGAGTCTCCTCCTAATGATTGAATCATCATATACATATATGAATTTAGAGCTTTTAAGTAAAAACAAATATCCATACCTATAGGTGACCTAACTAGAGCAAGAATCATTTGCCTTGTTTTGTGAAACCTAGTGTTAAAATAAGTCATAAGCTCTTGTGGACCCTCCTTGTTGTTGATAAGATGTTATAGAAGTGAGGATCTATCCCCTTTCTCATTGAATCTTGCTACCAATACATTTCCCATCTGGTCCTAAGTGTTGATAGAATTAGGAGTCAAGAATTGGTATTAATCTAGAGTGTTCCCATTAAAGAAATCAACTAGCAAATATAAGGAAATTTCTTGTTCCTTAATATAATATACTGCGCATATTTTTGTTACATCTTGCAGGTGTTCCTCTATATTTTTAAAGTCTTCTCCACTAAATTTGTGTAGAAATTATAGCGCATTAGCTGGAATAGGATTCCACACTACCAAGGGTGTGGGTAGGATGAGTAAACTCCCTTGATTCCATGAAACATACTGCCTCAGGGGTTGATCTTGGAGGTGGCCCATTAAAATAGGTTTGAGGGTTCTAGTTGACTATAAGATTGGCCTACCTATCAGAGGTGTTAAGAGAATCTGGTTTGGAGGAGACAGGGACCTCTGGATATGTCTAACTCTTCTATTGCATGGTGGAGATAACTGTAACTATTCAAACATACCTTCCTCCCTTGTCTTCGCTCTTGTTTGCATTTGTCTTATAAACTAGAGAAGAAAAAACTTAGTACATCTAAAATCGGTAGATTTTCAATGATGGAGTATCAAAATGTGTAGATGTTCATCCCATCGGGCATGCCTAGAAATTTTTTGATGATTATCTTTGCGAATTAACCATAAGATTCATAAAATAACTTAAGGAATTGGCATGTGTGCCCCAAGATAACCTCCAGATTTTAAAGAATTTGTCTCTTCTCCATGGTGTGGGATAAGGTTAGAGGAAAACTGAAATAAAATACAAAAATAACTAAGGTGATACGTTGAAACAAATCTTAGAAGATGCAGAGATGGATCCTGGGAAACTACTTAGAATAGTTTGAAGAGTGTTTTAGTATGATCTACTATTTTCATAAGTATCTTAGATTATCAGAGATCAAGAAAGCGTAAAACATAACAATATGCAGATAATAGATACATAAAAAAAACTGAAGGTCCTAAAGCATGATAGTTCTTCAAATTTATCGAAAACTACTAGAAGTGAAAGAAGAAAGACACAAAATATTGAAAACTAATATGCACAGAAAAAGAACTCTTTATTCATAGAGAAAATAATACATAAGGCCAATATAACACAGATTAAAACTTCCTTCTACAACAAAGTATTTCTAAGGCTAGCTAATACAATAACTAATCCTAATATTCCTTTCGTGCCTCCAGTCTATTTTCTCTTTCGCTCCTAGATTATAAAATTCATTTATAGATATTTTCAGCCCTCACTTCAATGTATTGAATAAGACCTTCCACTGACAACATTGAATTTTATTACAAGACATTTCATTTTTGGGTCAATATCTCAACTTCCTATTTTTGATATTTCCAATTACCTTTAAGTCATATAACTTACACTCCTTCGTTTGCTAATGATTATTTTCTACCATGTGGAGGTCATGCAATTGTTTGAGGGCATTTCCTAGAGCTTTATCTTCCAAATTTTCACGTAAGAGACACTTGGAGGGCCTGCACTTATTAGTGGGAATTCCTTCTTTTTCTTTATTTTAAATTTCTCTTAGGCGACATGTGAGGACCATGTGCATCTCTATAATGTTTTTTACCTTTCAACTCACTGGGGCAACTTTATTGTGCCCAGGACATGTGGACCATGTGGCATAAGTTTGAGAACATCCCTTCTCTACTTCATTCCTTTAGTGTGCCAAAGGGATGGGTGGACACCTTCCACATTCAACTTCATACTTATTTTATTTTAGGCCCAAGTGAAAAAATAAACTAGGGCTAGAATGATAAAAGAAGGTGGCCATACAAAAAGAAATCTACAAGTATGATAAACATAAAGCTTCTAAAGACAAACTAAAGGTGAAGGTTGAACAACTCACTAATTTTTTTAGGAAATTAACATGACCCACTCCAACCATTGATCTTTCAACTACAACTTCTTTGAAAATTTCTTTTTCTCTAGACGATATCTCATATCATGAGATTGAGAAGATAGGTTAGAAGGGAAGATCATTGAATGGATGGGTGGAATGCATGCTTTAGGAAATTAATCCTTTGATTAAAGAATTTGTTGAATTATATAATGATTTGAAAACCAATAGATCCTCAATTCATAGGATAGATGAAGTCTTCTCCGAGGATAACAATAATTTAAATATGAATTTCACCACATGGGGCGAGATTAGAGATGAGGATCCAATTTTTTTTACTAGAGGTAAAAAAGTGTTGAGGGGACCCTACCCCATACAAAGTGTTACCAATTCCTTACAAATAGGACAAGGGGTTACCCTTGAAGCCTAATAAAAAACCCATAGCATCACAAAACAAACAACAAAGAGATAAAACCATAAAGGAAAGTATCCAAACAATAGAAAAATAATGAAATAACTAATAACAATAATATAGAGAAACTAACAACAACACAACATAGAAATAATAGAAGAAAACCAGTAACCCATTTTCTTCATCACTCTTTTATCATGTCCCCCACTGAATTCATACAACCATCCCATTCTTTGATAAGGGAGTCAATGGTAGCTTTCCAGTACTTATAGTTAGGCTCAGGAATCTCCACTTGGGGCCTTTTCCTTCTTTTTCCCTTTCCTTAGCCAGTTCCATAGAATGAATCATCTCAGATAATAGCTTGAGATGGTGGGTGGTGATTTTTACATTGAGGAGATGGACATCATGAATCTAGAAAACAACTTCTTTCATCTTTAGCATATCCTTAGCCATCTTCAAGATTCTCTCATTTACATTCTTGAGCTATTCGCTAAGGACCAAAGAAGATAACTTTTCCAATTTATCAATAAATTCCTTCAGATCCATGAAAACCATACTAATCTTATGTCTATTGATATCAGTATCAAGCATGCAGTGCTCAAATTCCTGCATAAAAGTATGAGACTTGACAGTAGAGTCCTGGGCAGTGAACAATTTTGTTTGGCTAGTTTAAAGAGCATGTAGGCTCTCAATGGCCTCCTCTGAGTTCTTTGAACGCTTATCTTCTAAAGTTTTAGGAGCTTTCTTGCTCACCATATCCTCACTGTTATCCCCTTCAGCAGCTTCCTTATCCATATTGGAAACCAAAAATTCCAGGTTCCCATCTTGGTTCTCACCCAAATCTAAGATAGTCTCCACTTCCTCAACCGTCTTAGGAACATCATCTACCCTACTACGTTTCTTAACGCCACCATGAATTAGGTTAGATCAGGTTCTTTTAGCCACTATTTTTATAATCATATCCTCACTAAAACTTTCCTCCTTGGGCACCGAACATTTAATGGCAAAAGCCCCAAATTTCTCATTTTTTCCCAAAAGGGGATTTCCTAGCATAAGAAGGGATTTTATGAGTCCTTGGTGAAAATTTAAGTGGAAGGTACCTCTCTCGACCATGACAATGAATTTTGTAATGGAAGTATATAGGAAGAAAGGAAAATTATAGGGTTTGGCATTTCAGACATGGTTCATCATAGGGAAGTGATATCCATATATCACTTTAGACCACCCTTCTAAGGTAATGTAGGACATAAACAAGTGAGTAATTTCATCAAAAGGATGGGGCAAGTTTCGCAGAGAATAACCATTATGAAGAGAGATAGCTCTCCCTTACCTTGCATAAAACATTCAATCTCCACGATATAGTCCAACTTAGGTTTGTAGATGCATCTTCCTTCCAGAGCTAAACCCAAGACTTTGGAAATAAGCTTTGGGGAAATGGTAAAGGAGAAATTTCTGACCTGAACATGGCCTTCTTTCCACATGTTCACCACATCTTCACTCATATTTTCATCGTGGCCATCAAAGATATTGAAAAAGGGTAGCATACCCACCTTTTCAAGAAAGTTCTTAGCCTCAATGGACATCTCCTACCTATTGCTAGGTTTATTTCTCACTAAGTCACCCCCCATGCTTCTAACCATGTTCTTTTTTCTGTTATGAAAATAGTCACCTTCCCCAGTCTTATCATCCCACTTCTATAAAAAAAAATCCAACATGCCCTTGCAAGGATTAGAAAGGAAATTTTGCATGAGACCAGGAATCATGAAAAAGAGATGTCATGAGTTTGAATTACTGTCTCCTTAGAAGAAGGTAGTAATCAATGATATTTCTAAGTTGTTTGAGTTTCTGAATGATATGTAATTTAGATCCCATATGCTACTAGATTTGATCAAGAATTTGGATGATAAATGTGTGGAAATAATGGATGGTCTAAATGATATCTCAGAAGAGCTTGATAATATCAACTACAAATTTTTCAATGAGAATATTGATCCCCTTCCAGTAGATAAAATAAAATTGACTTTCAAATATTTGATAAAGAAATATGATGAGGTAACTAGGAATTTCAATAGTAATTCAATTGACATGTTGGTTTCATGTTATAATTTCACAAGTCGATTGAAGAAAGTGTTGAGTAAGTTGAAAAGGTTTCTAGCTAAAGTGGCAAGAGAGATTGAAATAGTGGATTCCCTGAATCATTATGCATGTGGACTAGAAGAAGAGTAAGTAAAAGGAATCATCAATTGTTTTATTGATTAGAATCATAAGATGACTATGTGGGAGAAAGAGCAGGAGAACAACAAAGAGGGAAAAGATGTTACAGGACCAAGCTAAGCTAGGTGGCCATGAAAGGACATTTCCAAGATTTGGATCAGTCCAAGTTGTAGGATTGACTTAGTTAAACCTTTGAAACTAATTTTCTATTTTTATGGGAGCATGTTCCTTGGAAATTAATTACATTCTATTTTTAGTAACTTGTTAGTTAAGGTTCAGCTGTAATGGCTCGACCTAAAAATTTATAAATAGTTAGGTGCATAAAACTTAGATATATAGATCATTATGGAAGTTAATCTACAAGATGTCAAGATTTATTTGAATACTTTAGAGCCTTTAAATTATATCCAGAAAAATATTTTTCCATGAAATGTATGATTTATTGTGTTAATAGTTGATCAATGTATGATTTGTGAATGTGCAACTCCTTATTATAAGTGATTAAATCACGTCTATTTCAGAATATCTTATTTCAATTTGTGGGATAGTGATGTGGTCATCTTGAATATCGGTTATGGAAATACTATAATCCTTCTATTATAAAGTTACATTATGATTAACTTTCATGAAGAGAAAGGGATATATGACATGAGTATATCATATATTGTCGCGATTTTTTGATTGTGTATTCGAATAGATTTGATCTAACTATTAGGTATGCTTGGGGTTTTACAAGGAAATCTATTCTATTTTATTTGTGGTATATTATTTTCCCTATCTAAATAGCATAAGGTGAATTGGATTGTGATCTTCACTTTATCCTTTCCGAGTTAACCCTTTCCAGTGTGAATATCAGAAAATTATCTAATTATACTCTTCTGGTGTATCACTGTATTTCCTTATTTGTTATTTCTAACTCTGAGCCTCGTGAATTGAGTTGTTTAGAGTCATTTTAAAGGTTTTTTTAGCCTTGCACATCGATCTTAAATCCGGTTCCCCAAGTTCCAAAGGAATCTTTCCTTCTCCGGAGGTTCATCCCAAGGCAACAAGTTCCCACACCTTGGGGATGTTCCAATGTTTCACATGATTATTCAGCAAATTAACGTGTACACGATCCACATGACAATATAATGATCAGGATCCTAGAAGAATATGTTTCTATAGAAATGAGGTAAAAATAAGAATGTACATAGCTTTCATGGCCTTTTATATGTATTATAAGATGAATTTAGATAGGGGGAGTTTGGGTTCATGCTTCTAGCATGTGTGTTGATATGCTACAAGGATTTAGAAGAGTCGTTAGCTATGAATGAATCTAGAATGGTTAAAATCATTAAATTAGTAATTTACAAAAGCCTTTGAAATCATAGAATTTTATAAATGACTGAAACAAATATTCAGGGACTGATAGCTAGAAGAGAATGTGTTGATACTATGTTGGAAATAAAATAGATCAAACACAAAGAAGATGGATTATAGTCTCAAGGGGGGTCTATGCGAAATAAAATCCAATTGTTTCTCAAGATAAATGGTGTAAAAAATATCATGCATTATCCAAGGGGGGGTTTATCAATGAAAATCATGCTTAATCAAGCCTATCTAAATATTGCTCGTGATATTCTAAAATTGGCCCTTTGTTAATGATGTCAAAGGGGAAGAGATACAAAGTTTGCAGTCATAAATTAGGTATGTAAATATTTTTTCCATCAAATTTTGTAGGTTTATAAGGTGTTTCCATTAATAAAAAAGGGGGATTTGTTGTACCCTAGTCATTATCAGTGGTGATGTCATTGATGTCAAGTGGAATTGATGGAAAAAAGGGTTGATTGGTGAAGTGAATAAGTCATGAACATGAAGGTTTATTGGTAGTTATCTTTTAGGATAGTTTCAGGTGATTGATGAGGTGTGATAGGTTGATATAGGTTAGAGAAGGGTAATATAAGCATGTGAGAATCCTAGTAATACTATCTATAGCATTCTTGAGCTAAAAAAAGGTGCAGTTCAACTCTTGGAGTCAAAATTTAAGAATGCACATAAAGTGGCTTTGAGAATTGGTAATTTTCTTGCATGTAAATGATATTTGTAAGAGATTCATAGAAAACCCTATATCTAACGAACAAATAAAATTTGTATAGGTATGTCTTGTAGTGCTCCATGTCAAATTTCTTTAGATTCCTAAAATATGAATTTTGAGTTATTCAACTTTTTATAAAACAACCTTCTTAAAAAATACACTTTGAGGCCCCGTCTTATTAGCACCTAAGAAAAAATATGCATAATCCTTTGTATAAATCATAGAAAAAAATTTAAATATAACTCTAAGCATGACGTGTTGCAAAATTTTTCAAGTAAATGAGATGAGTATCAAAGAAGATATTAGTATTTTATTGGCAAGTTATTTCTCCTCTCTGGCATGTTTCTTTAAATACTAAGTTTAGATGAGTTATTCTTGTTCTCTTCAAATTTGGTGAATTATTCAACTACTTGAAACATATGAGTGTTTTACTGACAGGTTATTTCTCCTCTCAGGTATGTTTCTTGAAATACTAAGTTGAGATGAGTTATTCTTATTCTCTGCCAAGTTGGTGAAGTATTCAAGTTCTCATAAATAAGTAATGTTTTATTCATGGAATAATGATGACATGTATGAATCTCAAGGTACATTTATTCAAGAAAATTTATCTCAGTACTTGTAAAGATAGTTTTACTCAGTCATGTGACTTAAAGGAATAATCGGGATATAATGATCAACCTAGTGTTTTAAAATTGAAAATTTATCGCTCTCTCAAATGGACACTGTTAAATTTGATGAATTACATATTCCATCCTTATAGTGAACTTTAGAGGAAACAAATATTGTCTTTATCTTTCTCTAAGTTACTTTGTCAAGACGATTGGGTTCAAGAGCATGTTTGAAGTCTTCTCTCCTTGAAGATCACTCTTAAGGCCCTGAATAGGTATAGGTAGTTACTCTTGAAGTATTTTTTGGGCATAGATAAGGTGTTTTCAATATGGAAGACAAAATAAAAATGAATGTAATCCATACATACACTAATGATCATGATAACTTGAAGGAAATTCCACTGTGTTAGTTGAAAATCCACATAAAGGTACTTTATGTGTGAACTAATGTTATGGATGGTGCTATGAAGAGATCTCAATCATATTTTATGTCAAATCAAAGATACATCTTAAACCCTGTAGTTTCCTTCTTGAAAGCCAACATGTATTTTTGTGTAAACCTTTTACACTGTGCATTGTATTTTTTAAATACTAGGAGTTAAAATGAAATATTTCACAAATTTTAAAGATTGGAGAAGATAAAAGATACTCCTTTGTATCTACATGTTCTTTTCACTTCTGCCTTCATTCAACTTTGAAGGAGAATTTGAATTTTATTTCTACTTGGGCTTCATAGAGGTCACAACCCAGACCTAGGATTTCCGTGACACAATTTTGATCAAATAAAACAATTCATACAACCAAATCCAATGAAATTTCATGAAAATATATATGGGACCAAGAAAAATTCAATGCAAAAATTATTTAAAAGATTCATCCACGAGGAAGGTAGAACTTCTTGACATAAATTTTGAATATTGTGCACAATCATTCATTTGATAATATAACAAGAACTACACCACTTTTTCTCTATTTATCCTTCAAGAAACGATCATTCTAGAGTTTTTTAGAGTTACACAAGGGTTGGATGACAATTTTTGAGCTCTCTAATAGTTTAAAAAAAATTCTTTTCTCTAACAAATGCAACTAACCTACATCTTTCAGTGGTATGAACTAAATCATTTTGTAGGGTTATGAAATTGAAGTTGTAAACAAATCCTTTGTGTCTCACCATATAATTTTCATCTAAAATTATTTGAGAAGGTTCATCAGTCTTTGTAGGTGTTCAATGTTTTAAAGTTCTAACAAACTCTGCAAATATCTAAGGTTGCATTGATAGTTTGCTTCACTTGTATGCGTGCAAATTGTTTCACCGTTTTCTTTACTTTATTGAGACAAAATAAATAAGGGTAAGGCATGACGAGGAATACCTATTATTTTTGATTGATTGATGGTCGTTGTACATGTTTAGACTTCTCAATATAATGTTGATTATGAGAGATTCCTTTTATCTAGGAGGAACTACCTGAAAAGTAAAAAAAGACCAAAAAAGAATAGTTAAATGATATATGACAGTGGAGTGCCTAGTGTATGCTAGATCCGAGAAGTGTGATATTCCATAGATGGCTGTCAATAAACTATTTAAAACAAATTAATACAAGAAATAAGAAATTTCCTACTGTATTTGATATGATTTAGGTATCTCATTCAATCACAATAAGAAAATTTAATATAACAGGCTACACTATAGTCAGATCCAAAGGGTTGGTAGGTGTTAGGGTACTGGAACTAGTCAGGGTCAGATTCTAGATTGTTTAGGTTATTTTGTAAAAGTTTGTTTGGTTTTTTTATTGTTTAGGTTATAGACCAATGTAAGTTGGGTATAACCGATGATAGTTTAAGTGAGATCGATGATGGTAATTGGTAACCAACGTCAGTACAATAGGGTGACAATAGCTCAATGAAAACCTTATTGTAGAGTCTGGGTGAGGTTAGATGGGGCTAAACAAGGGGATGGTGAGGTTTGTAGGAATGTTGAGAACACTCACAGAGGTGGAAGGGCTAGGATAGGTGATCTGATAAATGGGTGGGTGAGGTTTTTGATTTTTTTATAAATAAGGCTATGGAGGAATGTGAATGTTAATAGAAGAATGATAACATAGATGATAACAACTCTATGAGTAGAATAAGAATGGAAATGATTAATGATAAAAACACTTACCAATGTTACAGGTCCAATGGCTGGGTGGTGGTGATGATAAGTTGGTGGAATGGAGATTTTTTCAATAGTGATGCTTCCCAGAATGTTACCATTAGTGCAAATGTTTCTGGATATGTCCTGGTGATGACTGTGGAAGTCTCAGTGTGTGAAAAAGACTCTAGTTCTACTTGCATGCAACTCTCTTCTCATCCTCTTGCTCTCAAAATGTGCCAACACAACAATAAGGTTGATAAGGTGAGTAAATGGTAATCAACAACGGTTCTGAGATGACCGGTGTTAGTTAAGGTGGGATTCCCTAGGTTTACTAAAAATGGCATACCCCCCTTGATTTCTTGGGATGGATTGGTTTTATTCCCATGGATCATAATGGAAGCTTCCCTTCTAATGAGTGGTAATTTGGTTAGAGAAATCTTAAGCATATTCTTTTTGGGTTAGATGAAATTTTAGCTCATTAAGGAAAGTAAGATCAAGTCTTTGTTAATAATGGAAACATGTCTAGAATAGGTCTAGGGTGAGGTGTGGGGTAGAAATCAATATAATTAGATAATAAATATTGTGAGGATATATATTAATTAAATTAAATTAAAAGTGATGTGGGGTAGAAGGGGCCATGGTTAGGTGGGTATATTTGAGCTGGTTATTTAACAAGGGACCAAGGGGAGTGTGACCCAATTTTGGTGTCTACACAAATATTAAAATATCAATTATGCTTAAGTTGAAAAGATTGTTATGAGACTTAAGAGGTTATTTGAAGTTATTTTATCATGTTGAATCCTCCATGAATCGAAGAGGAAGGAAGATAGGCCATATTTTACCTTCTTACACCTTGTCAAGGTATTATGAAATATCAAGAAGATCATGAATGGTAAGAGGTCAAATTCTCTTAGTAAAGGAGATGAAATTTTTTTAAACAAGACAAAATATTGAGTAGAAGCTAAAGAGATAGGATTGAAATAAATGTAAGGTGTGGCTTTAAGTGAAAGGTCAAGAGTCTCATTGTGAACTTGAAGTTTGTTAGAAAGAAGTGTTAAAGGTAGAATACCAGAGTTTGAATTAAGACAATTTCTTTAAAGGTGTATAAGTGGTGATATAGCAGTGACAAAAAAACACATAGTATTGTTATCAAAAATACAAAAACAGATACATAGAAGAAAATATGAGATGATATAGTAATCATTGAGTGTAAATGTATATACATGAAAAGAGAAAAAAAAACTTAGAACTAAGGGCTACCTTAAAAATAGAAGTAATGGTACAATATGATGAAAAATAAAGAAAAACTAGAGATAAAAATTGAATGTTTTCTTAACTATGTAGAAGATGCAAAAAATAATGAATAGGTGAATTATGAAGAGCCAGTAAGGCATCATGATTTATTGATGAATAAATAAGAAACTAAATGATCAAATTATACACTTTCATTGAATTCTTCTAAGTGGATGCTTAGAGTACAAGGGTTGATGCTCCTTAAAAGTTGTAGCTTGCTAAACTATATAAGTTGGTACTTGGAAACCTTCATGTGGTTATTAGTAGGAATGTGAACTGGGTGCTTCTTAGGTTGAGTGGGTTCCCAACCAAATCAGGCATCATTGTATGTTAAGAGTGGGTGTTCCAAATATAAATCTTTGATTTCAAGTTGTATTTATCCCTCTATCGCTTTCCCACTATAAACAAGGTGTCTTGTGTACTTGTCTTCTTTCATTAATTTTAATTTATTCATAGTTTGAGTTTTTTTTCTATTTAAGAAGTCTTAAAGGTTATGAAATCAATTTACATTGATTCACCCCCCTGCAATGCTTTTGATATCCAAAATTTGGTATCAGAGCATGGTATTCCTAAGTGAATCCTAACACCTTGGAGGAGATTATGAACTCATAGAAATGTATACATTAGCAGAGTTTGTGTTGAAGAATAAGTATGAAATTTCTTAAGCCCTATTTAGAGAGTTAAAAGATGATATCAAGCTCAAAGATGAAAATTATCTTGAAGGACTCCAAGAAGTGGCAACAGTTGTTGATAAGTTATCAAAAGATCTAAGGGTTAAATAAAAATCATGTATTAAACTTGAGGAAGAATTGAATACTTCAAAGGATGATCTGGAGCAATTTAAATTTAAATTTCTAATATAACAAAGAGACCCTAATGATAGATCAGGTCTAGACTATAAAAATGAAGTAACCCAATGTGAAATAGAGCATGAAACTAGTCATGGTTAATGTCAAGCAACCATAAAAGCTAACAATGAAGAATATGGTGATATAAATGCAAAATTTATAATGCTAAGAGAGGAACTGGAGAAATAAAAGTAAAGAGATTTAAAGGTTGAACCCAAAAAGAAAACAAACAAGAACAAGAAAAAGGAGACAAAGATAAAAATATCCAAGTCAATTAGACAGCCAAATGCATCTAGGTATGAGAGGAAATTCAATTGATATTATTTATCATGTTATAAATTTGGACATACAAATAGAGAGTGAATGAAAAACAATGACAAATAACACCCATGGAGATCTTGGGCTACTGAATATGAAAAGAACATAGTGTGTTTCAATTGTAGAAATAAAGGTCATGCTACCAAACATTTCTTAGAAGAACCTGTAAGTTAATTTAGTAATGAGATCATGTTATATGTTATACATATCATGAAGTTGGTCATTTTTCAAAGAATTTCTATCACTATGGACAAACCAACCACAACAACAAGTCATATACCTTCAGATGGAAAGAAAACAATGCTTCTAACATGAAGATAAATTCTAGAAAGAAGAAAAAATAATTCAAGCCTTAAGTAGCTCATGGAAATAAGGAAATGAAATGGGTATACATGATCAAGAAATAAAATCCATAAATTAAAATAATAAAGAATGAAAATAAGGTGACATGGGAAGATTTGGAAGAGGCACAACAAGCTAATATTGTATTAGGAGAAACTAACTTACATGAGATATCAACAAAGGGTGACAAAGGTAAGAAACATGAAGACATATCTAGTGCTAAGGATGATAAATCTCTTCCTCAAGTAGTGGTAGAGAAGGTATATGAATTGTAACATGAATGCTCATAAGGTACTCTAACAGAGTATGAGAGTTTGGGTAATGAGGTTATCTTACCCAAAAAAGTAGCTAAGAAGATAAAGAGGGATTTGAGGACAAGAAATTGGAAAATAGAGTCATCATATGGATTTGATTTCTTATTTTTATGAGAAAGTATCTCTGAGGAAAATAAATTGAAAAATATATTCATCATATCATTTTGATGACTTCTTACTGTTATAATAAATTCCATCACGAAAAGACTATCTTGTCTATGCTTCTAGGAGACATACTCTTTTAGAGGAAGATGTAATAAATATTTTGAGTAAAGGGGATCTATCATTTTCAAGTATGTATCTTCATCATAATGTAAGCTATGTACATTTTTTAGGCTCAAATTTTTGACATGATGTGAAATTCAAAACCTCTTGTGGTATTGCTCTTTAAATCATAAAATCTATTTTGTGTAAGTTGTCTAAGTTATGGAGTTTCCCCACAGGTCTTTTAGAGGATAAGAAATATGTATATCATATACAAAGTAAGTCATTACATCAATGTCTTGTGTATGAATCAAATTTTTATCATCATTGAAAAATCTATTGGATGGCTCTAAACATGTCAAAATGACAATATGTGTCTTAGTAGCTAGTCTTGAGTCCATATGCATGTTTCAAAGTTTTTCATGGTTTCAAAATTCATTGGTCACCACTTTGAGTCTATGGACTATTGGATTGTGTTAAATGTCTCTCTCTCATCAAGGAAGTTCTAAAGGATGTTTATTAGACTCTGGTTTTATCTAGTTTTTGATGGGATTCCAATAAATTTCAATGAAATGTTATATCTTAGTCATGGTCTATTTTTTTCAAAAGTACTTGACGTAAGTCAGTGTGTCTTGCATCAAACATTTAAGTTTAAAGTTTTTGATGGGTAAATTCAAGTTAAAGAGATGTCAATATATATTACAAATATGTCTAGTAGGATATGGAGTTCTAAATCTATTTATAAAATTGAAAAATCATTTTTGCTTACTCATTCCCTCAAAGGTGTAATTATTGTCAACATGAGTGATTTTTCCCAATGTCCTGGCTTATGCATATGTAGACTTGTGTCTTATGTCATGATGGTGAATTTTGGACCTCTGAATGTCCTTGAAGGTTACTATAAGTTACCAAATGATGACTTGATCAATTTGCACTCCAATAGGTGGATTGTGTTTATGACATTATCTATCTAGCCTAGTTCTTAAGCAAATATTGAGGTGCTATGGATATGAGAAAGGTTTGTTATTGACTTATATACATTTAAGAGGTGATCAACATGTTTTATGATTCTTATGAAAAGTGTTTGTGTAAGTTTGTATTTACTCTTGTAAAAATTAAGATAAGTTGATACTTCATTGTCCTTGACTATGTTAAGCACAGTTCATTCAAGTGGTACACCTGAAAATTCAATTTTGAATAGTGTATTAATGGAGTTGGAGTTGAAATTTTGTGTGAATAATCTAACTCATGAGACTAAAGGATGAAATTTTTTTGAGGTCTCAAGAATGTATATATTTTAAGTTATCCATGACAATATAGGAGATTTAGTTCTTGTTGCATAGTGAAGAGGGTTTGATTATCAAATCCCTATTGATTTCTCAAATACTTGATAAGGGATTTAATTTTTTAGATGAGTTCAATTGTTTCTCACAATTTATCTTAAGGTTGGGCATGGTTGAGAAGAAGAGTTGAATTTTTATTCATCATGTTTCTTGATAAAAGTTACATGTTATAGTTCATAGGTAGGGTTGATGGTTTATCAGCTCTGAAATGCCCTTGAAGTACTTCAAAACAGCTGGGAATAAATTTACAATTGTCTTCAGATTGATATGGGCTATAAATAGGTATGTAACTACTCCTAGTTAAAATTGAAGACCCAAAGGTCTAGAGGGAAGAGTTGTGTGATGTAGAGGTATGGAAAAGAGGACTGAGTATGAACTACATTGAAGCTTCTTCATTATGAAAAACCCTCAAGCACATTGAAAGAATTAAACATGTTGTTATAGGTATGAGTATTGATGAAAATTTCACCTTTACAGTTGGGTAGATAACACAAGGTAAAACAAGATCAACCTCAAATATGAGGAGGTTTCAAAGGTACTTGTAGATGATTCTGATAGATTTTGATTATTATACTCCATGGAGAATGGATCAATATCCTTTCCTGTGACTAAATCTGTAATCAAAGATACTACCTAAGATGGAATTAATAATATGAATGGGTGGGTTTCCTAGAAAAGGCAAGTTCATTGGAGCCAAAGGACTTCCTTATGTGGATGTCAACTTGCTTTTAAAAAAATTTAAGTTTTATTTATAAAAATGGGATACAATATAAGATATATGAGAATGTGATCAAATATTCATCACTTATTTATTCTATTACAAATATTAGATAATAATGATGATAATATGAAAGGAAATATGTCTAGAAATCAAATTCAAAATCTAGATTAATATCCAGATTCTCAGAGAAATTGGAGCCCACTGAACAGGATAGGTCATCCTCCTCAGTAAAGTATGAATTAGGTTCCTCAATGTAATCATATATGAAGAATTTCTGAAAACTCCTCTAGTATCATACTGATGGGAAAATCTCCAGAATCATAATTTTCAAATGCTAACTTCACTTCCTGATTTCTGACTCAGACTTAGTGTTTGTGTGTTCAGGGATGTATAATCCCACTTCATATTAGTACTCAAACTAGGATAAATTAGATTAGATATGTTTTAATTCATAGTAGGCTTCACATAACTCTTTAGTGGATTTTCAGGTCCTTTGTTTGGACTAAAAGATAATCTCTAGTATTTCAAGAAGAGTTGTGTGAATGACACACAACACTAGGCTATGTAGTACATCATATTATTCCTAGTATAGAGGATGTTGAATGATTGATAAATGAGTTGATATTAGTGATTGGGATGGTTAGGTCCTCCTATGGCCATCTAAAAAATCCATGCTTGAATAAAGATTAAAGGTAACACAAAAGGACAAAGTATTTGATAAAATATTTAAATGGAATATGACTGCTAAATAAATAAAAAAATAGGTAATCATAGGAAATGTAGGATGTGATTCCAGAGGAATTACAGGGTGATTCTGAAAAACCTTAATAGACTGTTAAAATAGAGATATTTAATTCAAGTTAAGAAATGAAATTAAATCTTGTGAAGAAAATATAAGATAGTAAATAAGAAGACAAACAAGTTTGAGATGGAAAAATGATAATAAAAGTAAAACGAAACCTTTGAATGATAATGGATGATGACGAGGTTGACTATGATTGTAGTTGGATGAATGAATGAGCTTTTGAACTCCTAGATTCAAAACACTGATGATGTGAACATGTTCGGATGGATGAAAAATGGATGTTGATAAGACTTGAAAACACTTGATGAATGCTGGATAATGCCTGAAAATGCTCCTGAATTCCTTTAAATGATCATGAATAGTCCCCAAGAGAGGAAAGAAAACTAGTATTTATAGATCGTTGGCGACCGAGGAAATTGTCAACATTGTCGGTTAATTTGATTTAAGGAGAAATTCGAAGGGATAAAATTGTTATTTTTATCTTAGGTGCTTATGTATTTAGGGGGATCATCGTAGTGTGAAAAACTAGAGAGGTTGAAATGTGGTTAGATGAGGATAGAGATGGTTATCATAGGTGTGAGGATGATTTTAGCAGGTTCCCTATTTTAAACTAGTAGTAACTAGTGTGAAGTAGGGATTTTTCATAGGGATAAGATAGATGTTGATAGAAGTAGTTAGGGAAGGGATACATTTATAAAGTTTCCTAATTAAATTAGTCGTAACTAGTGAACCAGGAGAAGTTCTCATGATGAGGTGTAGGGGTGAAGTGGAATATATTTAACTAATTAATTAATTAATTAGTCTAAGGGGGGATGTGACTTAGGAAATGTGGGGTAAATGATTAATTAGTTAAATTAAGGGCGTAGGGGTAATGACCTAGGTTTAGCAATCTCATTTAAATGATGCAACAAAAAATTTAAATGAGTTAATTGAATGGATGACTTAGGTTGTGAAATAGTGTAAGGATGTGGATAGGTATGTTTTTTCAAATTTTTGTGGGAACGAGGTGTGTAAATTTTTGGTGTCTACATTTTACCCTTTTTTCTAAAGTCTTAAAAAGGCGTTAGACAAAAATGAGCAAGAGTGTTTGGTTATATAGGTGATTTGGCTATAGCGCAGTATAGGAAACACTAGTTGTTTACATATGTTTTATTTTCAAAGGTTTCTCCAGTCCAAAGGGGGTACTGAAAACAAAGTGTGTTACCAAAGGATCATCTGGATAGGGAAACCAAGGGGTTTACACCTATAGACGTGTGATCTACGGAGGTAGGCTAGTTTAATGGGAAATCCAAGTGATGGGGGGACAAAGGGGGGGAACATGTCCCATAGGCATATGAAAATTCACAAAATTTTATGCTTGTTTTTTTGACTTAGGTGTTTGGGTCCTTTGAAAGTGACAGACTTATGTAAAGGGTGTTTTATCATGCTTAAGGGTGCAAATGATAATGGTTTGTTAAAAAAATGTGAATCACTAGCATTTAGGCGAATTTCCTGTGATTTGTACACATCATTGGTGATTTAATCATGGTAAAAATTGGGGCACATAAATAACCAAGCCATTTGGTTTTTTATTTTAAGTATGGGGTAAAAAACAACTTAGTGAATAGATTTTGAGATTTTGGAGGTGATTTTGAGAGATTTAAAGTGATGGCATCATCCTGAAGATAAATAAAACCACCAATGGCTGAGGTAAGTTGGTTTTTATCATTTTTTCCTGTGATTTTGGATAGTTTTAGGATCTTACTACCATTTTTGGGGCGTATGGGTGCCCTAGCCATAATCATTGGCAATTGATGTAATTGTCGGGGATTTGAAGAAAAATCATTGACGATTGAGATGAATCGCTGGCAATTCATCTATGTTTTTGAAATTTTTGATATGTGGAATAAGAGTGCTTGATGTTTTAGATGTTTTTGGTACATTTTGTGTATTTTTGATATGTTATTGATGATACTAATTGTGGGTTTGTTCATTTTCACATTTGGATAAGAAAATGAACATTGACGACCGGATTCCATTGATTTTGGAGAAGGTGAGGACCAATATGTTAGATGATTATTGAAATCATGTAGAGGCCATTAGCTTCGATGCTATGAGGCATTACAGATGGGTTCATAGATGTCTAGGCTTGATACTAGATTTTCTGGAGAGGTGAAATTTATCCACCAACACTTTGTAGTTTCCTACAAGGGAGGTCACTATTACTTTGGAGGAAGTTCACCGTAATTTGAGACTACCAATTTATGGGGTTAGTAGTGTATACTATTATTGAGGTAGAGAAGGATGGTGTGATGACAAAATCATATGGTGGGGATGTCACAAAGATGAGTTATGAGTCAGGGGGTTTTTCCTATAGTTGTGTTTATTTAGGTGAGAAAGAGGTATGTGTCTGGATGACTATGATGATGATGGAAATCATGTGTTATTCTTTAACATATTATAGGAGTGGACATTTTACGTGGATGATGAAAGGACTTGTGGCTGAGAGGATGGAGCAACATACTATTTTTGAGTGGGGGCCCACTCTACTTGCATAGACATTGAGTGAGTTGTGGGCCTAGAAGGCTCAAAAATGTTATGGTATAGATATATTTTTCTCTTGCAAGCTTGGGCCTGGGACCAAATTTTTATTACTCAACCAATGGGGTTTCTATGGATCATTGGTGATCAGCACCTTGCTTTTATGAGATGGAGATCAGATAGGGGTCATGTGGGGAAGAGGATACAGATAAGATTCTACAAATATTTGTTGTCTGGACTATAGGTGGGGGATGTTATATGGAGACCCTACTTGGATTTACTGGCCTAGGATGAGTATCCTCAGGAAATACTTGGTTTATAACATCCTATGTGGCTTCAGGCATAGAGACCAGGTTAGTAGGAGCTTCTTCATTTTGATCATGTGTTGTAGATATTTTGGATTACTGCATAGAGTACCTGATAATCCCGTTCAGTATAGGTTGGAGGAGACATACATAGATACTCCAAGGGAAGTGGTGGAGAGACTTGCCATTATTTATGAGTTTCTAGCAGCTACAGGCCCTAATGAGGATGGGTTTATTATACCAATGGATGATGCGGGGGTTACCCCAGAGTATATTGTATGGTGGTATGCATCCTTGAGGAGCTTTGGTAGATCTCAAGTATCACAGAGGGTTGCTCAATGGGTGAGATGGGTACATACTTGGATAGAGGGTGGAGCCCAGGAAGGGGAGGAAGAGCCTTACTTTGATGAGGAGGAGGGTGATGATGACTTGGTTACTTGTTATTAGAGTGATGATGACCGAGAAGGTTATAGTGGAGGGAGATAGATGACACAACTCAGAGAGAGTGAGATGATCTTATTGGTGTTCAGGATAGCCTCATTAGAGAGAGCTGGATTAATTCTGGATAGGGATGGTTTGACGGTGGAGAGAGATATGATGATGGGGAGTGAGATAGTCTCCAAGGATGACTTCTAGAGGTCTCTGTAGATAGAGTACAAGTAAAAGAGATATAGGGATTCATTAAGGAAGGCCTTGGGGATCATAGGGCCTTCTATATCTGGTGTGGAGCTATCAGCGATGGATCATTCTGGAAGGTAGAGGGGAGAATCTACACTACCTCCTTCATCTAGGATTATTTTCGTGGTCCATTATGATGTTGTGTGGGTAGAGAGGGACCACTATGTTGATTTGAATATCAAGAACTACCGGATGCCACTTTGTATGTAGATTACGTGGCTACCAAAGGGGTGTCAACTAGCAGCGTAGTGAGGCCTAGTGAAAATGCATTGAGCATGTGAAAAAAACATCAAAGGCCAGAGAGAGGGGATCATAGTGAGGGAGGAACCATAGTTGAGGTTGTGGTTACGAGTGTTCCTAGAGGGGGTGGAGACATAGGTGTTGTTGGAGGCACACTGGTTCAGGGAGAAGAGGGCAGTGCTAGAACGATACTTGGAGATATAGATTTTACCATTTGATTTTAATGTATGTTATATAGGCTCACAGAAATCCTATTTTTTATGATGAGGACATAGATTTATTATAATTTATACCAAAATTCGATTTATATATATACACGATGATGATGATTTTATGGTTTATATTGTATATTTAATTTGCATGTGTTAGATATTAGATGTTTTTATTTGAATAATGTGTTAGTGTCATAGATGGACCTAATAGATATTAAGAAACATGATATGTTAAAAATTTTGGTTACATATGTTTACATGTGGTCAAATGTTTGATTGATTTAAATGACTTTAAAATGTGATCCAAAATGTGTTGAATAAAAAATGTAATTAAATAAAAATGAGGTAAAAATGAAATGATTGCCTAATTATGGATTTGATATACACGTGACGGGTTTTGAAAAACACTTACACTAATATCCTTATCAAATGTAAATAAGATTATCAATGGGTAGTTAAACAAATCACGATAGAAATGTGAGTTTGAGTGATTATGCCTTGCCAGGATGATAGAAGGGATTTTGTGTATGTAGGCTGATGTGGGAGAAAGGGATATCCTTTTCAACATGTTTATAGGGAAAATTCCCAAGATTTACATATTATTTTGAAGCAAACTACTTGTGACAGGAATCTTGCTATAATGGGAAATTTGATTGATGTGGGAAGATTTCCTAGATGCTTTTGATATTGATGTTCTTTTTTAAGCTTGATTGATGTGGGAAGACTTTTACATGGGTAGTCATATTTCGAGGGTATGGTATACATTTTGAATTTTGATAAAATGACAATATTTTAAGGGATTAGTCCATAATTTTGACAGGTATTTGTCCTTCGAGGGAGTAGTCTTGTTTTTATATTCTTGAAAATAATTTAGACTTGCGAATAGTTTTCCTTCAAGGGATCAATTTATTATAAATTGATATTCTAATAAAAGGAAAATCCAAAATATTTATACATATGCTTTTGAGCTGAGGGAAAAATCCTAATAAACCATTTTGAGGAGGGGATAAAATGTGTACATGATCGACACACACACACCCCATGTCATGTTTTTGATAAGTACATGATGGATGGGTGTAATGATTTCAAGGGGCTACTACAAAGGAAGGAAATTGAAAATTAAATATGTAATGAACATATCCTTATTTCTCATATTTAAGGTATATTTAGGATACTGATGGATACCCATATACTTTTAACTCATTATAATGATATGATGAAGTGATAAGATTTGAATGGAACTACTATCATAACGATCAATTATTTAACAATAGAAATACCACAAGTGTGAGGCATTCAGAGGTTCCCTTTTAGGTTCCCCATCAAGATAAGTGAGACGATACACTCTTGATCCATACTTTTGAGTAATAACATATGGACAAATCTAATTGGTGGAAAACTTTCCATGTTTACTCTATTCTAATGTAGTGACATTTTGATTTTCTTTAAGCACACGATAATCAATTTAAAAGTCATGCTCTTTGACATGTTTTGTATATGCTCTACTAATACATTCTTGATAAACTTGATGATGTTCAAGGGTTGTTAAATGATTTTCATCTAATAGTTAAAGTTTTTCTAATTGGTCTTGGTGATACTCTTTGTCATAGATAAATTTTTTGAGATATACATGAAGTGACAAAATTTAGACTTTAAGAGGTAGGATGACTTTTGAGCAGTGGAAGATTAAAAAGGGTATAACACTTGTAGGTGTGAAGATGCTAGTTCAATAATCCCAGAGAGAAAAATTATATTTGGAGATGTCAATTCCTACCTATGTCGCCTACTATATTCATAAATATTTTATTAAGTGTTTTTTTAGAGGCCTTGTCCTATCCATTTACTTGAGGATAATATGGTGATGAGAAACTAATTTTGATTTTTAACGCATCATAGTTCTTTTTAACTTAGTTATTTTAAAAATATTTTCCATTATCTATGACGTGTTTATGTGGGATACCAAAACGACACATGATATTTTTATATATGAAGTTGGTGACATGCTCTGATTATATCATGGTTAAAGGGATGGATTCATCCTACTTAATAAATTATTCAGTTACTATGATAATATAATGATGTTGTTGGGATTATTTAGGATTGATTGCACCAATGAGGTATAACCCCCATTGAGAAAAGGGCCATAAGTTCAATGAGCGGGTTGTAATGCTTGACTAGGGACGTGAATGAGATCTGAGTGGAGTTGGCATTTAACGCATTTCTTTACGTATTCACAAAAATATTTGGTGATGGTAGGCCAGTAATACCCTAGCTGTATGACATGTTTAGTGATGGCATTACCACTGAAGTGACCACCACATATGCCATCATAGAACTCTTCATATGCTTTCGCTGATTGATTTGATTTAAGACATATTAATAATATATTGTCAAATAATTGTTTATAAAGGATATCACCTATAATGAAAAAGTGGGTGACATGTTGAAGAAATGATCATTTAGTTATATATGATAAATCTAAGAGAAATTTACATTCAGCGAGATAATCATATATCTGTGTGTACCATAGATCAGGTGGATTGTTGTCAATGTTATTAATGGGAGAGATCTCATTTTTATGTGAAGGGTAGTCTAAGAATTGAACAACTATCGAACATTTTGGTTTTATCCTTTGATTTTTCTTTTTCAAAGGAGATGAGGGATATGAGAGATGTCATAGTGTTTGAAAACTTGTTGGAATATTTTGGAATAGCTTGAATGGTATAATGATTAAAAGTGCCAAGGAGAAATTGAGCAAGAGATTTATATTTTTTTAGGATTTCATTTTAACATTTATATTCTTCTTTAACCTAACTGATAACAAGTTTTGAATCTCCATATATTTCAAATATGTGGACACCTAAGAGAATAGCGGTATTTAAACCCATGATTAAGGATTCATATTCGGCCATGTTTTTAGTACATTCTAAGTTAAGTTTGAATGATAAATGAAGTGGAATGTTCCATGGAGGTATAATAATGACTATGAATCCTCTCCCCTTTTGACATTTAAAACCATTGAAGAAGAGAGTGATTTTTATGGGGATGAATTCAGATTCATCTATATTGTTGATGGATTCATCAGGAAAGTATTCGTGAGGGATTTTATTATCTAGAAGGGGTAAATTATTGAGTTGAATTTTGATGGCCTGACCTTTAATAGATTTTTGTGATATAATTTTGAGGTCTAATTCAGTCATGAGAATAAGCCATCGAGTTATGCCATCATTGTGGTAAGGTTTTCAGTACATTGTTTTAAGCATATTAAAACATTTGATGACATATCTCTTATGATTGAGGAGATAATGTCCAAGTTTTGAGGTGGTGAAATATAATGCAAAACATAAATTTTTCAACTTCAATGTAGCGTGTATTTATGACTCATGGAGTGTGCAGACTAATGTTTTATATGGTCATGTTCATGACCTTTATTATCATGGTGGGTGAGCATAACTCCTAAAACATGTTATAAAGTGGATATGTATAGATAAAATGGGTCTCACTCATGTGGTGGAGTAAGTACAGTGGGTGATAATAGATACACTTTGATTTTGTTGAAGTATTTATGGAAATCAAAATCTTAATGAAATTCTACGTCTTTGTGGAGTATATGGTGAAATGGATGAAAATGGTTAGAAAATTCAGATATGAAACATCAAATTGATTGTAATTTACCTTGAATGATACGCAGTTGAGTAAATTAGTTGGGGGAGGTATTTAGTAATATCTCTAACCTTTTTTGGGAAAACCTCAATTACTCATATAGATATGATGAATCCTAAAAATTTTCTGGTGAGAAAACAATAAAAACACTTTTCAGGATTAAGACAAAGACATAATTGTATGAGACGAGTGAAATTTAATTCAAGGACATCAAGATGGTATTTTTCGTGATTTGGATTTTCCTAAAAGGTCATCGATGTAGTCTTTGAATTTTTTTTGGATGAGGTCATGAAAAATGTATGTCATGATGTGTTGATAAGTATCCCTTGCATTTTTAAGACCAAATGACATGACACGGTAGCAAATGATTCCACAAGGGGTAATGAAAGAATTTTTGTGTTGATCATCAAGAGTAATGAGGATTTGATTATAACCTGATAATTGATCTATGAGGGAAATCATTTCATGGCTGGTTGTTAGGTTGAGAAGTTGATCTATGTTTGGAAGAAGGGAAATCATCCTTAGGAAAAGCAAGATTGAGATACCTAAAATTTGTGCAGATGCATATCTTACCTAAAGTTTTAGTTATGAGGATGACGTTAGAGACCCATTGTAGATAGTTAGTGGGTATGATAAAGTTAGTAGATAAGAGGCGTTGCAACTCTTCCTTAACAAGGAGAGCTATACAGGGATGTATTTTAAAAAATTTTAGTTTAACTGTATTAACATCGAGATATGTGACTATGTTATGTACAACGAATGTTAGGATTAATTCCTAGGAATATCAATATATGACTAGGTGAAGGATTGGTAATTTTTTCTTAAGAATGATGTGAAATTGTGCAGTTCTTGTGGATTTACAGATTGACTAGCCTTATCTATGTGAGGATCATAAGGGGTTCTTAGTTAAAGTTGAGGGTGGATTTGTTAAGGAGAGTTAGTGTGTTAGATGGTAGGGACTTCTGAATAAAATTGTCTTCATCTCCCATATGGGAAAGAATATCCCAGTCGTCTTGACACTGGAGGATATCTACATCAAGGTGAATCTTCATTAACCATTTCTGGCCAAATAAGACGAAATGACTTAACAAATTTATCTGATTGATAAGTAAGTGGCTCTAAAGATATATCATTGATTAAAAAAAAGTTAGGTGGGATGGATATGGTGTCGTCTATGCCCATAGGATCTTTAGGGTTTGTTGGTGATGATGCTTCTAATTTGGAAATAGTTATGGATGTGGAAAATTTGGATGTAGTGGGTTCATACATTTCAGAGCTGGAATTTCTATAACATAAACCACTTTTCTCATAGGATTTAAGGGAACGCAGGACAAATTGATCATGGGTTCCTTTTTCATAATGTCTAAGGAAAAAACCTCTCCATGCACATCGATGAAGATACATACGGGTGAATCTTGGATTGTCAATGGATTTTAAATTTAATGTGAATGTTATAGCATGGTGTGGATTTATAACATGATATGGAAGATTATGGAGTCCCCCATGTATGAGGTTTGTTTTGAGATAAGAAAGACCATAGGAGATGAAATATCCTATGTTTGGTTCATATATGGGTTTTTTATTAGGATGAATATATGTTTTGGGTGAAGGGATGGAGTTGAGCATGTGGAGATGGTATTCCCCAAGCGTAAGACATTTTAACCCCTCACTGTGAGAGGAAACATATGATAACATGGAAGAAGGGATATATGTCCTAGTAGACACTTAATTTAATGACTATGTGGATTTAGGTATGAGAACTTTGTTTGGGTGGTACATCATGTAACAGTCTACGAATGGATCTAGATCAGCAGGGATGGTGAAAATCCGACCCTCATTTTCATATTTAATATAATGGGAGGGTGGAAGGAATGCATTGCTTGGTGCATATCCAAGGGCATCCTAATAACTTGTTGTATTGAAAGTATTCTTCTATAATGTAGAAGAGCTCTTGTAGGGATTTCACACTAAATTTAAGTGGCTAAATGACAGTGCCTAACATGGGTGCAATAGTGTCATTGAAGGATCATAATTAGACTAGCGTTTGAGTGATAATAGTATTGGGTAGATTAAGTTGATCAAAAGAAAAGGATTATATGATATTAATGGTGGTGTCACTATCAATCATGACCCTCTTTATGGAGATGTCATTGATCTAAGTGGTAATGAAGATTGGTAAGTCATGGTCCTCTATTATGAAAAATGGAATATCAGATGGTTTTAGAAGATGCCTTAAGGTCACTTACAAAGTTTTTGAAAGGAATTAGATCATTGGCTGGTACGGTTACAAATTAGAGGGATTCTATCGTAGCCTGTTTTTGAAAATGGGATGTTTGGACTAGTTTATAAAGTGACATCCTGATAGGGGATTGATGTAATTGCTTGATGAAAACCTTTTGTACTATAGTGAAAGGGGGTGTCACTACTTGTATTGAATTTTTTTCTCTAGGTGACGGTGTTTAATTAGACACTTCAGGATCTAAGGAAATAGATACCTTGTGTTTATCAGATGAAGATGATAATTAAAGAGGTGGAGGTTTAGTGATCAAGTTTTTACTTTTCTTAGAATCAGATGTCTCTTTCTCATAATTTTGTGAATGAGTAGTGATGTGTATGGTGTCGAATCAATGAGTAGTTGTTTTTGGGATGGATTCTTAAGGTTTTGATGATGACGATGGGTGTGCTAGTGTTATGTTTGACTAATAAGGATGCAAGAGAAGACTACCAATTTCTTAAAATTTCAAGTGAAAATCCCTACAATCCTCTATAGAATGGCCTCGTCTTCTATGGTAATCATAGAAAACATAGAAGTTATACTAGGTAGATTTCCATCTGCGATGATCATAAAACTTAGGAGGTGGTAATGTAATAAGTGACCATTGAAGGAAGTCATCTAAGATGGTGGTGTAATGACCCTTAGGTGTAGATGTAGATGGTGACAAGGTTGCGTCGATATTCCTATTAGGAGGAGGTAAGGCATGCTGTCTAGTTACGGATTTTTTATTTGTTGGTCGTGGAGGATGAGGGACTTATATGGGTGGCCATTGGTGAGGATAGTTAGACTATGTGATGGGTAAAGGGTGAGGAGCCAATATAGATGCTCATTGTGTAGGATAGTTGGACTAGGTAATAGGTGCAGGATATGGTCTTAATGTAGGGGCTTGGTAGGTGGGTTTTCCTATAAAAGTATAAGGGAATGGGGTCCATGCAAAGGGATTTGATCTAGGAAGGCATATTGAGGTATTTTGAAGACTTGAACAACACCTTGTTTATGAGGCTCTTTTGTGGTTTGAGATTTTACTGGTGTGGTTGATAAGGATGTAGAAGAGTCAGATTTCCCTAAGGTATTGGATGTTTGAGATTGCGTATCATATGTGGCCTTAGGCATAGTTTTGCAAGGCATAGATGATGTATTCTTGGATTCCGTAATGGAATGTGGTGCAAAGGTAGGGGTAGGTTCAATAATATTCCCAACAGGAAAAGTTTCAGTAGTTTTAGGCTCGTTGGATACTGGTGTTAATTCTATAGGTTTTGATTTGATTAGAAACAAGGTGGGTTCAATAATAGGCTCTATCTTTTTTATTGACTTGATAGTATGGAAAACATTTGTTTGTGGTTGATCTAAAGATGAGGGGTGATTCAGAAAAGGTTTCTTAAATATGTCAAAATTTTGATATGGGGGTGCATTTGGATTATCTAAGTGGAGTTCACCCTTGTTGATCAAATATTGAATTTTATTATGGAACGTGTGACACCTTTCAATGTCATGCCCCTTAACCATGTGGTACTTATAATATTCATTATCTCGGTACCAAATAGGTTTAGATAATGACATGTTTATAGGTCGAATAGGTGGGAGAGATATCATGTTAGAGGACAACAATTTGTCAAAAAATGTAGTGTAAGTCTCTCCTATAGATGTATAACTACGTTTTTGATGGGAGTTCTTAGAAGTAGATTTTTCATTAGGAGAAGATTTAACTAAGATGGTGTTGGTAGATTTTTTAGACTTATTGGGGTTGGTTGATGACTTGGGAAGAAACAAAAATTTTGATTTTTTAGGATGAATCTTAACTTGACCATCTTCTAGAGAATAGAGCTCACAATTCCAATTTATGAGCAATGGTGAAAGCCTTAGAAAAAGTTTGAAATTATTGGATTTGTAATGTGGATGAGATATTTTTAGCCAGAGACAGTAAGAACTCCTACTGATGTCTAATGCTTTCGAAATTCTTGAGGACTACGTTATTGACACGTATGATTTAGAGGCCTCTCCTAAGACCCCAGTAAGTAAATCAAAACCTGTCACTCATAGTACCTCTAGAGCTGATGTTGGTAAGGACTAAACTCCTAAGGGTAGGAAAAGTAATAAGGAATTAAGGGAGACTAACTGTAGGAGGGAAGTAGATGTTGGTATTCAGAGTACTTTGGGGAAGTTGCTTCCTTGAAATAAGAAATGTTAAATGATCCCCCTCTCTTGGAACATTAGGGGATTGAATAATCCCAGTAAACACATAATTGCTAAGGATCTTAGAGTTAAAAAAAAACAAGATATTTTCATGCTCCAAGAAACCAAAATGAATATGGATAAATTTAAAGAGGTGGGTAGGCTAATTTTGGAAAGAAAGTTACTGGGAGGGGTGTAGATCCTCGAGAGCTTTGGGAGGTGTTTTCACTATGTGGGATCCTAAAATAGTGCATGAAGTTCTAATCCTTTCTTCCCCTGGTCATGTGGTTATGAGTTTCACAGAAATCATCTCTAAAAAATCCTAGTATGTTTCTAATATTTATGTTCCCAATAAACTTAGTGAAAGATGGAAGTTCTGGAAGGATCTCTTGAGCTTTAGACAACTATTTAATGATAAATATTGTATTATTGGAGGATATTTCAATACCCCCCTTTCCCCTAGTGAAAAGAAAGGGGGATTGATCTCTTATTTTGAAAGTATAGAAGATTTAGTCTGATTTCCTGAGCCAGTAATATTCTGTTTGATTTAGAATTGGAGGGTTCCAAGTTTGCTTGGGAAAACAGAAGGACATGGGAATTGAGCTCATTCAGATTAGATTGGAGAAATTTTTGGTGAGTCATCTTTGTATGATCAATCAAATTTATTCTCTAAAAACTCTCCCCAGAATCAGATCTGGATCATAATCCCATTCTTCTTGATTTGGTGATGAATCAACAAAAAAATATAGACATTTTAGATTTGAAAAGATATGGTTAGATCACCCTGATGTTTTCAAAAAAATTCAAAAATGGTGGGATATTCATGTTCGTGGGGTTGCTAGTTTCAGATTGTGTTTTAAACTGAAGCATATCAAGAGTAACTTAAAAAGATGGAATAAGGATACTTTTGGAAATATTTTTTCAGGAAAAAATTAGAATTGCTGAAGATTTAAGAAATATTGAGGAACTTATGGAGAAGGATGGTCTTAACACTGTTCTTAAGGATCAAGAACAAAAACTCTTGTCTGAGTACCATGAGATCCTTGCTAAAGAAGAGGTGTATTAGGAGACACTAAATATAGGGTTCAATGGCTTAAGGAGGGGGATAGGAATACTAAATTCTTCCATTTATCTACCACTTCCAGAGCTAATATCCTAAAGATTAATGAGATAAGAAGTAAGAGTGGTGAGATCTATATGGATAGTAGAGATATCAATGCCACTTTTTAAATTACTTCAAGGAGATTTTTAAATAGGGGCAGAGGATTGAGGAACTGGTTCAGGATAAAGTCATGGATTGTTTCTAGAATGTTATCAACCCTCTTGAAAATAGAGATATTTTTAGGAGCCCCACGGAGGAGGAAATTCATTTTGTGGTCTTTAACATGGAACAAGATAAATCTATAGGTCCTGATGGTTTCCCTGCCTTTTTATTTCAAAAATTCTGGGAGGTGATAAAATATGAGGTCATCGAAATGGTCCAATATTATTTTAGCAATGGTCATCTTTGAGTCCTAGTGCCAAAAATTACTCGTGCTAAGGAGGTTAAGGATTTTAGACCTATAAGCCTATGCATAACCAGATATAAAATTCTAACTAAAATCATAGCTAGGAGATTAGAATGGTTCTTCCTAAATTTATCTCTGAGAAATCAGGGAAATTTTGTTCTGGGAAGGAAAATTACAAGACAACATTATTGTGATTCAATAAGCCATACATTCCATTGATAGTTCTGGAAGATCGGCAATGTTTCTTAAGTTGGATATACATAAAGCCTTTGATAGGATACCATGTTATTTCCTCCAGGACATCCTATTAAAGGTTGGTTTTAATAACTTCCTGGTAAACATGATTATGACCTACATATCCACTGCTAGTTACTCAGTTTTGGTTAATGGAAAACCAGAAGGTTTCTTTCTAAGCAGATAGAGGGTTGAGACACGGTGATCCTTTTTCACCTTCCCTTTACGTCATAATGGCTGAATCCTTGAGTAGAATCTGTCAACTAGCCATGTTTTCAAACTATTATCGAGGGTATTAAAATCTCTAATGGCCTTCCCTGTATCTTCCTCAATCAGTTTGTGGATGATAAATTTATGATGGGGAAGGCCTCTATCCATGAGGCCTTCAATTTTAAGGTGGTTCTTAATGATTATGAACTAGTTTCAGGATAGATGGTTAATTTCCATAAAAGTGATATTTTTGTCATTAATGTGGAGAATCAAGTTCACGTTAGATTAGATCGCATCTTGGGGTATAGGATTAAGAATTTTCCAGATTTTTATTTGTGTATGCCATTGGTCTAAAAGAAGCTTGAATTTATGGTTTGGAATTCTCTATTGGAAAGAGTTAATAGTAAACTCTCGTCTTAGAAGGGTCTCTTGCTTTCTCAAGATGGTAAGATTCAACTGCTCAAAAGTTCCCTTTCTTGATAATGTAATATTCTGGAAACCCTTCATGTTATCAAATGAAGAATCTGTAATGTTTATAGACATCCCTGACTAACAATTATTGACATCCTTACAGAAAATCCATCAAGATATTCCTAATTGGATGGTAGCTATGTAGAAGTAGCAAATTACCCCTAGCTTGTCACATCTGGGAAAAAGTCACAGAACATTCCAAATCTTTGTGGGGGCTTGGGGTTAAAATTTTTTAGCTCTTACTGATCTGAGGGATGTGACAACTAGATTGGAGGATAATAACTAACAACTAAGTTAAAGTAATTAAATTTAATTAGATTTAACATTACAACTTAGTAAATGATGAATTAACCTAATTTTATTCCTAACATTCCCCCCCTTAATTCATCATGGTTTGAAGTGAATCAGAGAGAAAAAATAACTCTAAAACAAAAATATGTTTACATGAGGTAAACATTTATTAGCACACACATGCTAAAAGAAACCTATTCTAAGGTGAATCGAATGACTTTATCATTCCCCCCTTAATTCAATATGGTATCTCTAGATCTCATCTGAATACAAGTAGGTGGATGAAGGTACTTCCTCTGAATGGTGTGCAAGAGATGGAATAGGCTTAGGAAATATCTCTAGATGTCTAGGACCCCTTTTGGGTTGACACGTGTGCTCAAAAAACAAATGAGTAGTTCTGAACGTTTTGAAAACACTATGGATTGGATCTTGACTCAATAAAACCTCTTTTGGTTGGCTCATAGCTTGAAATTAGCATTGGCATGAAAAACTACCCTCCATTCACTTTTCTTTAATCCATAAGGAATACCACTGTTGAGCAATCAATGAAGAATTTTCAAGTCTTTCATCTTTTCCCCCTATGTTTTGAGTGAAAAATGAAGACAACTAGCTCCATGAGAATGAAAAAGATTTTGGCACTTTATAATGATAGTGCGATTAAAATTTTGTCTCTTCTTCTATGGAACAATTCCCTTTTGGATACATTGTGATTACAAAATTGCAAATTTTATACCTTTTTACACCTTATTTCAGCCTTTGAAACAAAAATTTTATTACAAGACAAAGCTCCATTAAAATTTGGATAAAGACATAATTCCGATCGAAAAATCATACACTTTACAAAAAAAAAAACCTCAATTTGAGGTACCAGTTGAAAGTTACGAAAATTTTGAGTTTTAATGATCTTTTTGTGCAAGGGCTCCCTTTCCAAAAAAAAAAAATGATTTTTGGGCTCTTTGACCTATTTTTTTTTCAAAAAATCCAAAAATGGAAATTTTTTTAAAAGATGAATTTTTTTTAAAGACCAATAAGGTTTTTTTACTTGGAGCAAGGGCTCAGTAATGAGTAAGTCACATGGATAGAGTTCTGGAGCTAAGGCAGTTTAGGTTCTCAAAATTTGGCAAAGGTTTTTATAAAGAATATTTAGAATTTTCCGCTGCTAGTTTTGACCTCTTGACCTCTACATTCATTTTTCCTTATAAATTGAGGACTGCCTTTGCTGTTGTTCTGGTTATTTAATTAAATGCAAAGTAGATTTGTATATGCTCCTTCTAAATTTTCTCATGCACTTTGGGTCATTGCATTCAAAGAGTTTTAGGGTCAAGATTAGGATCGACCGTTTGTAATAGTGCTATGCAAGTTTTTACTCTTGAGAAGAGGCATTAACACCTTTGACTTATGTTCCCTCTTCCTTTCTCACCACCAGACCTTCGTCTACCACTCACATTTACCCAACAGATTTATGGTATCGACTTTGGGATGGTCGACGCAGGTGGGAGCTCAGTCTCTGTTTGGATCTTGATTGGATTCTCTAACTTGTTGTAAGTTTTCTAAATTGGATTTGCTCTTACCTAGGATAAGGAGGTTTGTGGAAAAGCTCACCATTTTATCAACTCACAGGTTTGGGTATTTCCAAGGAATTTTATTCTAGGGATCACCGGTTCAAACTTTCTGAAGCATGAATGGAATTCTTCAACTCGACTTGATAGTGATGGAGGTCAATGCATTTAGGATGACAGTAATGCACAAAGTAATGTTTGATCAAATAAAATATGGCTCATCTGTAACTCCACTTAGATTTTGCAACATGGAATCAGTGATAAATCGAATTTACTCTTGAGTGATATTTTTCTAAAGCTTAGGTCATCATAATTCCAGATGCACTAACTCAATTTTCCTTAAGGAGCTTCCGATGAAACTTATTAAAATTTCACTAGTTTAGTGGTTGAAATATCAATCTTGGACCTTATTAAAACAAAACTCACACAGATATGAAACCTTCCTCCAAATTTATGCTTCTAGATAGATGACCGAGTAATGCACATATGACCTGCCTACAGTCACCAAATTAGCAATATTCCCCCTAATTTATTTTATCTAAAAATCTACAACAATTGATTGTAATCCTAGCCCCTATGTGCAGAATGTCTACACCATTGATGGAAGTAAATGTGACAGGTTCTTCCAATAGGTGTGGGGAGAGGCACTATGGTCTCTAATGCAAGCTCAAACTTCCTAAGGTGCTCCCTTAACCTTCTTTTTACTTCTCCTTAGGTGGATGAGGGATCCTCATAATAGACAGAGGATACTGGGAGCAACCAGCTCTGATACCAAATCTTGAGAATGTAATATTCTGGTAACCCTTCATATTATCAAATAAAGAAGTTGCAATTGTTTATAGACATTGAACAACTATAACAACATACACAGAAAGTGGATCAAATATACTAACTATGGAAAATATGTAGAAATAGCATATTTCCCCTAACTAATCACATCCAGGAACATCTGGGAACATTATCAAGGAATATACTAATAATAGTATAGCCCCCACTAATCTAGGTATGTGGCAACTAGATAATAGCTAACTAATAACTAAGTTATAATTAAATTTAATTACTTTAACATTACAACTTAGTAAATGATGAATTAACCTAAGTGTAGTATTCCTAACAGTCTCAGCAGTATTACCGAGGATATTTGGGGGTTCCAAGGAGAATAGGGATCTTACAATTGCCTAGGTGGATTTGAGAGATCCATCCCAGGCCACTGCCATTGCGTTCTTCATCTCGTTCCAAATGATTAAAGCCAAGAATGACTGGGCTGTCAAGTGATGCAAATCTCTGTTGCTATTTACTGGCGGTGAATTTTCTGTTGTCTGGTGTTTTTGGTGCTATTTTTTGGCTAGGAAGTCCAATGGTGGTTCCCTCTTGTTTATGTTTTGTCTCTTTTGCTTTTATTCAGATCATTGTCTGTCTTGATCTTATTTTGTTTCTATATTGTATTATCTGGCTGTTGAGCCTCCTAGTTTATGGTGTTTAGCATTTCTAGGGTTGGTTTTTCCTCTTTTGGTATCTGGATTTTGAGAATTTTTATACAAAGGGTATATTCCCTTCAAAACTATTTACCCATAATAGAAAAAAACATGAAAATTTTGGATTTGTGACTTCTAGATCCAAGAAGTTCTGTCAAATGGGAAATCATTGAACCTCCTTTAGATTTTGATGGTGACATCTAACCCTTTCAGGATCTCAATAATAAATTAAGGGATTTACACATCCCCATGTTCCAAACCAAGCAGGATTCCATCAAACGGAAAGAAGAAGATTCAGGAATTTTATCAGTTAAATCTACCTACATGTTAAATTTCAAGACTGATATGGACAAGGATTATTGGGGTAAGCTCTGGGTGAAGGATATTATCCTAAAGGTTAATATCTTTTATTGGCTGTCTACCCAAAATAAAATTTTGATTGTGGATAATCTCAGGAAAAGGGGAATGAAGCTTCCCAATAGATGTTCTCTTTGTAGGAAGGAGGAGGAAAATGTCAACCATCTCCTCCTTCATTTCTCCTTCTCCCACAATGTGTTTGCTTCCATTCTAGATTCATTCAATATCTAATGGACCTTGCCCTTGATGATTGAAGACTATTGTTTTCAATGGAAGAGTCCCTTCTATTTTCCCATTTTGGTCTGGGCCTGGAATATTGCCCTCCCTCATTTTTTTTGGGGATTATGGAAGGCCATGAATGATTGTATCTTTTGGGATCAGAAAGCTCTTCTCTTGAAAGTTAGAAGAAATTTTTTGGCTGCTATTAAGGAAAAAATCAAACTCTTTAAAGGAAAAACCAAGAAACCCTTCCCGAAAAGAGAGCAGAAAGTTCTTGATAAGTTCACCCTTGGACTGGTGGAATTACAGAAACTAAAAAAGAATTCCAGTTGGATAAGGCCTATGGAAAATGTTTGTAACTTAAATTTTGATGGGGTGTCACAAGGGAATCCAGGTCTTGTTGGGGGAGGGGGAATTTTAAGAAACAGTGAAGGAGACTTGGTTGTTTGTTATACAGGTCCATTAAGTCGGCAAACAAACAATATGGCGGAAGCTAGAGCTCTTCTTTGGGGGGTTTTATTGGCTAAAGAAAAAGGTTTTGAGGACATCTAGATTGAAGGTGACTCTCTCATCATTATTAATGCCCTCAATAATCAGGGTTCTATTAATTGTTCCATAAGAAATATCCTCAATGATGTTAAGGAAACTTTAAAATATTTTGTAATTTTTTCTTATAATCATACTTTGCATCAAGGGAACAAGTGTGTGGATAAGATGGCTAATTATGAAGCCATTAGTAATGATTACAAGATGTAGTGTAAAGAAGATGAATTACCCATGGACATTAATGAAACCATTATTAGAGATAGAGGGCACTAAGTTTGATGATGTTGGCACGAGTGAGCTCTGGGGCTGTGACAACTTACTTAATAACTTGTATTCCACGGTTTCTATTAGTGTGAAAGGGGGTCTAATTTTGAGAAGTGTTAGCAAATAGGGGAAGCTTAGTTTCATGAAGATGGGTGGTGATAGAATTAGAGTTGAACCTTCTAGCCAGAACATTGAAAATTTTAATCAGCATTTGTGGGACAAGCTTAAGATTGGGGGTTTTAGTAATTTCATCGCCAAATTACATGGTCATGACCCCTCCTTGTCAAAGGTTTTTGGAAAATCTTGGAAAGAGGGTAAGTTTGAGGTCAGAGGTATGGAAATTGAGGTTTCTGAGTACACCATTTCCCTTACGAAGAATATGAAAATGAATGGGCTCAATATTTTTAAGGATAGAACCCACAAAGAACATGAAATTAAGTTGTTCTTCGTGGGCAAGGAAAGGTGATCTTTCTTTACTGATGGTATTTCCAGGCTATGTATCCCGGGTATGTGGAGATATGTTTGCATTTAAATCATGAAGTATATAACTCTAGAAGGAAAATAATGAAAAATCTATACCCACCATATGAACCTTCTAAATATGTTCCACCATAAGGTCATGGTGAGCATCCCTTTCTTTTTGTTTATGTCTTTGACAAATTATTTGATGGATTTATAGCAGGAGAAGGTAGAGATGCCTTTGTATTAAGGGATCATCCTTTTGTTGTTTGAAAATGGGAAACCTATTCTGAATTCTTCTTTGAAAGATAAGGTGGAAGAGGATGAGCTCACTCTTGCAGAATACCTTAATAAGATGAAGGCTGGGAAATGCAAAAATGTAGGGGAGGATTATGGTAAAGAGAAGAGTGAGGAAGGTTGTGGGGAAGCAAGCACCTCGAAAAAAAGGAATTGGGATGGTAATTTTAAGGGTTTCAAGGATTTGAGTAGAAAGGTTCAGTACTTAGAGGGTGTGCTTCAGGCGATGGAGGAAACTAATGTTGGTCAAAGGGAAACTATGTTGGATGTCATTAATGCTTCTAAGAATTTTTTCTCTGCTCAGGTGAAGTACAAACAAAAGGTTTTGGAGCTGGAGTACTAGGTCAAAAAGCTAAGTGATAGGTTGGAAGGGATGGAGGAAGGCACTAAAAGGAGGAATTTCAACTTATGCATCAGTAGTTCTGAGGATGAGCTAGAGGAAGATATAAATGTTAAGGGCACTGAGGGTGCCAAGATCAAAGGCAGTCATGATGGTAATAGTGAAGGATCTCCTGAAAATTAGCTGGGTTTTCTAGATTGTTAGTAGAATTTTGGAGAACTTCTGTAGTTTTGAATTTTTGGAGTTGGTTTTCTTTCTCTCTATTCTTACTCTCTTGGGTTTAAAGTCCTGATCTTCATTGTAAGAGTTAAGCATGTTTAACTCTTTTCATGGAATTTTATGTTTCTTTCATGCTCGTTTGTTTTTGTTCCTCCTTTTGTAAGGCCTCTGGGATCCGATCCCTATTTTTACCTTATCTAATAAAAAAGATATGTTTAGTGCAAATCACATAATCACATCACTTGGGCCATCTTCAATATCATTTTTGTCTACTTTCTTTGAATAGAGCACTACTCTCATAGCGCACTTCCAAAGAGGGTGTTTAAATGTAGACACCTCAGATTCATATTCGACCCCATTAATTGAATATAGGTCATTGATCCTCACTTTGTGGGATATCGTTCTAAAGGAAAATCCATTTAAGAAGAGTTAATTGACATTAGTGTAATTAGATTAATTCCCATCATCATCTAATTAAATCTTCCACCTTATCATCCATATCACATGTCTAGAGGATCTATTCTCCACATGCAACCCAAGTTTCAAATTAAAATGATTCGGGTCATTTATCCTCCAGCTATCTCCCATATCCCCACTAGTGTGACATTAAAGCATTCAAATGTGAATCCTGGGGATCCATTCCTTCATTGTCCCCCCACCTGATAAACTTTACAAGTTTTCACTCTATCAAACCATAGGACTAATTAATTATGGGACTTAAGGGTGAATGGGCTCATCAAAAGGCTATTCATAATAGATCTTCTACCCCCCTTCAATGCACAGAGTGAAGAAGCTTAGCTGAGACTAGGCTATTTGGTATTAAAATTGCTTGTGATAGAAATATGGGTTGACATTGTTGCCCCACCTGATGATGCCCACATGTTAGATCCTCAAACCACTGGCTAGGATGTGAATCCATCACTGATTCTCCTAATTTGTGCAAATTCCAATTACTGTTAGGGAATCGATCATGCGGTGAAGTCATTCTGATGTTGCGAGCACCTATATTTCATATGAGTTTTGGGCTTGTCTGATTTTTCCACCCAGATATGAGGTTACAAGAAAATCTTTTTGAGAAATTTATTGTTGAGGGTATTTGGTATTGATTGTATTTCATTTTATGTCGAGTTTATTCTTGTGATAAGGCACATCTAATTTGTGGGATGATCATGATGAAGGTGGAAAAATTTGTTGGCACTGCATAAAGGCTGCGAGGGTAGTATGAACTTCCAAACTGTAGATTTTTTAGTGTTATGATTAGGAAGTGGATCATTAAATATTTTTTAGTGACTACTAGATTATCATTATTAGGGTTAGAGGCATTCAGATGATGGCTCATCCCATTCAATTGCAAAATGGTATCGATAAGATCTTGTGGCAATACTGTTTACACTTGATACATAGATAAGTGAGGTGATCAATGCATTGTGATATGTAAAAAAAAGGAATTGGAATGGTTAGCCTCTGTACAATGAGGATTTCTCACATTAAGCTCAAGTACTAGTAATGACACTGGTATTGACTACTGGTATAGTTGTAGTGATAGACATGGTTATGTTTTGAATGGTACTAGTAGTTGGTTGTGAAAATATGGTGACAGAGAAGAACACAAAACTTGATGGAGGTGTTTGTGCCTGTGAAGATACCAGAGGAGTAGATGACGAAGTAACAATATTTCTTGGGGGAGGTGTGGAACCTGTGGAAGGAATTGGTGATGATGTAGGTTGTTGGGAAGATGTGTTTTGTGATGAAATCATATGAAGGTCGTAAATAGGGACCAAAGAGGCATCAGATATCTCAGGTTGACTGGTAGAAGACTGATCATTTGATGCTTTAGATTGGTTCGTAGGAACATGGAAGTCAACGTTTAATGTTTCAGGTTGATTTTTGTTGCGTATGGATGAAATTTTTGGATAACCAATTGATTTGGATCAATGATACGTGTAATGGTAGATGAAGGATTGTAAGTGTATGGAATTAATTTGGGTGTAAATGGTTGGAGTTGAACATTCCTAGGTACTAGATAAGAATTGAGAGAAATCTTAGGTTATGGAGCCTATTTTCATGTGAGAAAGTGTTGAAGATTGTACATAGAGAGTACTATACACTTTCCATGGTTGTCTCGCCGGGGTTCAAGGCTGATTCGGGCCCCGAGTGGGGGTCCGGGGGCGTAGCCCCCAAGAATTGTTTTTCGCTATAAAATGTGCTCGCTATACACAAAAATGTTCTTTTCTCATATGGGAAGGATTTTTGACCCATAGGTTTATGGGACGGTTTTAGACCATTGTTTTGATACCCATGGTTTTGTAAAACTTGTTAAGCATTTGTCTACTTATGTGGTTTTTTGCATATGGTAGGGTTAATGTAACATTGCATATGTGTTTTGCACTTGGGTGTGAATTCTGTAGAGTTTGTTGAACATAGCTCCAAATAGATCTAGGTATTGTATTGAGAGAATAGTGGCTTCTAATAAAATTTGAGAAAGTTATTCTTCATGGACGTAGCCCAAATTGGGTGAACCACAGTAAATATTGTCTCCTTGTGTTGTCTTATTTTATTATGCACTTTTATTTGAGATCTATAATATTTTTTGCATATTAGTTTCTATTGTTGAGACTCTATGAGGGATTATTTCGCATATTTTATCCCTTATTTCCTAACAATAAATAGGGTTTGAATCTATTTTTTTTTGTGAAAATAGGGTCTTCCCTATTATAAAAAGGAGGTTCGAGTGTCTCTGGTTAGCAACTAGAATAAAAGGGGTGTTATGTTTCTTGTAGTCAATATGTATGAAGGATTTGACTTTGATATTGATGTGTGGTATTCCAAATTTGTTTTCCTATTTCTTGATTATGGTTGACCCATAATTAATTCCAAGTCTTATCAGTTACAGAAAGGGGAGAGGATGTAATTTTTTGATAAAATGGGATTTTTTGTTATGTTCGTGGAGAGAATGTTGTAGGAAGTGATGTAGTATAAAGTGGAACCTGTTGCTGAAATGGTAAAGATAACGGGGTAGACATGTTTCAAAATTTTTATTACAAGCTTGTTGTCTAGTAAGTACCATAATAAAAAAACACACAAACACCTATAAATAATGATTAGTTGGGTTGATTTACAAATAAAAAACAAGAGAACGGAAAATATTGTTTTGTATTTATCTTCATTAATTATGAAAGAGTGAAATGTGTAAGATGGTTAACAAAGGTCCTATGAAATGGTCGTCTATGGTTGGTTTTAGGAATGTTTTAGGGAAAATTCATCAATATTCCCATGGGTGTATGAGGCCTAATTCTGTACTGCTGCCAGTACGAGTATGCATTTTAGGGCCTACCCCATCACTTCACAGTCCTGCTACAATAAGGGAATTGGGTGTTAAGTCAATATATACTGACAGAAAAGAGATTATACTTTTCTAGAGCACCAAGTCAGTTTCCCTATTCGATTATGAAATCCTAATCATATATCACTTGGGTGGGAATTGTTTGAATGCATTTTTGATGTTGAATTGATTTAGTTATGTGCGTGGGGAAATATCAGTGAATGCAACAAATTTATTTCCTAATTAGATTATGTGAAACAAGAAGGATGCAAATTTTTATTTTAAAACCCAAAACAAAATGTTTCTTTCAATGAGGATAGTGAAACAGATATGCAAATCTAAAAGCAAAAAAAAAGTGAAAGGTTTTAGGACTTACTATGAGATCACTCCTTTATTTTTTTATATTTAAGAAAAAATTCAAAGAGAGAAATCTTGATAATATAGCAAACAAACCCTTTAGAGACTATAACCTACAACCAGATTAGGAAAAATAGAGAACAGAAAGGAAAAAGTAGAAGGAATCTATGAGACTATTTATAATAAAAACACAGGTCAATCATAGGTGATTGGAGCAAATGTAGGTGATTAGGCTAATCACAAGTCATTATCACACATAGAAAACAAATAGTATTTTATTGATGAAATGAAACAGAAGAACAAGGGACAAGTGTCCCACCAGGCATGCCTGAATGTTGATGAAAATTTCACCTTTATATTTGGTTAGATAACACAAGGAGGTAAAATTGGATTAACCTAAAATATGATAGGGTTTCCAAGGTACCTGTTATCCGTATTTTTCCCTCCATAAAAATTGGATCAGCCATGACCCTGCACAGAAGGAACCAAATCAATCACGTTCAAATCATGTATGTAGGTTGTAAAGGGACTCTATAATGGAGTGGCGGGGACTACAAAAGATCAAATCACCCCGTGCAAGAAGAAATTCAAGAAACATATCTCTCAAGAAAATTCATGCCTCAAATCCAACAAACAGATTATAGGAGGGCTTGGAAATGGACTAGCAAGGTCAAGTAAGGAGGAGACAGTGTCAAAGAAGCCAGAGGCTCAAAATAAAAGGAACAATGAAAGTTGTAAGTATTTTGGTTCTGAGATAGTTAAAAATGAGTCCAAAAATGACTAAGTATGGGGCAGATAGCAGACGCTACCAAGTGTCCAAACAACACTAATTCAAGAGAAAAATTAATGGAAGGTTTCCAAATAAGCACCAGACCTCCACGTGTCCCCAGTCAGATATATGACCCAGCCGAGAAAAATACTTAGTCAAAAACATGAAGAGACTGAGCAAGCCATGGAAGAATCCACGTGTCAACCCAACACAAATCTAAAAGAAAAATACAAAGGCTGCCCTTAGACATGCGCCAACCCTCCACGTGTCTTGTTTTATAAGGGAGCCCATTTTGGTAGCTGGTTCCTGCCATTTTATACGAACCCAATCCAAATTTCAAATGAGCATATATTTTGACTTAGTGCTCGAAATCTGACAAATATCACACTGTTGGAAAGATCTCGGCCTCATTTTTGCCATGGAGATTTGAAACTTTAATTTTGGAGTGGTTAGGTGGGGATAAAATGAAGAAACATCTTCGGGCCATTAATATAGGAGCTATTTACCCCCAAAAATCAGATTGGATTTGATCTGATCCGTCGTTCCTCCTCCTTCAAGGCCACAAACAAGTAATTGATGTAGGCACAATAGATTTGGGGAAGATTTTATAGGAGGAATTAATGATAGTAGCTTAGCCTCAAATTAATTTTTCCACCTCTCTCTCCTTCTCTATGTTTTGAATCTATAAAGGCAGGGTCGAGGCTTATTGTAAAGGGTTAGACATTTCTGTTTTACGCCCTCCCTTCCTCTTTTGTTTATAAAAGGATTTGTGGAGATTTTCTAACCTCTCCTTTGAGTTGTAATGCAAGTTTTGCCTCTTGGCTATTGCAGTATACTTTATCGACTCCTGAGAAATAATATATATGTATGTGGATGTTTCTCGACCTTCTCATGTATTCATTATTTTCTCTTTGATCTCTTATTGCGATATTGTCATTTGTGCATGTTATTTGTATTACATTCCTTTGTTCTATGTTAAATTACAAAATGAGTTTCTAACATTCCTTTGGTGTATCACCTCATTAGCTTAGGTTTATTTTCTTACATCTCTCTAACCCTGTCTCCTTGGTAGATTGAATAGACTTAGAATAGATCCTCTGTAATTTTTTTTGTACACCTGAATAGAGTGATAAGAACCAACCTCAATCCAGAGAGATCTCTCAACTCACAAGATCCCACACCTTGAGAGATGCTCCATGTTGTGAAATAAAACTGAGAGTCTAAACCCATCTAGTTGTATCCATTCAGGGGTGTTTTGATTCTGCACTAACAATTTTGGCACGCCCGAGGGGACAAGTGGTCTTCACTTTATTTAATCAAGTTGATGTATTATTGGGGAGATTCATCCTTTAGAGGCATGTTCAAAGCACATCTGGTGACTCCATCTAGTTAATAACCCATCCTCTGAGTTGTAGACCTTTTCCATCCATTTCCATTCATTTTCATCCATTTTCTCCGATTCCATGAAGTTGTGCAATCATGACTTCATTTCCTTCATGGAACTCACATTTACAGCAACAATGCAGTTCACCTCTAATGCATTTCCCAACTCCTTAAAATCAGCAATATAATCAGATCCAGGACCATTATGCTTATCCATATGAGTAGAGTCAAAGTTATTTTGGCCATAGAGATTATCAAGAACAAGGGGGCACATACAATGGTGATAACTATGTGGAGAATGCTAGTTTGTTGGAGAAGATTCAAGAAATGGAGGCCCGACATGGTTCAGTCAAGGGAAATAGCACAAATGAAGGCATTCAAGATTGGTTTTAGAGCACCTTGTCTATAAGGAGGCCCTTTTCCAAGACATTACAGCCCTTAAGAGAAGCTTCGCTTCATGGTTGAAATTTTTCCTCAGCTTACACAATGGATTGAAGATATTGAGGCTTATGAGCTAGACAAAAGACAACCTTATCAATGGGTAAGTCAATCACTAGCTCCTTGTCCTTCATTTTCTCTTTCTCAATCTCTATCATTTTAGTATGATCAAGATTCAAGCCCCTCACTTGTTGCTTTAAGTGTTGATTTCATTTCTCCATCTCCTAGTTTTCCATCCCATTTAAATTCTTCTCCCCTTTCATTTCCCACATAGTAATTCCCTCTAAAGAAACAAGAATTTCCACCTCCCTCCCCACCATAAACAATTGCAAATATGGTTGAGCCCCAACCTTTCACTCCTCTTTCTTTCCCAAGTCCATGTTGGGAAGACACTCAAGAATCCAGTCAAGGAAAACAACAAGAAGTGGAGCCCAACAGAGAAGAAATGACAGAAAATCTAAAGAGTTGGGCTACTAAATTTGGGTTTACTTAGTAGTGCAATTAGCAGTGTATCCAAACAAGTACTTAACTTTGAATGTAGTAATTTTGGATTTTCCTGCTAAGTGGGGAATGCTATTATCTAGAAAGTGGGCAGCTAGTGTGGGTGGAAGTGTGCAAATGGACATGTCTTATGCCACCATACCAATTGAGGGAAGGTTTTGAAGTTACTTGGTGAAAAGAAAATGTTATATGTCATTGAGAACCCCAAAAAATGCTTCTTATGAAGTATTTCATGCAGACATTGATGTTGATAATTCTATGAGCTATGTTGTTTTCAAGGAGTATGAAATTGATCAATACAGATATCCTGAGCAGGTTGATTTTCCTGTGACTTTGATGTTTGATGCAGCTTTGAGAGATGTTGAAAAAATTGATCTAGGAATAAAGGATAAGCTTGAAGAAATGTGGTCAGATAGAAACTTGGATGAAAAATTGAAACAATCACATGACCATTTGCTAAAGATGTATCAGAACTGCTTAAGATGGTCATATCTAGAATCGAAGGCACATGAAAATTATCCTTGATTTTTTTCTCTAAATCAGGGTGCATCATTGTATATTGTATATTATTTTGGTTTCATTCTACTTTTGTGTTTTTCTATTTTAGTTTTCCCTGGTCCTTGGTGACTACTTTTTGTTGGTCTCTCAGTTCGCCCTTGGGGGTTTTGGTTATTGTTGTTCTACTCTGCAAGCTTGTTCTTAACTGCATTTCCTAATGGATTTTTGGCACATGGTCTGCTCTAGTGTTCTTTTCACACTTCTAGGGAGTAATCATCCCTGATTCAGAGCTGATGTTGGTGCTCAATTTGATCTCACCACGTTTTTTCTCGAAATTCTTCAATCTAGGGGCTCTGTCATATTTTCTATTTCCCTAAATGGATGTATGAAAGATTTTCTTCATTTGTATACTATTGAAAACCCTTCTCCATGGTCTTAGATCACATTTGGGCCTTGTATCATTTCCAAATTCTTTGTCCTTAAAGAAAAATTCAATTCTGGGCACAAATGGTGATTTCCCTACATTTTATAGTTTGACGGGTGTGTTTTCTTCGTCAAATTATATCTCAACAACTTTAGCTATGTGTTCTTTTTTAATTAGATACGGTCTAGCGGGTATTTTTAGTGAAATTTACCATTTTTTTCTCATTTGTAAAAAATACCAAATTGGCCCTGCATCCTCGATAGTCTCTGATTGGTTATTCAATAAATATGAAGCGACAAGAAAAAAGTCTTACTTTGACCCCGAAGAAGGACACATGGTAGTTTTTCGTGTTACAAGTAGGAAGGCGGGTTGGTAAAATTTTTTGAAGTTTTTTACCTCTTTGTATGAGGGAGAAAAGTTATGAAATAACCCGCAACTCCGTTGGGGCCCACATCAAAAGTTAGAAGTGGAGAGGCGGGCTTGCGGAGCACTTTGAATTTTTTTGGCTCAGCATTGAAAATTCAAAGCGGGGAGGCGGGTCACCGAAGGTTTTTGAATATTTTTTCCTTTTTATGAAAAGGATAAAAGTATAAAAATGAAGCGTGACTCCACTGGGGCCCACATCAATTGATAAAAGTGGAAGGCGGGTTGGCGGAGGAAAATTGGAAATTTTTCCTTTTTGTTAAAAAGGGTAAAATTGCATAAATGAGCTGTGACTCCATCAAAGGCCCAGATTAAGCCACGTGTCGAGCCTCTATTTCAAATGCAGAGGGGCAGGGCAAAATGTGAAAATTGTGCATTTTCTCCAAAAGTCATAAAATGTAAATGGCAACCCCAGGCCTGCTTCGAATCAGATTTTTCCACATGGATGACTCGAATCTAAAGTTGAGAAAGGGCATAATCAACAATTGTTATGCACTACATCTAATTTTGCAACCATTTTCGCTCCAATACTCTTGGAGATGTGAATACGTATTATTTTTCATCATTTTTTGATGAAATTCCTTGTCGTTTTTATCTGAAAAGTGAAATTGAATGAATTTAGAACTTAATTTGTGAGTCAAAGGAATGTAAAGGGTGATATTTTGAAGTTGGAATTGCTCGGGCACTTGCAAAAATGTGAATTACTAGAGAATATGGATGCAAAGAAAAGTTATAAAGGAAAGAATGGGAAATGGATGAAATGATGAAGGTTGCATGCATGAAGGATGAAAACGTGCTCCCAATTAAAATTATGATGGATGTATTTGCAATGATTCACCTTTTTCAACAACTGGTAACTTTTTGTTGCAAACCTGTTAAATTTCATTTTTTGGAAATCATAATCAAACATGCAATAAATAAAGGTTCCTTGAATATTCTTTTCTTGGGGGGAAAGCTTGGATGTAAATTAAGTGTTATAAAAATCATGCTTTAGTCATGCAAATGGTCGGGGGTTGAATTGTTATGAGAAAATTTGAGAAAGTCCATCCTCCTTAGAGACCACTTGAGAAACCTGTTAATCTCTTATGTTTTAGATTTGATCTTGTCAAGTTGGTTGCAAGTGTATAGCCATTGATAAGCTCTTACATTGTTCAAGAAACCTTCCCCTGCTGATGAATCTAATCAACTTCAAATTAATCTATGTTGATCTTGGGAAAAATTGTGTTTGCTTTTATTTCAAAATGTCTTTCAAATGGTTTTGATGTTTCTATTGAAATCTTGTGTTAAAACCCCTCCAAATCACACATGTTCTTGTCCCTGTGATAGTTTAGTGGAATTTGTAATTTTATTATGAGAATAACCTTCATCCTGGGAATGAAATAAATGGTTTTAAAATCACTTTATTTTTTTTTCTATTGATAGATATTATTTGTAAGCTCTCTGGGTGTACCTCAGTTGTGATTGATCCAGTGGTCTTATGATGTTTTATTGGGTCTTCTAACTCAAGTGTTCATGCTATGAATTCTCATAGATTGTGTGAAAAAGTGCAAATCTGGGCCTCCATTGATGCACACCTTTTGGTTAAAGGAACATTTTAGCTATTGCCTGAAGCATTGCTGTTGATTTAGCTTTCCAATTTTTGTAAAAGCTCTCAAAGATCTTGGTGACCCAAGTATATCCTGACTTCACCTCCCACCAAAAAATTCATTTAAAAACAACCAATCCTTCATGTACTACCCCTATTTTTCCTGTGTGTGTTCACAAATGCATAAATTCTATGTTACCTAAAATATGCAGGAACCAATCAGGGGTTCCCTAATTTCATTTAGTAACCTTTTCCTTGTATTAGAAAATATCTTCATAATATGGAAGTGACAACTCGTGAGAGTCAGATTGTGGTGTGTTGATCATATTTTCCCAAGGTATTCTCTATCAAAGTTTGTGTAAAAGAAGGATTTACCAGCATTCTCCTTAACCAACACAGGTTACAAAATAGGTTCCCTATCACCTTGGTTGAAAGGCACAACCTAAAATAGTTAGGATAAGATCACATCCTTGTAAAGGTGCTATCCATTTCTCCAACAGTCTAAGTGACAAAGGGCCAGTTAGATCGCCATCCCCGGCTACAAAACGACATACATCATGATCTATCTGTCTCCAAGCTTCCTGTCAAGCCTATGATGATGCTCAGCTTTTGAGGGAGAATCAATGTGGATACCAACAGAATACATTAAATATATATGATATCATTATTATACATTGTCCATGTTGCTTTGATGAAAGGTTAATTGGGAGTTATTCTGACACTGACCACACTCATCTCCAAGCTACCAGAACTTAAAAGGTCTCGACCTAGTTAAATGGAGCGCCCAAAGGAGTCAGACTGATAAAGAACTTCACAGAAGGATTGTATGGAGGAGGGAGGGAGAGAGATAAATCTTGCAGGTGACCTAATATAAATTGAGTGAAAAAAGGAAATGCACTTTAACAGTATTAGAAAATACAACCAGGTGATCACAAAATAAATATAAGGTTGTAGGAATTGGAAGTGGCAGGCATTGTATACCAAAGGATGTGCGCTGAGCATCTTTAAGAATTATTGTACATGATAACATGAGTGATTTTTGTGCAAAAGTAGACTGAAGGTAAATCCTGTACAGACTTATGTATTATTCTTGTAAATAATGTGCCCCTAAACCTCATTCTTCTTCTTCTATTGTATACGTAGCCCACAATGGGTTAGATCGGAAGAAAAACATTCCCCTCTTTTATATTGTGCATTGTTTGATACCTAATGTTAGTTATATTTCTGCAAGTAGAATTCTACTAGTAATCAATTTGTCCACTACTAATAGATTTGAGGAGATATTTCCGCATATTACAGATCTCTAATTCTCCATACACAGGAATGTTCTAATCTCAAAATGGGATTCTGAATTTCTAGGTATAATGGATAATGATCGTATTTTAGCCCCATTTAGTTTTTGATGTGTCCCTGAATAATACCACTGCCATTTCCTCATTGAAAAACCCCATCCTGAATAATCAATGCATTCCTTGAGTTATGACACGTTGTTGAAGAATTTTTTCAATGACTATTTCTTGTACCTTTCGAAGGCTCGACTATGATCCTCATGTAGCCTTGCAAACCACAAACTATATGCATTCTAAGAAATCCACTTCCAATCCTTCTATGCTTAAGGAAATGGATTGATCCCTCTTGAATATAGATACAAATCCAGTATCGTTCAGTTTGGGTGTAGTAAAATGGGAGATACGTTGGCTTAATGTTTTATCTCCAATTTTAGTGGCTGTAGTTGCATAGGCCTACAGATGGGCAGGTGAAATACATGTGACCATGGATCGATTGGTGAGATGATTTGTTTGAGTCACAGTCCCATAGTTGACATTCAGAGTATGGGTGGGTAAATTGATACTTCTCACTACTAACATTTTTATGATAACTTGGGTTTGAATGTGGGTTCAACCGCCTCACATATCAAATAGTTTTGTTAGATTGATTTATGCCATTCAAAATCAACAGGTCTAGCTAGGCCAGTCAAGCTAGCCAGATGATATACCCATGACCAAGTTGATGTATCCCTCTGCCTAAGGACCACTTTATCAGATGAGATGGGAGGGTGAGCTGACTTTTACTCGACCCACTATGCCTATGCATGACCTATCATTTTTTTTGTAGGCTATTTGACCTATGTTAGATGGGCTAGCCATTTCACTTTCCATTTTAGGAGGGCAAGCTCATCCTATCAATGATAACACATCACAGAAGCTCGAAGGATTTTCATAGTATGAATTAAATTCAATAATGGTCACATGTTGTATCTAATGAGCAAATGCTACGATGTCATAATTAGAATCGTGACCACATAAGAATGTAGACTAAATTCTGGCAATATCTTATAATTTTACATGTTCTATGAAGATTCGTCAGTTAACCTTCATATATTTACTGTAAATACTTAAGTTCAGTATTGCTTCCTATTACAGTCATTAGTATTGGCATACACACATCTCTTAGACATTCAAACTGTTTATAATTTCCCATTTAATTGTTATGTATCTATGGGTATCCAACAGGTATTAAAATGTTTAAGTTCAAGATTCCATTGCATTAGGCCTAAAGACAAAGACTAATAGTCCACCGTTTACATATCACTACCATATATTCATAATTGTTGTAGACACTGAAATTGTGTCATATATCACCATTGGTCCCCTAGCGCAGCCCTATAATCACTTCCTCATCCTCAACACCTTATCACCTAACTCTTAGCATGCCCACACATTTTCCCTTTATGAAATATGACTCTGTAGACACTAAAATTAGGTGCACATTTACCTCCATACATCGCTTGACATTTAATTACCCTTTAATTACATTTACCTCAGCCTTTTACCCACACGTTCACCCCATTAATTTTAAATATTTACATTAAATTAATTCACTACCCTCACTACGCCTATTTAATATTTTAATTTCCTTTATTTAAATGCACCTATACCTACACATACCCCCCATCGTTTGATACCTCATTAAGCCTACTCAACCCTAAGACCAATGTCCTAAATAAGTTTCCATAAGCAACTAAGACCCATCCCCTCACCTCACACCCTAAAAATCAATGCCTAAGGCCAGTTCTGTCTAGCCACATTCGAGCATTCAAACAAGGAGACCCTGTCAGTCAAATCTGCTAGATAACGGCATGACTTCCTAGGAAATTTTTGAGGATCAACCCAATAGTATCTCGCCTAAACCAATGAAATATGGTTCACCCTAAACTGATGTTGGTTCACTCCTAAACCTGATGCCGGTTATAGCTGGAATGGACCAAACGGTTACCCGTTTTAACCCCTAAACTACCTTATTCTCAAGGTTGGAAAACATTGGGAGAAATTTGACGAGCGATAACACATCTTAGAGAGATAACGCATCTTCAAATACAAAATTCTAGCGAAAACTCACATACAAGGAAGGAGATTGAGCATCTTCTCCTGCACAGCCATTCCAGCCATGATCCGATCTATCCAATCAAAGAGGAGTGTACATGTAGCCCATGCAGAAGCTTTTCTTCAGTTGGTGATCACTTATAACCTTCAAACCCATCATCGCCACCTCCATCCCTCACACACAGGCATTCAGGAATGGAATCTAATTAAGTATAATATCATACTTTCCTAGTCTATTTCATTTCGTCATCATTTTATCATCCATTGTTTATTTTTCCCCCTATTGACCTTATTTGACATTTTCACCTCCATATACCCATTAAAAACTTGCCAAATCCTACTCCAGTAACCCAATATGTCACCCCGACTCACCAAAGTCCTTTGTGCAATCACAAAGGAGACCACAACTTGTTATGTGACATTTTCAAATCTCACAGTAATCGGCACCGGTTACACCTAACCACCGTCGGTCACCCCTGACCGACACCAATCTTTGTATTTTCCAACACATCCTAGAATAGAGACCTACCCACCAAATTTCATCTCATCCCCATTCACTTGTGATCTACCTGAGACCTCTATCAAACCTGCTGAGACTCGGAACCAATAATTTGAAATTTGGATTCTATTCTAGCTTAGCCTGTTAGATTAGATCTTTTCCTTATTGTGTTTTTAAGTGAGATACCTAAATCATTTTAAAGAACAATAGGATTTAATTTTTTTACAACATTAAATTTTTTAAAATAGTGGACTGAAAACCATCTAGGAAGTATCATACATCCTAGATCTAGCATACGCTAAGCAGTTCAGTGCCCATATTTTTTAATTCCTTATGGTGGTCTTGTTTTCATTACAAGTAGTTCCTCCTAGCCAAAAGGAAGATCTCATAATCAGATGTGGATCCAAAAGTCATACGCACGTAACAACTCATCAACCAACATTTGAACAGGTATTCCTCATATGCTCGTTACCCTATCTGTTTCGTCAACACTTTAAAGAAATGATCTAAGAATCAGGTGAAACATTTTGGCATGCCCAGTGGGACCCATACGAGGTTCCTTGAATTTCATTCATTCCTAGGAAAAAAATAATGTGTTTGTTTCCCTTCTGAAAAGGGTACACACTAATTTTCTTCCTTGGTAATCCACCTCTTATTTCTATTTGTTCTAAAGGAAAATTTTCTTTTGGTGTAATTAAAAAGAACCATTTCTTCATGTTTTCACATCATAGTGAAAGAGCATCCCTCTTCCTCTTCATCTTATTGTGTTATCCAATTTCACATTTTGATTTGGGCTTAAAATAAGTGCATTCCATTATGATTTATTGCATTAGCTCACATTAATTAAGGGAAACCTATATGTTGGAAGTCATACCGACTTGATGGTTGACAAATGAATCATAGAAAAGCACTTTTGTCCTTTTCTCTTTCTCAGAGTCTTACCAAACCACACAAAAAATTCAAAATACATACATTCTTAAACAACATCCTACCTAGAAGAAGTTGTAGGTGATCACATGATCACAACACTGTGGGCACCCAACTCACTGCTCTATCGAGTCATACTTCAGAGTGAAGTATGCCCCCACCATAACATACCTAAAACCTCACCTTTTAGATCTCCTTCTTTGTAGGAATCCATCCTCACCAAAAAATATATTTCACAATTCATGTGGCAGTCCCTAAATAGCATAAGCTTAACAAACATAATAGAAAAGGCAATCCTAGGATCACATTTTCTTAGTGTTTCTGCTTGGATTCCATTTTGAGGGGAAAGATCACATTCGTCACTTTTTTTGTTCATCCTTGCATGCTCCTCATCACAGATGGTGTATTCTGGCTTTACTTGAGTGTGCCTGGGTCATATCATCATCATTCTCAAAATTTTGGGTCTGATTCTACATCAGATGTTAATTCACAACTACTTTCTTTCATAACTATTTTAATTTCATAGTAATTGCCATCAGTTACCTCTGACCACCATCGGTTATACCCAACCAACATTGGTTCTAGGTCCTTTTGCTAATCTACTCAAAAGGACATTTTACTTCACTTTCTTCCACTTTTCATAGTATCTGTCACTGTCATTATTCCCATTGATGTTTTAAACATCCTCTGATTTAGCATACCTATCATATTTTACCTTCTGCCTCGCTATTTACTCACTGTTATTTTCTACAGTAACTAGTAGTGGTTACCCCTCACCGGTGTTAGTTTTCCCTAACTGACATCGGTTATCCTATTTTACATTCCATCCACCATTTGGTACTTAATCTACTTTTTTTCACCAGATACACCTGTCCCTATTATTCTCTATGTCATTTACAGAGAAGCAGCCATACCTGATCAGTACTAGTTCACATGGTTCTAACCTGAAGACAAGAAAGCACACTTGTATTTTATGCCAGTTGTCAACCACTCCCACCTAGTATTTCACCACCTTCTATTGTATCACCAGCCATGGATCCCATCTAGCATATTACTATCGCTACCAGAGATGAGGATTTTCCACGACTCCTTGACCAAAACCCTACCACCTTGCAGTTTTACATTTCTCACTCATCCACTCGAGACACCTCAGGTCAGTTGATATACAACATGCCCATATCTATCCCTTCAACTCTCACACCCTCAGGTCAGTTGATATACAACATGCCCGTATCTATCCCCTTGACTCTTGCACCCACTCCTGCATCAGCCCCATCTGGCTCCGTACTATCTGCATCCACCTTACCCCTAATCGTTTCGTAGTTAGGTCCTATTCCCGCTATGACTCCCATTTATATTACCTCTGTGGCCCTCATTACATCCACCGTACCCTCACTGACTACCACATACACAATGTCATCTACCCCTAATGTCTCACACATACCTATAACTACATTACCACCTCTAGTGTCGGTGACCCCTACCCCATCTCAGAACGTGGTCCTTTCCATTCCACAATCATTAGCCCCTATTGCCACTAGGGTTACCATGACCTTTCTACCCCCATATGCATACTACCAACAACCTCCTATTTCATCCATTATTCATTCCGGGTACGTACCCCCTATTTCACTACCTTCTTCTCCACCACCCTACATGGCAGCCCCATACATTGGAATGCCACCCTTGTTATATGCCCAAAACCAACCTTCTCATGCTACGGGAGGCATCCAATCATCACAACCCACCAATGACCTAATTAAATTCATGTTGGACAAGATGCTGACATTGGAGGCATCGGTTTTCGGCTCCCACAACACTCTCACCTACGACAATATTTGCAACGAGCCTATTCACCCATCCATTCCTATCCATTCATACCCTGTGCATTGAGAAATGCCTAAATTCAATCGTTTCAATAACAAAGAAGACCCACAACAACATTTGTGGTCATTTAAACAAGGGTGTTATCTGATCACTCATGATGATGCCTTACATTTGAGAACCTTCCCCATGTCCCTCACTGGACCTACACTAGATTGGTATAGTGGGTTACCTAAACACTCTATATTCTCATCCAATCAGGTTGCCCAAGCCTTCTTGGATCATTTCTCTATTAATATTGTCAAGAATGTTACCATAACTAATCTATATTCCACACATCAGTATGAGGACGATTCTATCACAGATTTTGTCACTTGCTAGCGCAACCTGATCAATCAACTTACCTTCTGACTGCCATAAAATGAACTCATCGAGCTCTTCACATGGGCTTGCGCTAGACATATCTCCCCGACCTTCTAGGTTCAAACCTTCTGAACATTTGATGAGGCATTCACTATGGCACAAAAGTTAGAGATTCGGGCCATCGAAGAGAAGAAAATCCAATTATGCAATAATAATTTGGCATTCACATCGAATGATACCTCTTCTTCTTCTAAACCACAAACCAATTATTCAAAAGCTAAAGGCACTACTAATGCAGTTATACTCAAGTCTAGCCCAACTTATCCATCAAATCAAGCTACACCCTCATCAAATCTCTCACCTGCACAAACTTTTCAATTTAGAAGAGAAAAGTGAAAATATACCCCAATTGGAGAACCTTACTCTTTTGTCTTAGAAAATATTATCAAAGCAAGAGCCATCACCCTTCCACCTATAAATCCACACACTGGTTTTGACCCTACTCGTCCCATGCCCGCATGGTATAAAGAACAAGATTTCTATAATTATCATCGAGTAAAAGGTCATAGTGATGGTAACTTCATCACTTTCAAGAATATTTTCCAAGAAATGCTCGAGAAAGGTGAGTTAACTATGGATAATCCCAACACCACCCCCAACCAAAATATAAAAATCTTCAAAAAACTATTTCCCAGCCATGCCCCTTCATCCAATCAAACTGGTGAGACATAAACTCATGATACCCATACCCGCAAGTTTCACGCTATCTTTAACAAGGTACCTATCACCTCCCAATTACCCCATATTCCTTCCATAGAGGATATCCTATCCCAAAATCCTTCTTCTGCATTGGAACCAACCTCTCATGTTCCTTCACCAATAAAGGAACACCTTGCATCTCCTTCTTCACTAATGGAGGGGTCTTCCACTAACATGTAGCCCATCTCACCCTTAGCTTCACCACTTAGAGAACCTTTACCTACAGTACCTCTTATACCCATAAAGGAGCTCCCATTATCTCCACCACCCATAGAGGAGCACCCATTGCCTCCTTCACCCATAGTGGTGTGCCCATTTGTTCCTCCACTTATAAAGGAGCTCCAATCATCGACCCAGTTGAGATACCTTTGCATCTTGGTGAGCATTCTCCATCCGCTACCTAAAATTCAATAGAGCTACTTTCAACTCTGTTACCCACGGAAGCTGAAGCTAGCCAATTCCTTGTCTCTAAGACACATTTTAAGGGAATTACCATTAGGTCCTCACCAAATCCACCTACAAATGTGACGTTCTCAACTTTTTCTGATCACTTAGATTATGTGGATAAGGATTTACTACGGGGGCACCTTTTACTCCCTGTCTCAACACAGATGGAGATATCCATCGCTGATACCTCTACTATCTACCTAAACACATTTCAACCAATCAAACCAAATACAACCACCTCTATCACAACCCCTTCAATGATGGTTGTTAGTACTCAAACCACACCCTTACCCATAACCCAACCTACATCTAAACCCAAACCCACACCTATAACATTTGCCTCAACTAAACCTATTATCACTTTAGGGGTCACCCTGACCACTAGCATTACTCATCCACCTATTAAACTAGATTTAGCTACATCCTCCAATGTCAATACAACGGATAATCTAACACCCAAACCAAAGAAACAAACTCATTAACCTCATACCCTGACTACACCAATCACACCCACACTTGTCTTGTCTATCTTAAGACCTCAGCTGCCCAACATGGTCAAGAAAACTTCACCCATCCATAAACCAATAACACAACAACCCATTCCGTCCTCATAAACCTCTAACCTACCCAGGTGCACAACACAACTTACACCCACACATGTAGTCTTTTTACCACCAATACCCCCAATACCCTCAGCTATTGCTTCATTACCCACTACACTTCAGTCGTTGTCCCTCACACCTCAAGTATGACCCATGTTATCTACCTTCATAGCACCCCTGTTATCCTCATGGGTAACTTGCCCTCTTCATTCATATGCTTTTCCTTCTAGGCCTCATACACCCACATCACCTTTACCCAAGAAAGTATAACCCAAAAATAAAACCCCGCTACCCCACAATAAGGTAGTCAAAATAACTACACACCCTCCTACCCATTCATCTATTGTACCCGTACCCAGAAAAACACAACTGATACCTAAAACAACACTAGCACCTAAACCCATAGCTCAACCCGTTCCTCTTCTTCCAAAAATAGTTCCTCGATAATCAACCACACCTGCACCTAAACCCACATTCACTTTGCATTGTGATCCGCTAGCAGGATCCTATGTCAAAATTTTAACCAACCTCCTCAAGACCTCTGATATCACATTACCACCATTCCGACCTTATGACCCCCTCAAAACCAAGCCAAAATGGTTTGATGATACTAAAATTTGTGCATACCATCATGTGCCAGGGCATGATGTGGAGAACTACAAGGCCTTGAAAACCCACATTATCCAATTGTGTCTACTAGAAACCAACTTTGATGACGACAACCTTCTTGATGAGGATCCTTATTCACCGACACCCACTCCCACACCGCCCACTCAATAACCACAACCTCCACCCTCACCACTCCTACAGCCACCCTCAAGATTTGAAATTAACATGGTTCACATAAGACAAGTTACCACGCCACCACCCCAATGTCATTGCACCCAGCTCACCTCACAAGGCTTTTCTTCTCTAGTAGGTTTATGCCACTCATCCTACACCTTCTCCATTTGCAAAATCCCCTCATATAAACATGATACATGTCACTACACATGCATAGAAGGGAAAAGGAAAGGCAACTGGCCTACCAACCAATCCTATACCCAACATACCATCTACACCCATACCTAAAATAACTATCTGCGACCCCACATACCCCATTTCTAATGGCGTCACACATCACACCATGCTCAAACAATTACACCAATATCCCTTCAAAATGTCCTTATATGACCTCATCCAAACCTCAAAATCCCATCGTTAAGCCCTCATGGAGGTTTTTCAATCTATTGAGGTTTTACCCAATGAACCTACACTCGTAGCCTCCATTATCACACCCCATCATGTAGCCTCTCTCAACAAATTACCACCCTTATCTTCACCCCATATTCTTCACCAAGTGGCCTCCCTTAGCTTCTTAGAGGAAGAGATCGTGCCACACCAAAACGATGACCCAGACCCAACCCTCTTAATCTCCATCCACATTGATTACATACGGGTACACTGTGTGATGATTGAGGGAGGTGATAGCATTAACATCATTTCATCCCATGCATACCTGATAATTACATGCATAAACATCTAGTCATGTTACGTTCATTCAGTGACGCTATCACCTCCACACTACGAACTGTCATCCTTCACATTCGCGTGGGCCCTGGCACTATTCCATAATTGTTTTATGTTTTGGAGGGGGAAATTCCAATATAACTTGTTTCTTGGTAGACCCTGGATCTATGTCATGGGTTGCGTTCCTTACACTTTACATCATTGTGTAAAGTTTGAACATGAAGGACACACTTATACCATTTCGACTGACCCATCACCTTTCAAAACATGCAAGCTGCTTTACCAACCTAATTATGTGCTCATACTTTTCAAGCCTTCTACCTCCACAACCAATACTGCTTTACCTACACCTCCACCTACCAGTATAGCCACTGATTTCACCGCAGTTACCTCCTTCATTCCTACTACTACTATAACCTCCACGGCTGACCCATTAGCTTCCCAATCCGTTAACTCCACCTCTATATTGACCTTCGACACATCATCCATTCCAACTACCTACATACCAACCACTGACCGCTTAGAAGGTGTTTTTCAATGCCTCACTATGGGGGAGTACCACCTATATAGTGTCAACACATTCCTTACTCCGCACGAGTATGGAATCCTTCACCAACACCCTTGCTATGATCACCATATAGGAGAATGCCTCCTTTATGGTCCTCATCTTCGTACTAGTCTCACCTATGGGGTATTTGATACTACCACTTACACACCTAAACCACCATCACAAACCCGTCCATTTTCCACTGACTTCAAATCACTTACCAATCACCATTTCGCCCACACTTTCCTGCACCAGTGTGCATGGAAGGGTTTTGGTTTTGGCTTTTATGAGCAGGGCCACCATACTATTATTCCATGCACCACCCACAAACATAATGACTGTAGTGGTATCAGCTTCTCTGAACCTCCTGCCAAACAGGCCTGTATTGAACTCATTGAGGACCCTATCCCTTCTCTACCTTCATCTTCACCACCACCTTCACCCGCTCCACCTTCATCACCACCCTCACCAACGGAGTCGATGGATCCTGAATCTATCCCCCTTAACCTTTTTTTTCATAAACACCATTTCTTTGGGGCCTTTGAATTATCAACATGAAGGCGAGGCCCCTTCCACTCTTCCATTCCTGTATCCTAAAATGATCGATGATGAAACACCTACAATTAACATCGTTCAATGTCAGGATTATGAATCCATACTCACCTACCTTGGTATAGAAGACTCATATATTCATCATTCATTACCCTCTGAGACACAAACCATGTTGAATGGATTGACTATCGAGATCAAAATTTATACTCAGGATGACCTGCACATCCTAAAGATCATACAATCTTTAGATGCTATTGAACAGGAATCCATCACTTCTTTTCTCTGAAATCATAACCATGCTTTCACTTGGTCTTATGAAGACATGCCAAGTATTGACCCCACCATAGTGGTCCATAATATTATAACCATTCCCGATGCCAAACCTATCAAACAAAAGCTGAGGAAAATGCACCCTCGCATTTCTCTTCTCGTCAAAGAAGAACTTCAGCACCTTCTTTCTATTTCCTTCATCTGACCCATTGATTATCCTCATTGGATTTCTAACATTTTACCTTTTACTAAAGCAATAGGGAGACTCCGTATTTGCACAGACTTGCGTGACCTCAACCTAGCCTGCCTGAAAGATGACTTTCCCTTGCCTGGTATTGATCAACTCATTGACCTCACCACTGGTCATGAGATGCTCTCACTCATGGATGGCTTCTTGGGTTATAACCAAATTTTTCTTGCCCTAGAAGATCAACACAAGACCACCTTCATCACCCCTAAGGGAAAATTTTTCTATCGAGTCATGCCTTTTGACCTTAAAAATGTTGGTGCTACATATCAGCGTGCTATGCCTTACATCTTCCATGATATCATGCATCGCGTATTATAAGATTATGTGGATGAATATTGGCCAAATCTAAACATCGCACCAAGCACCTCAACATCCTTAAAACCATATTCGACCACCTCATTAAATATTACATCCACCTTCAGCCTAAAAAGTGCATCTTCACGGTTCTCTCAGGAAAGCTTTTGGGATTTATTATTTCCCTTCATGGTATAGAATTTGACCCTACTAAATTCAAGGCCATCCTCGAAATGCCTCTACCTACTAACCTTCACCAGCTCCATATCTTGGAAGGTAAATTGTAGTCCATTCACCATTTCATTTCACAATTATCTGATCGGTGTCAACCATTTCATCATCTTCTTAGGAAGGATGTCTCCTTTAAATGGGATGATGATTGTCACAAAGATTTTGAGGCCCTAAAACAATACCTTCTCCAACCACCTATACTCATTCCATCTAAATATGATCAACCCTTTTACCTATACATATCAGCTACTGATAATTCCTTGGGATCCATGCTAGCTCACCACGATGAACAACCTAGGGATAGGTGGTTTATTACATAAACCATACTCTTTTGGACTATGAAACCCAATATAACCATCCAGAAAAACTTTTCTTAGCCTTACTTTTCATTTCCACCAAACTCCACCGTTACCTACTCAACCAAAAAACCTATGTCGTGACCAACACCGATCCCTTAGACTTCATGTACGCAAAACCTTATCAAAATCAGTGTGTCGTGCGATGGCTTATGCTTTTAGTTGATCTTGATCTCGAACTCATTCATCAAAATTCCATCAAAGGCCAAGCTATCTCCAAACAACTAGATGACGCACCTATTTCTGAGGATCAACCCTCTAATTTTGACTTTCTCAATGAGTCAATTGCTACTCTTTCCCTGGATGAACCCCCTTACCAAATGACACTATTCTTTGACAGTTTCAAGTGTCAGCGTGGAGGTAGGGATGGTGTTATCCTCATTCCTCTGGATGGAGAACCCATGCTTTTTTCTTTCAAACTAGACTTTGAATGCACCAACAATATTTCTGAGTACAAAGCACTCGTACTAGGTCTCTAAGCTGCATATGCCCTAGATGTCAGATTAATCCACATCTTTGGTGATTCATAATTGGTTGGCAACCAGGTCAATGGTATGTACCAGTGTTGTAACGAGATACTTCAAAAGGATAAACATCATGTAGACATAATTTTGACCACCTTTGATCGTTACACCCTTCAAACCATCCCATGTTCAACCAACAATTTTTTCGATACCATGGCCTGCTTAGCTTCCCAAACACTCGCTTCCCTTACCGATTCCAAAATATTTGTCACCATACAATGCCTCTATTCACCTTCTTATTTACCTCACGATTTTTACTCAATTGGAATTGACACCCCTGACCCAAGTAACCTTTGGTATAAATAGCACTCTGACTACATTTCTCTCTCCATCTTATCTCCTGATCTCACCCGTAATGGACAACGCTCCTTCCTTAAAAAGGTCTCTTATTTTTTCATTCTAAGGAGATTCCTCTATAAACACGGATTTTATGGTATTCTCTTACGATGCCTCACAATTTTTGAAATTCCTTATATCATTAAGGAGGTTCATGATGGCATATGTGGAGGTCACTTTTGGTGGTCTTATTGTTGCTAAGTGTATTCTTCACCTAGGCTATTACTGGCTGACCCTTAACCATGATTGTTATGACTATGTCAAACATTGTGTAAAATGTCAACAATATTCCAACCTTCATCATACACCTAGTCATGCATTAGAAGTCTCTCGTGACCTTTGGCCCTTCTCTCAATGGGGTTTGGATCTTGTTGGAGAAATCAATCCTCATTCTTCCCAATGCCATCAATGGATCATAACTACTACCGAATACTACAAAAAATGGGTGGACGCCATACCACTCATCTCCAAGAAATCCGAGAAGATTTGTGACTTCATTAACCCTCACATCATTTGTCGCTTTGGTGTTCCTCATTGCGTCATCATAGAAAATGGAAAATAGTTCAAAAAAAACATTGCAAAAACTTTGTGATGCCTTTGGCATTCAGCTTAGTTTCTCATCACCTTATTACCCACAAACCAACGGCCAAGCCGAATCCACTAAAAAAATCCTCATGAAAGTGGTTGAGGATACTGGGAAGGATTGGCATACACACAGTCCTTTTTCCCTATGGGCATACCATACTAGTAATCACACTTCCACTATGGCCACACCCTTTTCGTTGGTCTATGGTACAGAGGCTATTCTACCTCTCAAAGTCCATATCCCCTCACTCCACATTTCTCTCCATGACATGCTTACTGATGATGAATTTTATCAGGACCGCTTAGCACAACTAGAGTTATTAGATGAGCGTTGTCTTAACACTCTGGATCACCTTCAAGTTTACCAACAACGTATCAAATGTGCTTATGAAAAATGTGTTCATGAAAAAACCTTCCAAGTCAGTGACCTTGTCTTGAAAGAAAATCAACATGTAACCAAAGAAGAAAAAAGTAAACGGGGAAAATTTACTCCTAATTGGCTTGGACCATACATCGTAACTCATACCTATGGATCAGGTGCCTATCATTTATCCTCACTTGATGGTAAACCCGAACCTGAGCCCCTTAATGCATTACATCTTCGACCATTCTATTGTTGACTCATTTTCCTACCTCACCCTTTGTCTCTTTACAGGCTCGTCCCTTGAGTGCCATCCACTCCATACACCTCCCTAATGATTAAACAAGAATCATGTGAGTACCCATCACTTGTTATCTTCTCTTGAATATGTGTACCATGACACTGCACATAGCATGATTCTCATGGATACTTTTTGTCTACCTTTAGATGAGATCCCATGGTCGTTCCACCTTGCCTTTTGAACAAGAGTCCTATCCTCCACCTTTGTCTTAACCATGACTTCAATGACCTCACATGGGACCAAACTCCTTGAGTCAAACTTCTAATAAAAGATGACTCCCTCAAAAGGACATCTTCCTCTCAAAAAAATTGTTGCTATAAATAGACTGCTCCCTCAAAGGACAGCTATGTGAAGCTTAAAAAAAATGAGAGAAACTGAAGCTTCCCGCATTGATCAGCTTCACGAATACCTCAAGGAGTACCATATTATTTATCCCATATAGACTTCCCGCATCGATAAGTCTCTCAATAAAAAAAACCTTTTAGTCATGGACTTGCCCATTGTGACCTGGGACCTCTTGCCTAAAATCCTTGTCACTCAAAACATATAAACTTAGATACCTTTCACCCTCCTTACAAATTCCACTCTCATTGTCTAAATTAACTCAAGGGACATCTTTAAATTTAGACATTTGGTGATCCTGTGACTACCTTCATCATAGAACCATTAATTGTGTAATGCCTTTTGGGTCTTATGTCCATCACCCCCTCCAAGGTATGATCTACTTGGTATGATCCTACCCAATCAGGTGGCTTTATTGCCCCCTTCTTATCTTTTAACCATCTTTGTTTATGTTTTGATTACCTTATACCAGACTTGTTCCTTGATGCTTACCTTTGAGGTAATCCTTCCCTTTCACCATGATCACCTTCACCTGCATCCTTTTACCTATAATCTACCCACACCTATTAAACCTAAACCCACAACATGCCCAAAAACCTACCAACTCATTTTCATATTCTTCCCTAGCTCATGGGAGAACTACATCAGCCTAAGGTCCCTTTTCGTCGGGACTATGTAGGCAGCACTTTGATGACATGGGGCCCTTGGAGGTTAGCTCGGCCATTCTCTACCCTAAAATAATTCATCAACCATGCCTACCTCACTATTTACATCACATTTAACTTAGTTTCCCTTTTAAAAAAAAAACAAATTAAGCCACATACATAACAAGTTTCTTACCACAGCATACATTTATTACACCTACCATCCCTCTATCATCACTATGTATAGATTATACAACATTCCACATATGACCCATAATATCATTCATTACAAACAATAATGAATCATAACCAACCCTGACTCGAACCATCCGTATAACCTAACTCGATCCATGCCTAACCAAACCTAACTCGATGCATGCCTAACCAAACTTGACTCAATCCATGCCAAACCACCCACCAAACCCTACAAATAACAAATACCAAAACTTTTACTCTATTTAATAAATAATGTAGCATTGGGTGCTTACCTCGTCGTACTGTCGTCATCTCGGTGGCATTTTTGGATGTTGTGCCAGTGGTCCACCTGATCCCTCTCCAACCTGTTCCATCACTGAATACCTACTCGCAGCCTCCAACCAATCAAATCTCTTGTCCTGATCCCATGGACCAGTTACTCACCCACCCAACCCTCATTAAATCAGACTGTCAGCTCACTGTCCCGTATCCTCCAAACACTTTTCTCTCTTTTTATCTCTCTTTTTTTGTCATTTCTTCACTTGATAAATAACAAATGAATTATAAAAAACATGGAATTTTTTTTATAACAAACCTAACCTAACCGATGTTGGTTCCCCTTGACCGACACTGGTCTTGTGCCCTACCTCACCATCATCAATTTTCCAGTACCGACGTCGGTTATCCATGACCGTAATCGGTCACCCTCACCTACACATTTCCCTTACTTTTCCATTTTACCCCACCCTTTACCTTTCTTCTTTACCCCATCCAACCTTTACTCAACTTATTTAACTTACCTTTCTAGACCTCCTCACCCACCTACCTTTGTCCTCCTTTAGGGACTTCTTATTCTTTTCCCCCTATCTTGGCCTTACCCATGCCATGACCTAGATATTTAGACCTAGACCATCGCTAGTGACCTTTGACCTCATGTGTTCACTATACCTTACAACATTGTTACCTGTGTTGATTGACCTTACAACCTTACCTAGCCTATTGTCATGACCATTTATCTTGACCCTACCTTTGGTGTACCAGAACATACCTAAACATTCCTGCACCTAACCTACATTGTGTTTCCTAACCATATCCTATACCTTGGACACCAGATTCACTTCAACCTTGCATGGATAAACCTATCAACCTTAGACGATGTACATTTTTCTAGCTCTTCAACCCAAACACATGTTGCAATTTATACGTGTGCGTGCATTTGACTATTACTAAAATTTCACCCTGAGCCATTCCCTAGATTTCCCGAGTATACCTTTCACCCTTTTCCCCTATAACCACTTTCCTTTTCCTCACATTTACCTTTTGTCAAACCACTTACCCCTTCAACCTACTGCCTTGTCAGTTCCTAGTTTTAGGGGGATCACCTTCACCCACACACGGGGCAACCACAACTTATTTTTATTAGCATCACTTACCAATACAAGCTACGCAAAAAAAAGGGGAAAAATGTAGATAATAAAATTAGGTCACACTCCCCTTTGGTCCCTCGACATATAGGCACCCTTTATTACATTTACCTAGCCATGACCCCGCCTTCACCCCACTAATATTAATTTAATTAATTTAATTAAATTAATGCATTATCCTCACTATATTTATTATTTGAATATTTTATTTAAATAATATCCACACATACACTTCACTTAGACACCTCACCAAGCCAACTCAACCTAAGACCTATTCTTAGTAAGTTGCCATAACTAACTAAGACTTACCCAAACCCTAAAAATCAATGCCTACATTCCCTCTAACCACATTCCCACATGCTCACAAGAGGCTCTCAGTCTAATCCATGGGATAATAGACACGAGATCCAAGGAAATCAAGAGGATCTCCCTAGTTTAGTAAACCTAGGAAATCCTACCTTGACCGATGTCGGTTACCCCTAACCATCGCCGGTTAAGCCAGACCACCGTCGGTTACCCCTTTTAACCCATAAACTACCTTATTCTCAAGGTTGGAAAAGTTGTAAAATACATTGGGAGAAATTTAACGAGCAAGAACACATCTCAGAGAGATAACGCATCTTCAGAGAGAAAATTCCAGCGAAAACTTGCATGCAAGGAGATTGAGCATCTTCTCCTACACAGCCATCCCAGCCATGATCTGATCTATCCAAGCAAAGAGGAGTGTACATGCAGCCCATGCAGAATATTTTCTTCAGTTGGTGATCACTTGTAACCTTCAAACCCATCATCAACACCTCCATCCCTCACACACAGGAATTTAGGAATGGAATCCAAGTAAGTATAACATCATACTTTCCTGGTTTATTTCATTTTGTCATCATTTTATCATCCATTGTTTATCTTTCCCCCTATTGACCTTCTTCGACATTTTCACCTCCATATACCCATTAAAACCTTGCCAAATACTACTCCAATAACCCAATATTTCACCCTAACTCACCAAATTCCTTTGTGCAATCACAAAGGACACCACAACTTGTTTTGTGACATTTTCAAATCTCACAGTAATAGGCACTGGTTACACCTAACCACCGTTAGTCACCCCTGACCGACACCGGTCTCTGTATTTTCCCACACAACCTAGAACAAATACCTACCCACCAAATTTCATCTCACTCCCATTCACCTGTGATCTACATGAGACCTCTATCAAACCTACAGAGACCCAGAACCAATCATTTGACCTTTGGATTCTATTCTAGCTTAGCCTGTTAGACTAGATCTTTTCTTTATTTTGTTTTTAAGTGAGATACCTAAATCATTTTAAATAACAATAGGATTTACTTTGTTTACAACATTAAATTGTTTAAAATAGTGGACTGACAACCATCTAGGAAGTATCATACTTCCCAGATCTAGCATACGCTAGGAAGTTCACTGCCATATTGTTTAATTCCTTCTAGTGGTATTTTTTTCATTACAGGTAGTTCCTCCTAGCCAAAAGGAAGCTCTCATGATCAGCTGTGGATCTGGAAGTCATACGTGTGCAACAACCCATCAACCAACATTTGAACAGGTATTCCTCCTACGCCCGTTACCCTATGTGTTTCATCAACACTTCAATGAAATGATCTAAGAATCAGGTGAAACAAAATCATATAGGAAAATTAGATCGAATGTATTTTTTTTAATGGGAAATTCCCCGTAATCTAAACCTTCATAGGTATTAAAATGATTATGTTCAATCTTGTATCAAATGAGAAATTCCCAATACCATATAAGAATTAAAAAATAATAAAATAGATAAAATCTCATTCGTTTTAGAATGGAAAGTTATTATTCTTGATTAATGGTTTTTTGACTAAGACCATACCCATAGATATAAGAGGCTTAAATGCCAGATCAACATGGGAAAAAAAATGGGGAGAAAAGGGGACCATACCCCATCAAAAAGGAATCCTAATGAAATATGTAACATGAAAAATAGGTGGATATTTATCAATGGGGACCACACCCCAGTAAAATGGCCAAAGATACCAGATACAACCATAGAAACCAAAGGTAGAGACGGTCTGCCAAACAGAGTGAAAACAAAGAAAAAAGGAAGTGAAAGAACAACTACCCATACAACAACAAAACATCATGAAATCAAAAAACAGATAACCAAGAAGGGAAAATCCTTCTAGATGAGACATTTCTGAAAAAAAAAAAATTGACATCCTCAAAAGCCTTGAACATGTTCAAAGAATTTTGTCATAACTGGATATTTACCACTAGGTTTTGAGCAATTTCAGCTTATGTCTTTGCCTCCTTTCCACAACTCTTCAGGTATATCGCTAATGTCACACAGTTGCTTGACATGAGTGTGGAGAAAATCCAAAATGGATTTTTTGAGTAGCCAGGTGATTAAGTTGTTTTGTGATAATTATTTCCACGATGTCCTCCAGATCCTTCACTTTCTTGCTTAAATTAGTCAGGTTACTCTCATCTTTCTCCATGGAAAGACGTGCTTCCCCTTCTGGTCTTCAGGGATAACGGGGGAAAGTTGAGGTAGAGGGGGAACATTTTAGGCCTTACTGATAACTAGATAGAATTTCCGCTGCAACATGGTCCATAGACTTGCACTTACTTCGAAGGGCCCTTTTTACAAGAGGAGGGGAGGGTTGTTTCAGATTTTGTTTTATTTAGAAGATAGGGGCAAGGTGGAGGTAGACGGGTTGTTAGCAACCATTTAAATTCAATAAAGTTTAAGAAACATGATCACCCCATGGTGCAAAGGCAAAACCCTCTTGTGATTTTGGACTTCCATAAGACTATTCAAGAGACTATAAAATGTAATAAACCAAGTTGATCCTAGGGGATCAACATAAATGATTTAGAATTACCAAATGGTGAAGCATGAGAGAAGTGAGCCTACCTTCTAAGGTGAGATATCAGACCACCATGCAAGCCACATCATCAAACGATGCCATGATGGAAGTGTAGAGGATGTCATCCTTGTTTATTTCCAAATTCTCCGATCCCTATAGAAAATTTTTCTCCTCTGCCTCCTTTTCAAAATTATTACAGAAGAATTTTATCCCATATTCCCCAAGCCCTGTGAAAAACAAGATAACATTTTCAGTTATAGGAAAATCCATTCCCTTATAATTGACAACCTTGTTCTTCTGATGCCTTGACAAAAGCATAGAGGTATGCTGGTCAAAGCCGTTAATTTTTTAAATAAATTTGGTAAAGTCATCCACATCGATGGCTTTCCAGAGCTTGGTGTTGGCTTTCCAAGTTGGGTCAAACACCAGCTCAACCCTCAAATATGGCCCCCCATATTTGAAGAATTTTTATCACCAAAGCACATAGATCTAGCAGCAAAAAATAGCACCCAAAGATAATAAAAATACACAACTAGTGATAGAAATAAATAAAAATATAGAAATTTCATATTGCATGAGTGAATTACTCAAGCGTGCTACTTTGTTGAGGTGACGGTTTTCCATAATCCAAGAAGAAACACTAGTACTAGTCCTTAGTACATTTGTCCCAAGTATCACTTTATAAGAATTTTTTAGCCACTTTAGGGATATCATTATAATTATCCCAAATCTTAAAATCCTTACAACTTATGCCCATGTTTTCATAGTAATTCGTCATGGAATTACCATCCCTATACGTGTGATAGATGTTGATCGTTTTCAAACTATTTCAAATAGCCATGGCCTCATGTATAAATTGTTTTACATTTTAATTAGGGGTATAGGTTCCCAAACTGTTATTGAATATATTTAGAGAACCACCTTCAACTATTAGATTGTCAATATTGAGTATTTTGACTTCTCTTAATCCCCATAATGTAGCGATAACTTCTGCATAATGGTTAAACTAAATCCCCATTGATCCAACATAGGCCACCATTAGGTTTCCATTGTGGTTCCTAATATCCCCTCCTCCCCCTACATTGTTGAGGTTTCCTTTGGAGGTCTCATCAAATTTGAGCTCATTCCAACCATTTAGAGGATTCTAGTTAACCTTAGATCTATCCATTTAATCAGACTAGCTTGAGTTCTGCTTATATTAATACCCCAATTCTTTAGATATCTCTCTTCATTATGAGGGAAGGAATGATTTTTAGGGGGTTTAATTTTTGAAATGTTATCTTTTAATTCAATGGTAATTTATTTCAGAAGTCTTTTATTACTGCTTTTGATGCCTCTGAAGTTAAGTGAATTTTTATCTTTTTAAAATTTTCTAGATGGTGTGGGTAAAATCTAGCCTCCAAAGTTTCCTAAGAATAGAGTGTTTGAAGGGAGGGTGTAATTTCTCATAGGCTTGTACAATGTCATCAGGGAAATTCTAGGAGACTTCAAATCTGGAAAAAATGAGATCCCATAAGCTTTAAGAAAAAGGGCATTAAAACAAGAGATGGATAATTGATTCAACCTTTTTACAGACAATGTGTATATTAGGAATTGTGGAACCTCTCTTGATGATATTGTCTATTGTGAGGATATTTTTATTTAAGACTTTCCAAAGGAACATATTAACATCTTAAGTGAGTTCCTTGTGCCAAATGCTTCTCCAATTGAAGTCACTTTGGGAATCCCCTAAAAGAATATGATATCTTCATTTGACTGTATAAGCCCCATCAAAAGATTCCATCCATACAAGTTCATCCTTGGCTTGATTTTGAATAATCTCAATGCTTGTAGTAATTTTATTTTATTCATTGGTGAGAGTACTCAATACATGCTCATTTTAATGGAGTTTATTCCATTTACACTTTCCATCAACACATCCCATATAGTCACAAGCCTTGTGTCTGTGTTCAGTAGTGAAGTTGTCTTGAAGTTGCTTCCATGATGTGTTATTACTGATCTAATGAAATTAGGCTCAATTATCTTACTAAAAGATGATTCCTTCACCATTACCTAATTACCACTTACTTCCCTTCTCCAAACATCTTCTAATATTGAAAATTTTGTTCCAGAAGAGGGATCCTGTAGGGAGAGAATCCTCACTCAAAAATATCATGGATGTATTTTGAGATAAGTATTTGGCCTTAATAATATCATTCCAATGTTTATTTTCAGTTATGAGTCTCTAAGCCATTTTAGTAATGAGAGAAAAGTTCATTTTTTAAATATTTTTAATTCCAAGGCCTCATGAACTCTTTTGTGTGCAGACCTTGTCCCAAGCCACCAAATGAATTCTATTCTACTCCTCCATCCAAGTCCATAAAAAATTATTTTGAATTCTTTCTATCCTTTCAATGACTAAGGATGGAATGAAAAAAAGACATGATATAAATTTATATCTTCTACAGAGTAATTTTAATGATCATACATTTTCCTACACTTGAAAGGATTGTGCCCTTCCAACCCATGAGATTTCTTTGAAACATGTCAATCAAAGCATTCCACACATTTATAGAAATTTTTTTAGTGCCAAGAGGCATGCCAAGATAGCTAGTGGGAAGTGAATTGATATCAAATACAAGAATAAGAGAAATCTTCCACTATCTTTTGGGAGGGTTGTTGAAAATGTACAAAGAGCTCTTATCAAAATTGATTACCTAGCCAGAAGCATATTCATATAGCATGAGGATGAGATTAAGATGTTTGGCTTCAAAAATAGAGGAAAATAATAAAACAATGTTATCATTGGAAAACTATTGATGGGAGACAATACGCTCAAAGGAGGAAGGTTTGAAACCTTTGAGGATATTCTTAGAAACAACAAGAGTGGTGGAGAAACAAAAATATTCATCCATGATGATAAAAAGAAGTGGAGAGATAGGATCCCATACCTAAGACTTCTATTGCTAGAGAAAAATCCCACCGGTGAGCCATTGAAAATGATGGAGAACCTTGGAGAAGAAATACAATACCTAATAATTTTTCTAAAATGAGGAGGAGAACCAATTTTTTCCAAAACTTGATCAAGGAAATATCAAGAGACCCGATCAAAAGCCTTATTCATGTCTAATTTAAAAACCGTCCCTATCATTATTCTCTTCTCCATAGAATGAATTGTCTCATGAACCATGACAACACTATCTTGAATCATCCTACCATTCACAAAACTCCCCTACTTTGTAGAGATCAAGTCAGGAAGGAGGGGTTTGATTTGATTAGCTAACACTTTTGTGAAAATTTTATAGATGACATTAGTAAGGATAATCAGTCTAAACTGCTTGACGTATCATTCCCCCACCTTCTTTGGAACAATAAAAATAAACATATTATTAATATCTTTAAGAATATTTCCCACTCTAAGGAACACATTCATCATCTTAAGGGGGTCCTCAGCACAAATATCCCAAAAGTTGTGAAAAAAATTAGCAAAAAACCCATTAGGCCCAGGTGACTTATCCCCCTCAAGAGAAAACACTTCTTTTTTTAGTTCCTCTATAGATACCAACTTAGAAAGATCATGAAATTCATCAAGAGAGAAGTTGGGTATGACATCCAACTGTTAGGAATTAGTATTCACATGGTTTATTTATATGGTTAGTTTAATGTGTTATTAATATATTATTGTTATATAAACAATAATATATTATTGGTGTTGAGTTGTGTATTGTTATGGGAGTAACAATCACAACTAAATAGGTTTATTTGTTGTAACACTTTCCTATTTTATAGGAAGTCAGTTTTCCTATGTATATGGCTATTTAATAGCATGTGTATGTAATTCAAATTGGTTGAATACAATATCAATATTATTTTTTTCTGTGTGACAATATTGTTTTCCCAATATTTGGTATCAGAGCGATTATGGATTCCTGAGCATTATGTGGGGTGGATCCAAGTTATTCATGGTCGCCCTTGTTATGGTAGTGATTTTATTGCATCATTATTTTACCTATAGGCATGCTCTTTATTGGATTCATTGCATTTCAAACTGACCTGCATCATCTGTTCTATTTTTTCAAAGATTATTGTTTAGACAGTGTAATCAGGAAAAATAAAAGGCGTTTGAAAGGTGTTATTGAAACTACAGAATATTGTTTCCACACGTATTACTTCTTGCAGCTGTCAAAAAGAAAAAAGAGAGGAAGAAAGCATGTTTTTTTAGCCAGTTTAGGTGTCAAAATCAGTCAAGAAAAACTTTCATATCATGCAATGAAATAAAACAAAATGAGTACCATTGCAAAGCTCTGGAAATAAGATTTCCCATGCATTAAACGGTTTGCAAATCGGAGCTCTGGTTCTCAAGTTATGAACAAATCATTGTTGGTCACTTCAAAAAAAAGCAGCCGTGAGTTTCTTGCCTTACCACAGCCATTTCTGATTGGCTAATTATTTTATAGTTTTGCAAAACTATAGTTTGAAAATATTTATTTTTTCTATAGTTTTTGCTTAAATAGTTGCAAACTGAGGGAAAATAATACATTTTTGGCCAAATTAATACTTGTTTGGCGCGAGTTCTTGAAGTTATAAATATTTTTGGAATCTACATTTCCTCTCAGTTCCAACGAGTGGTCACACGATAAATTTTCTCTCCATCTTGAGTAAATTTTTAATCGTTGAGCCAATTTTAATTAAATTGGGTCTTTTTACGGGAAATTGTAACTTCAATAACTTTTGCATGGTAACTCGAAATCGAGCACCGTTTTTTCCAAAAGTGTATATTTTTTTATTCCCGTCCTAGTGGTTCTAATTTTGGGAGAAAATAAAAAAATTTGAAAATCACCCTCTATTTTGGCCATCTTGTGGACGCATTATCGGTTGTACCCGACGTCCTGAAATAAAAGGTTTCACATTGAGGGGAGAAGCTTAAATAAATACAATGTGGAAACCATGTAGTCTCATGTTCAGATCTGGCTGAGTTAAGCACCCATATGATGGAGGAAGGAGGCATCGGAGGAAGGAGGTCGAACAACGACCTCTCGTCAGTCACCAACGACGGGGCCGCACAGAATGATTTGGTGGCATAGGTGTGCAGTGTGAGTACTTGTTTTTGAGTTTTGCAGTGTTCCAGTTTCAGCTTGGTGTGATTCTTTTTCAGAGTTCCTGTTTTGTTTGGTATTTGATGGATGTTGGAAAGAGATTTGTGTTGGAGCGCAGATGACTGTCAGTGATCCTCTGACTGACTTGGTCCTCTGACTGCCGTACTTCGTTGGAAGATGGTCAGCTAGGAGAATACATTCACTAGCATTAGTGACCATGTGCAGCAAGACCTAACTAGCAAGATCCATTCAGGAGTATGTTCTTCGATGCATTTTGCTTCTCAGTATCTATATGAGTGGAATTTCACATTGTGGGGGGGAATACATACCAATGTTCCATTCCCATTCTGCACCCAAAACGGCTTAGTCAAGGAAAGCTTCCAGTGGCAGTGGCAGTTTTCTATGCTGTTCGAGATCGAGTGGCAGCGATCAAAGACAGAGACTACAATTAAGAACATTACGATTCTTATAGGAAGTAATGTGAAATTTTTTCAGTATTTCTTCTATTGTGCAGTTTTGTGATATACAAGTTGTGTTTCCTACATAATTCCCTGATGTATAAGCATAGTGGTGAACAGTAGCACCAGAGTAAGTCAGTTCATGGATCTTGAAAGGGTTTGTGGGAGGATCCAGAAAACCACACGAGGTCGACAGTTGATGAGGTTCCTGTCGCATCAAGGTTTGTGGTAAGCCTGTTTAAAACCATGGAAGGAGCGAGCCTTTCTTTTGGATCAAGGTCATGAGTCACAGAGTTGGACATGCCACAGGGGTGAGCATACTGCAGAGGAGTGTGTGGATGTTTTTCTACCATGTAAACACTAAGGGGGGGAATGTTAGGAATTAGTATTATTTATGGTTAGTTTAATGTGTTATTAATATATTATTGTTATATAAACAATAATATATTATTGGTGTTGAGTTGTGTATTGTTACGGGAGTAACAATCACAACTAAATAGGTTTATTTGTTGTAACACTTTCCTATTTTATAGGAAGTCAGTTTTCCTATGTATATGGCTATTTAATAGCCTGTGTATGCAATTCAAATTGGTCGAATACAATATCAATATTATTTTTTTCTGTGTGACAATATTGTTGTGCCAATACCAACATAATATCTGTAACATCAACGGAGGGCTAGGAATGTTCATTTAATAAATTTTTATAGAAATACAACACCTCTTATTTGATTGTATCTTTATTAGATGTGGAAATGACATCAGTAAGAGTAACTTCAGAATTTTTATAGAATACTTTATGTTTGAGGGCTGTCATATGGAAGTTTTTGGTATTCTTGTCTCCTTCTTTAATCCATAACACTCTAAACTTCTATTTCCAATAGGATTATTTTCTGGCACATAGATTATGGATCTTAGAGAAGATTATTTGTTTAAGATAGTTTACTTCCCTAGACATGCCCTTATCAGCCACCCTACCTTCCAGTACAACATGTTCCTCCTTCACTTTATTCTTTTGAATGAAGACATTTCCAGAGACTTCTTTGTTCTAGTTTCTAACATGTTTCTTAACATTTTATTAGCTTTTGAATAAGTCTAAACTGAGAATTTCCTTCCACCTTATAAATCCACAACTCTTTGACCCTATCCCTAATCTCATGATGATCCAACCACATTTTCTAAAATTTTAAAGGATCTTGAGGCTTGGTCTCATGATCCATCATTTTTAGAATGGAAAGTTCCCCACTCTCACAGCCTTCATATAGTTTTTAAACTGATTAAGTTAAATATTTATTATATTAGATTGATAATTCCTTTTCACTCTTATATCATATTACTTTTCCCATATTAATGATCCAGTTTAGTATTGATTGTATTGAAATGATAATAATGGGCATACGCCCATTCTCATACAAAAAAACATTTTTATCTTGCATGGGAAGATGCCTAGTCTCCTATAGGAATCATATAAGAAGAAATTAGGATGAATTTATAATATGAGAAATTAATAAATAGAGGTTAAATAGAATTTAATTAGAAACTTGATTGCTAATTGTGTCATCCAAATATCTTCATCACATTAACATAACATATATTACTTTTACAAGATTTCCTCATACTTCATATATTCCCTGAATATGAGAATGGGCATCTATCCATTTTAAACATTCTCATAAAAGTATGTAATTTTCATTCAATCTTTATGTTTCACACAGGAATTTCTTTCTTTCTTTCTATATATTGAGTTTATGAGAATGGGCATATGCCCATTCTCATCACAATAATAACACTCTTGATTTGTTTGAGAATGGGCATATACCTATTCTAACCATTCTACGTCATTAAAGCAATATTGAACTTAATAATTTTAATATTGTTAGGTTGTGGAGCCTGTTTTCATGTGTGAAAGTCTTGAAGACTGTACACTAAGAGTACTATACACTTTTCATGTATTCTCACTGGGGTTCAGGGGCGCAGCCCCTGAAAAATAAATTTTAGGCGTAAAATTTTTTGGCCTCGAAAAATGCACCCGACATATCGGGAAACATGCTTTTCTCATATGGGCGAGTTTTTTTACCCATAGGTTTATGGGACGGGTTTTGCCCATGGTTTTGATACCCACAGTTTTGTAAAACTTCTTAAGCAGTTGTCTATTTATATGTTCTTATGCATATGATAGATGGACAAGAAAATGTATTGTAGATGTGTTTTGAATTCAGCTGTGAATTCTATAGAGTTTGTTGAGCATAGCTCCAAATGGATCTGGGTATTGTATTGAGAGAGTGGTGGCTTGTAATAAAATCTGAGCAAGTGATTCTTTGTGGACGTAGCCCAAATTGGGTGAACCATGTTAAATACTATCTCTTAGTGTTGTGTTATTTTATTCTGTAATTTTATTTGAGATCTGTAATAATTTCTGCATATTAGTTTCTACTGTTGCGATTCTGTGAGGGATTATTTCACATATTTTATCCCTTATTTCCTAACAATTGGTATCAGAGCCTGGTTTGGTTTGCTAAAGTGTTGAATCGCAGGGAAAGTTTTAGCTTGAGTGGGAGCTATGGCAGATGATGGAAGATCTAGGGTTGATAAATTCAACGGGAAAAATTTCAGTCTTTGGAAGATGCAGATGGAAGATTACCTTTATCAGAAGGATCTTTATACTCCATTGTCTGAGAAGGTGAACAAACCCTCGAGTATGACAGATGTGGAATGGGAATTGTTAGATAGAAGGCACTTGGAACAATCTGGCTGAGTCTTGCATCTTCGGTATTATTTAATGTTTCAAAGGAAAAGACTACAAAAGATCTAATGGATGCATTAGGGAAGTTGTATGAAAAACCCTCTACCTCTAATAAGATATTTTTAATGAAAAAGTTGTTTAATATGAAGATGTCTGAGAATAGTTCAGTAGCAGATCATTTAAATGATTTTAATACGGTAGTGAATATGCTAGCTTCAGTTACAATAGAATTTGATGAAGAAGTTAGGGCTTTATTAATTCTGTGCTCTTTACCTGAGAGTTGGAATAGCCTGGTAATGGTGGTAAGTAACTCGGTTCCAGCTAACTCAAAGTTGAAGTTTGAGGATGTTGTAGGGGTGATTCTAAGTGAGGAAATGTGAAGAAAAAGCTCTGGGGAATCTTCTACTTCAGGGAATGCTTTGACAGTGGAAACTAGAGGGAGACAAAAGAATAGAGGAAACCGTGGAAAATCAAAAGATCAGGCAAGGTCAAAATCCAAGAACAAGATTGTATGCTGGAATTGTGGAAAGCCTGGGCATGCAAAGAAGGATTGTTGGGAGCTTTGGGATAAGAAGAAACAATAGGAAGAAAACAAGGAGGCAAATGTGGCAACGGGTAATGTATGTCAGGATGCTTTGATTCTTTCTTTGCACAATATTACTGAATCTTGGGTTTTAGATTTAGGGGCTTCTTTCCATGCTTCTCCACATAGGCATTATTTTGTTGATTATGTTCAAGGAGATTTTGGGCATGTTTTTCTTGGTGATGATGAGCCTTACATCATAGTTGGAAAAGGTTCTGTTCAGGTTAAGATGTAGAATGGGAATACTTGGCTATTGAAGGATGTCAGACATGTTCCTACATTAAGATGAAATTTGATATCGGCAAGGTAGTTGGGAAGTGATGGTTGTACTATGATATTTACAGCGGACTCTTGGAAGGGTACCAAGGGTGCTCTTGTGGTGGTAAGAGGTAATAAGGTTGGAACCTTGTATTTAACCACTGATAGTACTAATGATTGTAATCTTGTAGCTTCAAATGCAGATACAACATTGTGGCACTATAGGCTTGGTCATATGAGCCATAAGGGCATGAACATCATAAAGAAGAATTTTCTGGATATACAGAAACATGTTTGGATTTATGTGAGAACTGCATATATGGGAAACAGAAGCGAGTAAGGTTTCTCAAGGTTGGACCTACAAAGAAAGAGAGTAAGTTAGAGCTGGTGCATTCTGATGTGTGGGGGCCAACTCAGGTATCATCTCTTGGGGGTTCAAGTTATTATGTTACTTTTATTGATGATGCAACAAGGAAAGTTTGGGTTTATTGTATTAGAAACAAATCTGATGTATTTGACACTTTTGTTAAATGGAAAGCCTTGGTAGAGAATGAAACATGTCTTAAGCTAAAATGTCTTAGGTCAGATAATGGAGGGGAGTATTGCAGCAATGAATTTGATGATTACTGTTCTAAGAATGGAATTCATAGGCAAAAGATGGTTCCAAGAACTCCACAGAAAAATGGGGTGTTAGAAAGGATGAACAGAACAATAATGGAACGTGCTAGGAGCATGAGGTTACATGCAGGACTACCTCTTTCTTTTTGGGCAGAAGCGGTGAGCACAGCTGTGTACTTGATAAACAGAGGACCCTCAAGTGCCTTGGATGGAGGCATACCTGAGGAGGCTTGGTATGGTAAGAAAGTTGATTATTCATTTCTTAGAGTCTTTGGATGTGAGGTGTTTGTTCACATAGACAAGGATGATAGGACTAAGCTAGAGGCTAAATCAGAAAAATGTACTTTCATTGGTTATGGTGGTGATGACTTTGGATATAAATGTTGGAGTATTAAGGACAAGAAAATCATTCAATCTAGGGATGTGGTCTTTAATGAGAAAGTCACGTATAAGCAGCAGTTGTAGGAAAATAGGGAAGAATCCAAAAGAATAGAATTAGATGATTCAAGGGAAGTGACCATGAATTAGTTTAGGAACCCCCTCAACAGGAACCCCAAACTCCTATATTGAGGAGGTCTTCTAGGGTAAGAAGAGAACCTGAACATTTTTTTCCTTCTCTTTATTATTTATTACTCACTGATAGTGGAGAACCAGAGAGCTTTGATGAAGCAATGCAGGTAGATGCCAGGAAGAAGTGGGAGCAAACCATGGATGAGGAGCATCAGGCTCTCATGGAGAACCAGACATGGGATTTGGTAAAGATACCCGAAGGAAAAATAGCATTACAGAATAAGTGGGTGTTTAGAGTCAAAGAGGAAGAAGGAGGCAAGAAAAGATACAAGGCCCGGTTGGTGGTCAAGGGGTTTGCACAAATAAAGGTATAGATTTTGATGAGATTTTTTCTCCTGTAGTAAAAATGAATTCTATCAGAACTGTTCTTGGAATAGTGGCAGCAGAAGAATTACACTTAGAACAGTTAGATGTAAAGACTGCATTTCTCCATGGCCATTTGGAGGAGGAGCTATATATGCAGCAGCCAAAAGGATATGAAGTTAAAGGTAAAGAGGAGATGGTGTGCAAACTCAAGAAGAGCTTGTATGGCCTGAAACAAGCTCCACGTCAATGGCATAAGAAATTTGATAGCTTCATGATGGAGCAAGGTTATATCAGATGTCATTCTGACCATTGTGTGTATACAAAGAAATTTGAGGATGGAAGTTATATTATCCTGTGTTTGTATGTTGATGACACGCTGGTAAAAACATGCAGGAAATAAAAGTACTCAAGAAGAAGTTAAGTGAATCATTTGTTATGAAGGATTTGGGTGCAGCCAAACAAATCCTTGGTATGAGGATATCTTGGGATAGGAAGGAACGGAAGCTGACTTTATCTCAGGAAGAGTACATTAAGAAGGTCTTGGAGAGGTTTAATATGCATGATGCTAAACCAGTTGGGACTCCTTTGGCAAGCCATTTCAAGTTATCAAAGGAGCAGTGTCCCAAGACAGAGCAGGAAAGAAACCAGATGTCCAAGGTACCTTACTCATCAGCAGTTGGTAGTTTGATGTATGCTATGGTGTGCACTAGGCCTGATATTGCCCATGCAGTGGGAGATGTGAGTAGATTTATGAGTGATCCAGGTAAAGAGCATTGGCAAGCTGTAAAGTGGATCCTTCGGTATTTGAGAGGGGCCATGGGGATAGTTTTGTGCTACAGTGGATCAAACACCACTTTACGTGGTTATGTAGATTCAGATATGGATGGAGATGTAGACAGCAGGAGGAGCACGACAGGTTATATTTACACTGTAGGTGGGACATCAATGAGTTGGATTTCACGACTACAAAAACTGGTGGCTTTGTCAACCACAGAGGCTGAGTATGTTGCTGCCACAGAGGCAAGCAAAGAGATGATTTGGTTACAACAATTACTTGAGGAGTTGGGGCATAAGCAGGAGGAATGTAAGTTGCATAGTGATATTCAGAGTGCTATACACCTAGCTAAGAACTCTGCTTTCCACTCTAGGACAAAGCATATACAGTTAAGGTACCATTTCATCAGGAAAGCTTTGGAGGAAGAGAATTTGAAGTTGGAGAAGATTCATACCAGTCAAAATCCTGCAGACATGATGACCAAGGTGGTCACAAGGGAAAAACTAAAGTTGTGTTCAGCTTTGGTTGGTCTTCACAAAAACTAGTGAAGGGTTGAGAAGCCTGCTCAGAGGAAAACTAGTCTCCAAGTGGGAGATTGTTAGGTTGTGGAGCTTGTTTTCATGTGTGAAAGTGTTTTAGACTGTACACTAAGAGTACTATACACTTTTCATGTATCCTTGCCGGGGTTCAGGGGAGCAGCCCCCGATAAAAAAATTTTAGGTGTAAATTTTTTTGGCCTCGAAAAATGCACCCGACATATCGGGAAACGTACTTTTCTCATATGGGCGAGTTTTTTGACCCATAGGTTTATGGGATGGGTTTTTCCCATGGTTTTGATACCCACGGTTTTGTAAAACTACTTAAGCAATTTTCTATTTATATGGTCTTATGCATATGATAGATGGACAAGCAAATGTATTGCAAATGTGTTTTGAATTCGGCTGTGAATTTTGTAGAGTTTGTTGAGCATAGCTCCAAATGGATTTGGGTATTGTATTGAGAGAGCGGTGGCTTGTAATAAAATCTAAGCAAGCGATTCTTTGTGGATGTAGCCAAAATTGGGTGAACCACGTTAAATACTGTCTCTTAGTGTTGTGTTATTTTATTCTGCAATTTTATTTGAGATCTGTAATAATTTCTACATATTAGTTTCTATTGTTGCGATTCTGTGAGGGATTATTTCACATATTTTATCCCTTATTTCTTAACAAATATCACTACAAAGGATGGGGGAATGGGAAACTATCCATTCTAAAACAAATTAAATATTACCTCTATTTTTCTTTGATGATTCTTATAGGAGAATGGGCATACGCCCATTCAATACAACATATAAATTTAAATATATTCATAAATGTTATATCCAATGATAATAGTAAAGAAAATAATAATATTCATAATATGTATAGAATGTCATTAATAATATAAAACTATTAAAATTTGAAACAAGTTTACTAATTATCGATGATTACATATCTCCCTCTCTCTAGTATAAATTATTATCAATTAATTGTTTGATTCTTTGCACTAGGGTTTTTGTTGACTCTAAGCGCTGTTATGGTGATCCCTTTGCTACCGAGGCTCTTTATTTAGGGGGAATCAAGGGAGATCAACTTTTATGGCACTATCTCCTCAGTTAGGCTTCAAAAAATCTTTTGTATTTATTATGACTCTGTTAAGAAAGCCATAGAAATGATTCTTAGGGAGGATTACGTGAAAGGTTGTGATCGAGCTTGCATCAATGTCGAGGTCACTTCCATTTTTTTGACCCATCTAATACTCCTTGAAGGATTCAATGATGAGTCCCTACAAATTTCTTGACATTTTATTGAACCTAGACATGTGGTTGGTCTTGTAGAAGTGGTGGACATTTTCAGTTTTCCCACAACACTTTTGAAAATTTTAATGGAAGTTAATGGGGATTTGGTTGCTTAGGGAGATGCTCAAGAATTATAAAGGAGGTATAAGACTCTTTTCTATTTTGTTGTTTCAATTTATAAAAAATGTCAATTGAAGGAGGAAGGTCCTTCCTACTCATCCCCCTAGACTTGGAAGCTTTATCTTCCCCAATTCTCTTAGAGCTAGATTGAATTGTAAAACTCAAGGAAGATCCTACCTATATAGCCCCCCATATACTTGGAAACTCTATCATTCCTAGTTAGCCATGTTCAAGATCGAATTTTCAAAATGAGGAGGGGTGCAATGGATCCGTATGATTCTCTATTAAGGGTTGCATAGCCTAGCTCTCAAGAATGGTGCAGTAGCTCTAGACTAAAGGTTCCTTCTCCATCTGAAGCTTGAGAGGTAAAAGTGAATGCTGAAGTTTCTGAATTATTAGAATAATAATTCTCTTGTGTATCTTAGTTATATAATATTTTTTTTTGTTTTTCCTGTCATTTTTAGGGAATCTATGCTTAAACTTATTTCTTGCTTTTAGGCTGCCCTGATATTGTATATAATGTTTTGTAAGGGAGGGAACCCAAGAACCCCTTGGTTCAAATCTCTGGTCAAAAGTGTTTATCCATTAAAAAAAGAAACCTCAAACATGGCTACGATTTTTTTTGAAAAGTTAAATTTTATTTCAAGTGTAATAATTGAACCTAAAACATGGATACAATATTATTTAATATTTACATTTGTTTTTGTCCATGGTATAGCGAGACCATTAATTTGTAAATAAATTATTTACTGCCTTTTATTAATTGAAGTTACTAATTTTTCAAACACGTCTTTGAGCACCCATTGGAAGGAAATTGAAAAAATTAATGGCAAATAATTCTTCCATGGCATGGTAGAGAGAATGACGGTGGTTACTATATTTATGATGGTAGATATCATGGGAATTTCAAGGTTAACCATATTCAACAAAGCTATCTCTTTCTTGTTCATCCTTTCCACTTTCTTTTTCATCTAGTTTCAACTTATTTTGTTTGTCCTTCCGCTTTGGGTTTTCTGTATTTCGTTAGACTGTTTCATCCTATGACATAGAAGATTTGAATAATATTTGGAAGACATTGTTTGTTCTCTCTGCTAATTTTTTTTACCCTTTAAGTTTCTACTATGGGCTCCCTCTATTTCATAAGATCCTTTCAGCTTGTGAAGCATAATATTTGAAGAAAATTTCAAGTATGAATTATTCTAACTCTTCTTTTTTGAATTATTATGAAATAAAAAAGGAGCACATGCCCATTGTCATATAGGAATCATAAATGAATAATATAGATAAAATTTATTTATTTTTAGAATGGGAAGTTTCTCATTGACCTATAAGAATCATATAACAAAAATAGATCAAGTTTACTTTGTTTTTGAATGGGAAATTCCCCATAATCATAACCTTTATAGGTATTTGAATTATTATGTTATAGACACAAGTTTTTGGTATCATTCCTCCCCTTCAGCCCATGTTTTCACTCCTATAGAAGGCTTACCCATTCAAATATGATTTTCCCACCAAACCTACATGTTTGATTAATCAATTAATCTCCTTTAAATCCCTAAACCTCATTATGTGCTAATAATATCCAAATATTCCAATTAAGTCACATCACCCCACTTAATCAAATCAAATCCAATCATCCAAATCATCAACCTCACTCAATCAAATCAAATCTATTACCTCACCTAATCACTCAAATCATGTCCCCCGCCATCCAAATCATGAACCCCACTCAATCAAATCAAATATATTATCTCACCTAATCAGTCAAATCATGCCCCCCACTCACCTGACTAGGATTACTTTGTCAAAACCTGGTTACCTAATAACCATTGATCTAACCCCATCTCTAGGATATAAATATAGGCCTTCCCCCCTCTTTCAAAAATAATAAGCAAGTTGGAAATTTTTAAAACAAAGTTTTTGAGGTTTTTGTGAAGTATTTATGAAGTGAGTTTTGAAGTCATGGAAAACCTATGACACTGTAGCTGAGGATATTATCAATCTCTCCCACATGTTGTATTTCTCTAATTATTTTATTTGGCATATTGTATTTCTCTACTTCCCCATGTAATATATTGTTCATCATTTATTTCCATATTTCTAGACACGGGGGTTGACATCCTACAAGGAAGTTGACAGCTTCTTGGAACTGGAATTATCTAGGCAGCCCACATATATATCTATCTAATCGTATATGTTTATGTTTTGTAGACATTATCACAGATAAATATAATTGGAACCCAAAAATCTACATTCACATCCAATGCTCCTTAAGCCCTCCATATTTTGAGGTTGCTAGTGGCATTTAGTATTGGTGCACTCGCCTACATGAGAATGAGGTTTCCTGTTCAACATTCTGGCAAGCACGATGGGACCAGATCCAAAAGATGGTGTTTTTTTACTTGTTTTGTGCAGGTTTTGTGATTATCATAGTTATCGTGTTTCATAGTTGTCCCTCATTTAGATATAATATATGAATATTTCATTTTTATATTCACTTATTTTTAGGGTTTAGTTTTATCTCGTGGTGTGCTTCTTACATTCACTGGTCTGTGTCATCTTTGAGGTAAGTGATCTTATTATTTTCAACCGGCTTGGTATTTATTATTCTTATTATTAAATACATAATAATAATCAAATTAAAAAAATCATATTTTGGGTTCTACTCGCATAGGAAAAAAATCCAAAAATCAATCTTATTTCTTGGATTTTATTTTCTATCTTAGTTATATAATTGATATATGTCTTTATTGTCAACGACCTTTGCTTTGACCCAAAAAAATATATGTATATATTCATGTAGATATTAGTTTCTAACTATATATAGATTTCACTTTTCAAAACATAAAATTCTATATTTGTTTATTTAAATAACAAAAAAATCAAATTAAAAAAAAATAATAATAACAAAATCCTTATAATAAAGCACTACACGTTCCCACCTACCTCACATCTCTAACTTATCCTACATCCCCAACTCGAATTCCACCTCTAAGTAACCTTTTTCCGAGCTCCATCCCAACTCTAAACCACCTCCACACCTCACATACAACTCACCTAATTCCCGAATCCTCTTCCCACACAACACCTATCTACTCACCGAGCCATCCTCATCTCACTGAGCTCACTACCTTTCCTATCCAAGTTACCCCTCTCTCACCTCAAACCTCTACCCAAATTCCTGCCCAAATCACTCACTCTTCCAACTTACTCCCCTACCCACTAAACAACTTGCTCTAACCATCAATTTTTTATCATCAGATCCTTCTTCTACCCACATCCCATGCCACTACCCACTAACTCTCCTTTTGACCTATGACTTGACCTGAGCTCTATCCAAACCTACGCGCGACTCTATCCAACATCCTGTATACTTGCCATATAACCAACCTCAATCCCCTGCCCATCTTCCAAAAAACTTTGTGACCTAAGCTACCTAGCTCTCTATAAACCCAACCCACACAACTTTTTCAATCCCATCAACCTATCTGCCATATCCCGGATTTACCCCTCACCTCTCAACACAAACATCCCATCTCGAGCCACTCTCTTCTTCACAAAAAAATCATTCTATGTGTATAAGTAGTAACTTATGAGATGGTGAGTGCTCTTGACCCATTTCTTGTTCATTTTTTTATTCCATTTATATCCATTGACCAATACATCTATCTCGGTCTTGAGGCAAAACCCTGTAGAGAAAGTCAATATCCATGTAGACTCACAAGATTTTGACACTTCATGCATTTAACTATTTCCATCCCAGTTTCAAATTCATGCAAGCTTTATGGGTAGTGACTATAAAGTCTCTTTATCACAATTGGCTTACAATTATTTACCACACATTTATAAACAACACTTGTAGCACCATATCCAATTATATATTTCTTGTTTACATATTCTATATACAACAATTGATTTCCTAACTCAAGCCCTCTACTCTCCTATCTCTCATCACCAATTCACACCCCCCACACATTCACTTTCCAAAAAGTAATATTTTATTGGATTTTCCATTGATTCAAAAAGATATGACATTGATAGAGTTCCTCTGCCCATTCACCTATGAGTCACCACCAACAATAATAATTAAAAACTATATGTGCCTATCAAATCAAAATTTTCTAACGACATAGCAAGTGGTTGTAAATTCAAGTATATATATATATATATATATATTATGTTTAAACCACTTTAAAATAAAAAATAAAAAAAGTATCATGATTTTCACAACTAAAACAAAATCTCACCTTAGAGTAAAAGAAAAACCGACCACATAATTAAAATTTTTTGGTCCACTGCCCCAAAATGAATGTGGGTTCAAATATCACTTTCTACAATATACATACGCATTAGGAAGGTGAGTGGCGTCAAACCATGGTTGACCAAACAAAATGATAAAGGCTGACCAATGGGCCATAGGGCTAGCAGTATCTTGACAGATGTCACATTTTATTTAGTTAGTTTATATTCGTTAGTTGGCTCTTAGTTAATTTAATTCCATTTGACTATTTATGTTCATCAATTAACTTGTTGATTAGATGATGTTTTACTTTTGACACTTATTTAGAATTTACTTAACATCATAGACTTGTTTTGTTATTTCGATCATGTCATTACTAGGACCAATCATTTCTCTTATGTCACCTTTGTTTCATCCATAAGAGAATATTCATACATATTGGTAATTTTTTCATTTTTTCACAGAACAATTTTTATTAATTAGGTAGAATAGTTATTTTTAATATTTCTCTAATTAAGCCCTTTTTTAGCAAGGTCATTGGTACCATTGTTTTTTTTTTCTTACTTTGTCAACTTCATGCATTAATTGTGTTATTTTATTTTGTAGGTGAAATTTACAAACTCCACAAGCTTGCAACCATCCAATAACACTGTCAAAGACAATTATTGAAACATAAACATGCCATAAATCATTTTTATACTGAACTCCTCTGTAATTTTGAATGGTGCAATTTTAATGGTACCCAGACACTTGATCACTGACTAGAGCCTTCACATATGCCATTATCATGTACAATCAAATAATGGGGGAAAGCGATATACATGTATTCCTCATTTTCCCCTATTTTCTCCTTTCTACATTGTAATTTCCCTTTCCTACGTGTGTTCTCATTGAAAGTTCACACTTTGTTTTGGTTTAAAAAGAACCTTTATTTTCTGCATCCTGCCTAATCACATAGCTTAAATAGGGGTTTAAATCTCTTCATCACACATTTTACCATGCACTTCCTAAAACTTCATGAAAAAAAAAACACATCGAAACATTCATTTCACCTGGTTCACTGATTGGGATTTGAACACCCAACAAGAAACCATTTCAGACATTTCCCTCACCAAAACTACCTGAAACCAGCCTTAGACTATCATTTTATAGAAACCTTCATTATCCAATTTTCATTTCTTTTGACATATTCTAATTATCCGTGATGATAAAAAACTTATTTCTTGACTTGTTTCTTAACATGTATCATAAACAAATGTTATTCTATTTCATGCCTAAGGTCACTCTTACTCAAGACGAAACAAAAAAACAATCCGCTACATTAAATGACATCACTTCCCCTAATGATCTCTCCCAACAGTTTGTACACTTGAAGCCACACCTTCAGTTACCCAACCTTCTATCTCTATGGACTTGCTTCATGAGGACCATGTCATCCACAATCATTCCTATCTTGAAACCAATTATCGTATCTCTCACCAATTTAATATTCCTAAAACAATCACACCAACTACATCTTCCTCCCCTTTAGAAACTATTGGACCTCCTCCTAACCCTATATATGATTTCTTACTTTCTAAATCTCCCACAATTTCTCAATCTAATCAGTCTTCTCAGTTGGTGAATCCTATTCCACCCATGACAGTTCATGTCAACCCTATTCCATCTGTTACTATGTGCCTATCTAGAAATCTCAACCTCTTCACACTTATATTCCTACCCATCTAATGATCTAACTATCTCACTCTCATAACATTTGTATCCCCACTTTTCATTTACCACAACAACCTACCCAACTTCAATGATCACATCAGGTCCCTATTTATCAACACAATTCATTGCATCCACTTACCCAATATCAACCCATGACACATATTAATCCTTATCAAATGGCTTTTCAAACACCTACACATCTAGAAATTAATCAACCACCTTATCCGCAAACATCCCACCCACTATTTTATAAATCACCTTATCAAACAATTTCCCAAACACCCAAACATCCACAAACGTATCATTTTCTTTATCAAGATACATTTCATGCCACACAACCAATTGAATCGCAACCTAACCTCACATCAAAAAATCCTATTCACTCTTTGATGAATAGGATAGCTACTTTAGAAGATCCTACCTTAGCACCCAAGGATACCTTATCCTATGAATAAATTTGTAATGAACCAATTCATGCATCGATTCATATCAAACCTTACCCTCCTCATTAGAAAATTTCCAAGTTTATTAACTTCAATAGCAAGGAAGATCCCTAACATCATCTCCATGAATTTAAACACACATGTTGTCTTATTGCACATGATCAAGACCTATTACTTCATACTTTCCCCATATTATTGTCTGGTCTTGCGTTGGACTGATACATTAATATCCTGAAAAAATTGACATTCTCATTCCCCCAACTTACGTAACTATTTTTAGAAAAAAATTGATTAACATCACACGTAAAATAACTATTGTTGACTTATACACCATCTGACAGTTTGATGAGGAGTATATCACAAACTTTTTTGCACAATGGTATAAAATTATAAACCAATTATCCTTCTCTCTTCAACAAACCGAACCCATTAATCTCTTCTCATGTTCGTGTGTGAATCATATTTATCCTACCTTACAAATCTAATCCTTTCAAACCTGTAACAAATCCTTTACCATGGCTCGCAAAATCGAAACTCATACCATTGAGCAAGGTCATCTTAAACTTAGATCAACTAAACCTAAAAGTTAATTTACCAATCCATCCACACATAACGAAACATTTAAAGGTGTGGCCAAAGCCATGGATTTTAATCACTCATCCACACCTACATCTAGCACAGCACCTCAACAATGAGCCCCTCGATCAACAACTAACTATACCCCTTTTGGGGGAGTCCTATAGTTTTGTATTTGACAAGTTTATGGTAGTACACACCATCCAACTTCCTCGTATACGACATGTGGAAAACTCACAAGCCAAGCCTATATTGCATCAAAAAGTCCACTATTGTAAATATCATCAAGTCAAAGGTCATGACATTGAGAAATGTCATTCCTTCAAAGATCGTATCCAATAGGAAAGCTCCACTACTTCACCTAGAAAACCCCTTGAAAAAATTACTCCACCTTTTCCTAATCAACAACCAACCAATCAAGCCACCCCTTTTACATCTCAATTATTCAATGCTCATATCATTAACATTGTCAATCAATATCTCATCTCATCACCGACTCAACATTATCCTACTCTAGACATTATTACTTCTCCTTGTTCAAAACTTGTCATATCCACAACTACCACACCTATATATAGTTTTACTACTTGTACTAGACATATGCATACTCCTATTCTTACCACATCCAAATCAGCTTTGACTATACCATCTACTTCATCCATTTTAGTCACACCCCAATCTATCACATTAGATTCATCCTTATCACCTATTTCAGTCCTATTGATATACACTCCTATCCCCGCGTATATCCCATCTGTTCCTTCACCTACATCTACGTCAAAAATACCTATCCATACATCCACACCTACAACATCAACCCATTAGCAAACATATCATTATTACCCCTTGAAACATTTATGAATCAACCATTCCCACCTATTTATGCACCCTATATTATTCATGCATTTAGTGCATTACCTATCATATCGACTCCATCATTTACCACATCCCCTTCATTGTGTTTAAATACCTTACCTACATCCTATCCACCTTTACCCATTATAACATCCTTAGATTCAATCTCATTTCCTCCTTCCGCACTGTTTTCTGTACCAACCAAATCAACTACCTTCACCACATCCACATCAACTTTGACTATACATAACACTTCATCTAAATCTATCATGCCATAACCTATCATATTAAACCCCTTAACCACATCTACATCAAACATACCCATCACCACATCAATTATATCTCTAAATATCCCAATTACACCAACCTTAATATCAATCCCAAATATCCCTATATTTATCATATCAACAAATCCACTTTCCCCTACCTTGACATCTTCATCACCTATACCTATATCCGTGCCCATGAGAACATCACCCATTTTATCCCATTATTCTTTACTTAATCCTTCTATCACACCTAATATCAACACAAGGGTGATATTTTCTCCCTCTCCAAAAATAACTTCATATTAACCAAACTACAACCTATACAATCCAAATCTCACACAGACCTTATTAATCACATTATATAAACACTTCTTTCTCCATCATTATCCACACCTACACCACCACCTTTAGATAATCTAGTTGAAATTATTGTCATCCATTCCAAAATTAAATCGTCTTGACCAAAATCTAAGTCTCATGGTAAAAATTTCCAAAAGTCTCCTACACATCCTCGCAAAACATCAGGTCTTCCCTCTTTTCAAAAATATAATGTTACAACATATATTTTAAGGTCACTCCCTTCATCTGATACACCTCGTAACAATAAATATCAATCCAAACAATCTAACCCTCCTCTCAAAATTAATTCACGTTTTAAGACATATAATTCACCCATCCTATCTACGTTCACTTCTTCCCCTAACTCCAAGCCAAAATATTCTATCAAAACCCACAAGAATTACCTTCCCCATGAAACTTTTACTAGGTCCTATGTAGAAATCATTCGACATTTAAATCAAATATCTCCCATCATGCTTCTTCCCATTAAATCCTTTAATCCCCATAGTCCAAATAAATCGTGGTTCAATCCTAATTGCATTTGCACTTATCATTGTACCTCGAGCCATGATATCAAACATTATAAGGCCTTTCAGAAAATCATCCATAACCATATTAAGAAAGATGATTTCCTCATTCATGGATAACATCCTTATTCTTCTACATCTAATCCAATTCATATCACATCCATTGGATTTCCCATGACTCCTCCATCTACATCATCCACTAACATCTCTGCTATACATGACATTCCTCCTACGGAAGGTACTTCATTGGTCATCACTATTATTTATCTTTTCCATAATCATTGTGGTCTCTAATCATTTATCCAATCCAAATCCAAAACAATCCTATCTAAATGCCTTCGACATCCACTAACTCATTTGCATCTAATATAATCTTCCTTGCTAGGGGTACATCCTCCCCTCTTCCTTATCATCCCTTCATCATCCATTCATCTCTTATCCATCCATAAAATTTCCTTGAAACTGAGGAATTCAGTTTTGACATCACTTTATCTAATATCATCCAATTCATCTTATCCAATCTTAAATCTCATCCAAATATTCATCTCTTTTTAAAGCCCACTTTTGTGGCCATATTTGTCTCACCCTTTAGAGACCATGTTTTTCATTTTAAGCGTATTGTGGCCATACAAGTCCCTTCTTATGGGGTGCCATATTTATTTTTCTTCTTCATTTTTTGAGATCTTACACATATTTTACCTTATCCAATTTCATCCAATCCTCTCATCCTAAGTCCACTGTCGTGCCCATATTTCTCCCTTCCTTGTGGGACCATTTCTTATTTTCCTAAGACCCAATTTTTTTATCACATTTGTACCCCTCTTGGGGGACCATTTATATTTTTCCTAAGTCCGTCATTATGGCCATATGTGTCCCTTCCTTGAGGGAAACATATTTATTCATCAAAGTCCACTTTTTTGGCCATACTCGTGCCTCCTTTGAGGCACCATATCTATATATTTTTATCCAAAGTTCACCATTATGGCCATGATTTTCCTTCCATTAAGGGACCATATTTTAATAATTTTCATCAAATTACACCTTTTTTTCCATGTTTTTGTATCTCTTGGGGCACCAACTTTTCATTATAAGCCCACCCTCGTGGCCATTTTTCATCTCACTGGGATGCATATCTTTTTATCTCTTATTCACTTTTGAAAGTTAGCACATAGGTTCCATCTTATCTATCTCGTGCTATCTTATCTAGTATTTCACCCTCATCCTAAACCCACTGTTGTGGTCATTTTTGTTCCTTCCTTGGGGGGACCATTCCATCTTATCCAAAATCTACCATTGTGGTCATATCTTTCCCTTCCTTAGTTTACCATTTATTCATCTCATTATGGGGTAAATATTTTCTTCACTTCCTCAAGGATAGTGCATAGTTTTTATCTTAGTTCATCTATCTTTTCATCCTATCCAATTTTCATCATATTTTGAACGTGACTTTAATCATGACATTACATGGAAATTTTGGCTTCTCTTGAGGGTAAACCAGAGACTCAACCTCTTAATCAATTGCAATTTTGGCCATTCTACTATTAACATACCTACCAATAAGGCGATAGTCATATCTTTAGATCATTCCTCCATCATTATCCCCTTCCATCTATCACCGTAATGATATGGAACTATGTGTTCTACCGTCATTTCCTTGACACGAATTTAAATATGGCCACCATAGCTCTGTCCATAACATTTTCCTTATGGATAGGTTCTCCCTTATTGGTTAGAACTCCACAATCAATGCACCAATCACCTTCTTGTTTACCTATTGAAGCCATACAAAGGGTCCACATATATCTCTTGTACATATTTATCCCCTCCTAAGTGGTCTCTTTTCTATAACCAACTCTTACCCATCAAAAAAAGAAGAAAAGAAAGTAAAAGTTATGGATATTCCTATATCAAGATATCTTATTTAAAAAATAGACTTATCCCTTGAAGGATGGTTGTTCCTAAACAACATATAATAATTAGACTGATCCCTTGATGTACAACTATCACACATATCTTATCCTGCCATATCAAAGAAAATGTGAAAAATCCAAACACAAAAGTAAAAATTAGACCATACCCTCGAAGGATGGCTACTCTCTTATATCATAGAAGAAAATTTTTCCCACATTGATCAACCTTCTATAATCATAGCATCCTAAGAAATCTTCCCACGTCGATCAACTTTCTCATATATGTTGTAGAATTCCTACATTGATTAGTTTTCCTTCTTCCCCCTTCCTAAAGTTTGGTAATACTTCTAGGAACAATCACCTATAGAGAACCCTCTTCTCATGTCCAAATATATGCATATATGAATTCCCTTTTTTGTGATCATACTAGTTGCATGGTTCTATTAGAATAAAATTCATACACTTAAGTTCATTACTGGCCTACTATGGTATAACAAACTATCATTGTTATTATGTGTGAAACACCTGTGTCTTGCATTGAAAACATAAAAACTTGAGTCCATACACCATCTTAATCCTTGGAAACCTATCACTACAGTCTGAGGCCAGGTTTCCAAATGGGGGCTCAATCTTACTAGGGATTATCTCACATTTATCTTCATTTGATGTCATCTTTTATCAAGCATCATCATTCTTCCATAACTAAATACTTTAAACCAAGTGGGTGGAGGTTTATCATCTCTCAGGATGGAATATCTTACCGGTTTCTCATAATATCTAAATTAATCTATTCACCTCTATGAATTATCTCACTAATACACTTTGTTGGTGTTGATTTTTGAGCCTCTGAACCATGTTGCCCTAAATTTCCTTAAACTCTGTATCTGCTCAAAAAAATGTTTCTATCATTTGATTTGATGGGTGAAATGAAGTTCTTCCCCTCCAGTTGAAATGCTTTAGTAAATGCTCACAAACTTGTTGTTTTGCCTCTAATTATGAAAGAATACATCTAAGTTTGCCCTATTTATGTGCCCTAGTTTTTCCAATTTTATGGGCCTATGGTCATTTTTTCCCTTGTGCCAGGCTCGTGGAAAAATTGAAATTGATCAAATCATACTTGTGTATCAGTCCCTGAAATATCCAATCCCCATAGGTTGAAAATGTTCAGAAAATCAATGTTTCCCTGGATTTTTTGAATCAAAAAATCCCTGCCATCCTTGGTGAAAAAATCAAATTCTAGGGCATCCCTAGTATTTTTTATACGTTTTGACAGTCAGAACGGGTGTCATTTGCCCATTAAAATCAAATTCAAAATTATCCTCCTATGTGGCCACTTCTAGTTGGACAAGGATCGGCAGGTTTTCTATAAAACTTAACATTTTTTGGCCTTTGGGAATTTTTACAATTTTCCCCCACAACCCCACAGGTCATAGAGGAGGGACACGTGTCATGTTCTTGTGCCAGGGTAGAATGGAAGGCGACGAGTTGGATCTCCTAAGAAATTTTTTGCTTTATTTGGTGAGGGGAAAAAAGTCCTAAGTCAAAATTTTTCCCAAAACCCCACAATCAACTGAGAGGATGGACACGTGGAAGTATTTTGGTCGAAGGGGAGTGCGGGCCATCAGCGGTGAAAAAATTATAATTTTTTTTGTTTTTGGCTCAAAGAGTTAAAGTCAAAACTTTGGGCTCGAAAGCTCCTGCAGCCAGATCGAGAGAAAGGAAACATGTCCATGAAGGGTCATAAAGGGAAGTGCGAGCCGATGAAGGGAAATGGGGAATTTTTCCCTCTATTTTGGTAAAAGGAAGTTAAGGAAATTAGTTTAAACCATGGGCCCGCAAGAAAATCACATGAGTGGACACGTGGCGAGGGACGAAATGAGCAGAGCGGATCGGCAGTGCCGGTCATGGAGGCAGGAGAGAATTTTTTCCCTTTTTAGCAAAGGGAGGCTTAAAATCAAAAAATTGGAGCGCATGGTCCCGTACAACGAATCACATAGGGAGACACGTGGTGAAGGAAGAAATGGGTAGAGCAGGTCTGCGAGCCAGTGGAGGTATGAGAGAAATTTTTTCCCTTTTGCAAAAAAGGCTTAAAATGGAAAATTTAGAGTGCATGGTCCGAGGATGAATCATCAAGAAGACACATGGCGAGGGAGAAATCAGAGGTGTGTGCGCCCATGGGGCAAAAAGGTGAAAAAAATTCCAATTTTCCAAAAAAGGTAAAAAAATGCGTAGAATTAAAGCACGATCCCAATGGGACCCAGCCATGTGCCACGTGTCAGCTCTAAAATTCAAAGGCGGAGGGGCGGGGACAAAAGTAAAAAATTTTCCAAATTTTTCCAAAAATGTCATAAAGTCAAATGTTGAGTGCCAATTGGACCTGATCCCAATCATTTTTGGACCACGTGTCTGGCCTTATCCAAAAAATTAAAAAGGTAACTCAAGATTATTTCTAAATCCAACATCTTCCACATGGAAGGCAAGGATTAAAAGATGGCATCCATTTGTTTTGACACCATGGGAGCTCCATGAAGCTTGGAGATGCATGATTTTTACATCAAAATTCATCAAATTTATGAGTGATTTTGTGTCATTTGTGGCCTTCTAGGATCATTGGCAAGTCACTTTCATGGATTAATTCTTTAGATCTGAGGTGGTTTTGAAATAAAGTTTTTCCCTAATCCATCCAAAAACGTGAAATGACAAAATCAAAAGTTACAAAGGTAATTTGAAAAGGTAAAAAGGTGAAAATGATGAGAGGAAAGGTGTTTGTCGTGCCTCAATGATGAAAAACGTGCCTCCAGGAAGGATAATGATCTAAGATATTTATAATGATTTAATCTTTTTGGGCACACCTGGAAACTCTTGTTGCAATGTTTTTCTGTTTGAATGTCATTTTCATTGAATCATGAGGATTTTTTTGTAACAAAACTTGATCCCATGGCATATTCTTTGCTTGGGAAAGAAGGCTCCAATGTGGCATGAGGTATATAATGCATTTTGGAGAAATTGTTAAGGGTCTGGAAAGTTGAAAAATCATGAGAAAATTCTGAGAGAAAGCTCATTTTTCTTAAAAAAAACCCACCAAAGAACCAAACTAATTTCTTCTTTGTTGGATATTCATGTATGTGAGTTGGTTACAAGTGTATAGCTATCACACAGCTCTGAGATTGTTTGTGAAACTCTCCCCTACTGACAAATCTAACAAGCTCTTAAGTTAATCTGTGTTTTTCTAGAGAAATATGATGTCTGTTATCATTTTTTAAATGCCTACAAATAGTTTTCATTGTTCTTATTGCAATCTTGCATTGAAATTCTTTAGAAATCACACAGAATCTCCATTTTTTGTTGATAGTTTAGCAGCATTTGCAATCTCATGTTTGTCAAAATAGCCTTCATCTGGCATTAAAGAGATAAACAAATTTAAAATCACTTTACCTTCCTTGACTGACAAAGATAGCTTGTAAGCCTTTAGGGGTACCTTAGGCATGTGGTTTGATCAAGGATTTTTTGTGTTTAATTGAGTTCTTTACTTCAAGATTTTGTGGTGAGTTCTCAAATATTTTGTGAAGAGTGCAACCTCGGGATTCCATTTATGCCTCTTTTGGTTGAAATAATATCTTGATTATTTGAAGCATTTTATCTGATAGTTATTCAAGTATTGTAGAGGTTGTCAAAGATCTAATATATCCCAGTTTTTCTTGTTCAACACCCCACCAAAATAATTCATCTCAAACAAACTAATCCTACCGATACTACCCATGCATTACATTATGTGTCAACAAAAGAATACTAATCTATTTACAAAAATGCACAAAGCAAATCAAGATTTTACAATGTCTTCAGTACACCCTCAGCCTTATCATTGAAAGATATCTCCATGATCTAGGAGTGACAACTCTGTTGAAAGTTTAGATAATGGAGTGATGATCATATTTTTCCTAAGGCCTTTTCCATACTATTTGCATAGTATTAGGGATATATCTCCATCTCCTTCACCATTTGGGGTTACAATATAGGTTCTCTTACCTTCGTTGAAATGCACAACCTAAAATAGTGAGGGCTAGATCAAATCATTTCAAAGTGCTATCCATCTCTCTACAAATCTGAGTGCCAGTTAGATCACATCCCTAGCTATAAAATGACATGTATTAAGATCTATCTGCCTTAAAGCTTCATGCCATATTTTTGATGCTGTTCAGACTGAAAAGGAGAACAAATTTGGGTAGCAACACACTTTTTGGTTTGGGAATTATACTTGATCTCCATTTCAATTTATGAATCCTACTTGAGGATATTTCTCAATTAGCATTCGTTATCTAACCATCTAACCATTCTAACCATTTCTCCCTATCTCCATAACTTATCCCCACAACTTATCTCCCTATTACCCTTCTAACCATTTCTTCACCACTCTATGTTCTTCCATTTCACTCTTCCACTTTTATCTTGATGACCATCACTTATCACCTTTTCCCTTGCAAGTTCCTACTCTAATTTTGCTTGTTAAACATCGATCATAATCTTTTCCCCATTTCCATGAATCTAAGTTTGTTATACTTTCTTCTTCTAATCTTTTCTTTTCAACATAACAGCTTCTTTGGAAAATATCTCTTTACAACTATTAACCCCCTTTCCTAGGGCATATTACCTCACCATCCATATTCTAACTCACAATCTTAACCAATCTACTTTTCATGTCCACCTTTATGGCCATACACATTCCCTGTTTGGGGAATTTTATTTTTCCAATCCATCTTTTTCTTTGACTTTTTGGTTATTTTTATGCCCTATGTTGGCACATCAAAATTTTCATTCTCATCCCCTTTGCAGATGCATGATTTGTTGCTCAATTCCTCACATACAAAGGATTTCACATACCTTTGCCATTTAGTTGTGCATACTTTTATGTTTTCCTATGACCCATTGGTCATCGCGGTTTGAATCCATGTTGTAGTGGTCTTCACCCACTCACAGGTCTGTATAACGTTGTCATTCGTCTCCATTGAGACCACAATTATCCTCTATCGATGTGACATCGGAGTCACCACCATAGTTTTCATTATTATTGCGATCATTTTTTCTTGGGGTATCTTTCCTCAGTTATGTGTTTCATCCATATTTTCATCACCCACCTAATCTTTAGCATTTATCTCTTTTAACCTCATGATCGAAATCCCTTAGCTCATCTATACCAAGTTTGAGGGGGAACACTCAACCAATAATATTTTCATCATTTTTGTCTCATGGCTTTCCCATCACAAACCACTCATAAAAAATGGGCAAACTTTGACACCAATTTTTAGTATCATTCCTCCCCTTCATCCCACATTTTATCTTCTACAGAAAGCTTACCCATTCAAATCCAATTTCCCACCAAACCTACATGTTTGATTAATAAATTAAACTCCTTTAAATCCCTAAACCTCATTATTTGCTAAGAATATCCAAATATTCTAATTAAGTCACATTACCCCACTCAATTAAATCAAATCCAATCAAAAAAATCATGAACCCCACTCAATAAAATCAAACCTATTATCTCACATAATCACTCAAATTTTGTCCTTTACCATCCAAATCATGAACCCTTCTCAATAAAATCAAATATATTATCTCACCTAATCTGTCAAATCATGTCCCCCCACTCACCTGACCAGGGTTACTTTGTCAAACCGTAGTTACTTGATGACCCTTGATCTAACCCTATCTCCAGGATATAAATATAGGCCTTCCCCCCTCTTTCAAAAATAATAAGCAAGTTGGAAATTTTTGAGGTTTTTGGGAATTAATTTTGAAGGATGTTTTGAAGTCATGGCAAACCTCTGACATTGTAGTTGAGGATATTATCAATCTCTCCCACATGTTGTATTTCTCTTCTTATTTTATTTGGCATATTTAATTTCTCTACTTTTGCACGTTATCTATTGTTCATCATTTATTTCTATATTTCTAGACATGGCGGTTGACATCCTATAAGGAATTTGACAGCTTCTTGGAAGCGACATCAGGGTTAATTTTAAGAGACCTCCTGGAAATCGGAGGTGGAGAATACCTGGTGAATATCCCTGGAACCGGTTTCACGGGAAGGTGAATTTTTTGGGGGTTGTATGGAAAAATTTCACCTGATTATCAAGCACTGCGATAGAAGGCTGCAGACGGGTGACGGGAGATTTTGCTGTCGCGCGTCAAAAAATGCAGTGATGCGCGTCAATAGACCTTAGTGACGCACATCAATAGGTCTATTGACGCGCGTCACTAAGGTCTATTGACGCGCGTCACTTCATTTTTTGACGCGCGATAGCAAAATCTTCCGTCGCGCGTCTGCAGCCTCCAACCTCTGCTTTCTCATCAAAAAATCTCCATGTCGCGCATCAACAAACTCTTTGTCATGCATCTGCTATGCGTCAATATCTGTTGTACCTCCTTATCACACATCAAAATAATCTTTGTGATGCGCATCAATAGGCCTTAGTGATGCGCGTCAACAGGCCTAAATGACATGCATCAACAGGCCTTAGTGACGCGCGTCAATAGGCCTTATTGACGCGTGTCACTAAGGCCTATTGACGCGCATCACTAAGGCCTATTGATGCGCGTCACTAAGGCCTGTTGACATGCGTCAATATGCCTTAGTGACACGCGTCAACAGGCCTTAGTGACGCACGTCAATAGGCCTTAGTGACGCACGTCACTAAGGCCTGTTGATGTGCGTCACTAAGGCCTGTTGACGCGCGTCACTAAGGCCTGTTGATGTTTCGTCACTAAGGCCTGTTGACGCGCGTCACTAAGGCCTGTGACGTGCATCAATAGGCCTTAGTGACGCGCGTCACTAAGGCCTGTTGACGCGCGTTACTAAGGCCTATTGACGCGCGTCACTAAGGCCTGTGACGCGCGTCAATAGGCCTTAGTGACGCACGTCAATAGGCCTTAGTGATGCACATCACTAAGGCCTATTGACGCGTGTCACAGGCCTTAGTGATGCGCGTCAATAGGCCTTAGTGACGCGTGTCACTAAGGTCTATTGACGCGCGATAGAAAATATCCTGTCGCGCGTCTGTAACCTCTGCCCTTTTCTTGCTCATCGAAAAAAACTCCATGTCACTCGTCAACAAAATCTTTGTCATGCATCTACTATGCGTCAATATCTACAGTATCTCCTTTTCTACAAACCCTACTTGTCACGCATCAATAACTTACCCCCTTGTCGCACGTCTATAATACGGGATATATCATATTGTTGAAAAATGTGAAGTAGAAGTGTTCTACCTGACGAATAATCTAGGTTTATATAGGGGATATTTTTCAAGGGTAGGCGAAGCCGACCCCTAAAAAAAATTAAAGTGTAATTTTTAGGCGAACAGGTCACTGGCCCATGCCAAAAAATTAGCCTTTTCAAAATTTTCAAAAATGGAATATTCGCCATATTACGAATATTCGCCACTAAAATTTTCCCTGAGCGACATTGTTTAGGTAACCCACACATATATCTATCTAATCATATTTTTTTCAGTTTTGCTGACATTATCATAGATCCATCTATTTGGCACACACATATCTACATCCACATCCGATGCTCCTTAACACCTCCATATTTAGAGGTTGTTGGTGGCTTTCAATATTAGTGCACTCACCTTCATGAGAACGAGGTTTCCTATCAAACATATGTCATATATTTTATTGAATGAACAACTACCCAAACCCATATAGGAATCATAAAATAAGAATATAGATAAAATCTAATTCATTTTAGAATGGAAAGTTTCCCATTATCATAGCCTTCATATAGTTTTTAAATTGATTAAGTTAAAGGATTTGAGAAAGGGAATATTGTTTAATAAGCAATTTTGAACTTGATCATTAAATTAAATCATCTTTAAATGTAAATTAAAAGTTTTATCAAATTATTATAGATGAAGATAATATAAAACATGGCTATGATATTATTTAAAAAATATATTTGTTCTTCACCATTACATAACTACACCACTATGCAAATATATTGTTTACCACCATTCCTATATTATCATTTCCATTTATTTATGTGCACATATTCAAGCCTTATTTATGATTTTTAACTATTATATAAGTAATGTCCTTCAAATAAATATTAAACTTAAAGACAATACAAGTTTTTATTAAAGTTAATTTTTTCCCATTCTCGTAGCCTTTGTAGAGATATTAAAATGATATAGTTTATTATTGTTTGTACAAAAAAAATCCCCTTTGAATATAAGAACAAAATACTTGTTTGATTGAGAGTTGGCATATACCCATTCTAAACATTCTAATACAAGAAATATAATTTGAACTTAATCCAGGCCACTACCTAAAAAAAAGGTGATATTATTTTCAGTGTATTTTTAAATGCAAATAATCCTTAAACATGACTACGAAAAATGTTAAAATTTTAAATTTTGTCTGTATGATGACATAACAAGACTACCATACAATTATTTATTTAAAACACATGTTTCGACCACTTATTAGATTGAAATTGGAGATATTAATGGAATTTAATTAAAGTCACTATCATGGTACAATTGAGATATTTTCACATAAAAATTCATAACATAATAATAGAGAAAAAATTTATTTCATAGTTTTAGAATGTAGTAAATTCGATATCTATATTTTTGTGATCCCTATATGATAATGGTAATATTCCCATTCTATATGCCCATTCTCACATAGGAATCATAGCATAATAATAGAAATTAAATTTAATCTATATTATTGAAGTTAATAATTTTGAGATCTATATAAAGGCTATGATAGTGGGAAATTGTCTATTCTTGAAAAAAATTAAATTTTATCTCTATTAGTTCTTGTGATGATGTATGACTTTTGTTTATGTAAAATATTGACTATGAAATGATCTTATTTAATGTTGATGTCTGAGTCATTATTAGGAGCTAATATTACCCTAATTTATGTATTGATTATTGTGATGATGAATGACCTTTTTTTCTTTCTAATAATATTTTTATTTGTTCTATATGATTATAAAACTATTTAGAATTTTTTTTTCCAATAGAGATTGCATTATTACCTTGTTTATTCATAATATGTACTATGTAGATATAAAGGATATTTAATCATTTTGTAATCCATTTTGTCTTGGCATACACCTGAAAATTAGCCAGTAATCAACACCCTATGATTTTAATGAAGCAAGTTGGGATTTGAATAATCACCTACACAAGATATTGATACATGAGATTAGGTAAGTGCCCACTCTAAACAAAATAAGCATTATCTGTATTCTTTTTATTATACTTATTCACATATGTCCATGAACAATAATGGAATTTCTATTATGATTTAAATTATAAAAGAATAGGCATATGCCCATTCTTAATATACTAACTGTTATCTCTATAATTCTTTTTATTATACTTTTCATTTATCTCTAATATGAACAATAATTAACATTTGTTTTAACGATTCCCTTATGAGAATAGAAAAATTTCCATTATAAAATAAATATTAAAGAGATATACTCATGGGAAAGTCTTGCCAACTTCTACTTATTTAGCCGTACAGAAAATGGAAACTTAATGATATTTTGAAGATTTGCATGTTACAAGTCCATTTATGGGCGGGCTGATTCCATTATTATTATTTAAACAAAAGAATAATTTTGTTTGGATTAAAATAGATACATGCCCATTCTATACTACGTATTATAAGCGATACCGATGCATATATGATATTTCATCTATTATTCCTATTTAAACCTGTTTAAAAATTTTAAAACTATGATATTGTTTAATCCATACTCATCTTATTTCTCTTCTATTATTCCTATCTACCAAGAAATTCTACTATGATTCCTAAATGAGAAGAGGCATTTGCCCATTCAAAATAAGAAAATGCAAAAAATATCAACCAAATTCACTCTATACAAGCTTTGAGAATGAATGCCCATTCTAACACAAAGTAAATTTGATTATTCATATCATAAAGGGCATATACCCATTCTAAAATTTATAATAGAGGCAATATTTATTTATTTTTAGAATGTGCATGCCCACAGTCATGATTGAAACATATTTTTTATGATAATGGGAATGTACCCATTCTAAATATTCTCATATAAAAAATTAATTCTATTAGAGTGGGCTTGTGCACATTCATCAATACTTACTCAATAGTTAGTCATTTGAATACGTATTTAAAAGCTATGAGCATATCTAATCCATACTTTTATTTTATGATTGCTATCTTCCCTAAGAATTTTTTTTACTCCTATATGAGGATAGGTAGATTTATATATGAGTCAAGACAATGTAAACATGGTCAATCAATTATATACCTATAAAAAAGCTATGAGAATGTAAAAGGTATACTCTTCTTTTATGATTCCTATATGCCTAGAAGGTAGTGTTTTATGAATCCTAAATGATAATAGTCTGATAAAAAATATGATTCCCATTCAAACCAAGATGAAACAATGTTTTTTACATGAGAATGGACATATTACCATTCTAAACATTGTATTACAAGAAATACATATTTTATGATATTACCTCTATTATTCTTATTTATATCTATTTAAAAATTGTGATATTGTTTTATCCATACTCTTCGTATTCTTCTCGTATGATTACTAAATGAGATGGGGCATCTGCCCATTCAATAAAAGATAATTTTGAAAGTTCTCCATAAATTTCATAACTCTTTAACAAGATATGATAATGGGCTCCCATTCTAAAACAAAGTAAATTTTATTATTCCTATCATAAAGGGCATATGCCTATTATTAAATTTATAATACAAGTAATATTTATTTGTTTGAGAATGGTCATGTGCCCATTCTAAACATTCTCATACAAACAATTTTAATTCTATGAGAGTGGCCATGTGCACACTCATCAATACTTACTCAATACATAGTCATTTGAATACCTATTTAAAAGATGTGAGCATATCTAGTCCATATATCTATTTTATTATTGTTATCTTCCTTAAGAAATATTTTTGGTACCTATATGAGAATAGGAAAATTGCTATATGAGAATAAAAATTTTCCCATTTGATACAAGACAATGTAAACATGGTCAATCAATTTTTTACCTATTTAAAAATTACGAACATTTATAAAGCATACTCTTATTTTATGATTTCTATATGCCCAAGAAAGTCTTTTATGAATCCTATATGAGAATAGACAGATTAAAAATGCAATTCCCATTCAAAACAAGACGAAACAATTTTGTTTGCATGAGAATGGGCATATGCCCATTATAATAATTGTAATACAAGAAATACTGATTTTATGAGTATGCATCTATTATTCCCATTTATATCTATTTAAAATATGCAGGATTGTTTTATCCATACTTTTCTTATTCTTCTTCTATGATTCCTAAATGAGAAGGGGAATCTTCCCATTCAATGCAAGCCAATGCCAAAAATTTCCATTAATTTCATAAATATTTTAACAAGAAGTGAGAATGGGTGCCCATTTTAAAACAAAGTAAATCTGAATATTCCTATCATAAAGGGCATATTCCCATTCTAAAATTTAAAATAAAAGTAACAAAAAAAATTTAGAATGGGTTTGTGTATAGTCATGATTGAAACATATTTTTTTTATGAAAATTGGCATGTGCCTATTCCAAACTATACCTTAGAACAAGTGAATTTTTTTTTTTTTTTTTTTTGATAATTGCATCCTGGTTCTAAATACATAATTTAGAACTCACAAATCAAATAACCATTCATATAACAGACAACCATATGCAGCTGTAATGACTCGGAGTACCTCCGATCTATTCATTCCATGACTCGGTAATCTACCGATCTATTCATGAGTAAAAAGAGTTGGTGTTTTTAGTTAACACTTTACTCTTGCGGTTCTCTTCCCTACTCTGGGATTCAGAATGCTCTGTCCAAGGAACCTAACTGAATAATCGTTACTATTATTCATCGGCATCTCATCCCTTAGACTAGGTGAATTAGGACAACGCAATCAGCAGCTTGCGATACTTTGGCCAAAGATTTGAAACATACTGTTTATGTCTCGTATTCCTTAACGGCATACTCGTCAATCTGGAATACGTCCTTCACCCCATTCTTATGTTATATAGAATGTCCTACACTGACTACTGTCAGTCCTTCCTTTCACAACTGAATCACTCGGAGGTAGATTATCAAGGTGATAATGTTATATGGATGCCCACGAGGATTAGGGATATGGTGACATACTGGTTCAACCTTGCAGTTCAACCAGTGTGTCATGATACCCCGAATCTCCTAGGCAGCCTTATAACATGACCACGTTCATAATCGGACCCTGAGTAACTCGTGCGAGATCAAAGTGTAAATCTTAGCGATCAATGCAAAGGGTGTCGCCATAAGTCTCCTGCATTGTTGTAACTTCGAGAAGATCCTAATCTTCTCGGAGGTACAACCCTGCAGTTGACTTGTGTCGTCAACCTTTAAATCCGCCTCGAAAAGATCTACTTAACAACATGCGTTACGCACTTGAGTTTAAATTACTTTAAAGACTTTTCCCTAAGGTTAGCCTTTCCCGATCCCTGGATTCTTCGTCTTAAGACGACCCTCCTCTATAAAACCCATTACATGGTAGAGGTATTAAGGTCAAGCTCTCATCAAGGAGTCATTAGAATACACCTGATTCTAAACAACAGAATTGGACAATATCTCATAACCTTCACATGAGATTGCCATCCGAACTTCATTTGATTTATATCAGTTCTCTTAACTGAATTTATATCATACTTATTAGTATAAGGATATAAATGATTAAGAATCCAATTTAATATTGTCCTGTCATACTCAGGACTAGGGATTAGTAATTTAATCCAGCTTGTTTAGCGTTCTGCTTAGGTTCATTTTTAACCTATCTTTTAGAAAGACAATTATTTAAATTCAATATTGCTTTCGCTAGAACAATAAGATCTGCTAAACACTCATATGAATTCAACCACATTTTCTTGTAAGCTTTCATTGTCAATCACAAAAGCATCCAAAATTTTACAAAGATATCATTGCCATTCTGGTATATAAACCGAAGAAGGTCAACTATCAGAAATAGAATACAACACATAAGTATCAAACACTTATTTCCATTCCTTTCAAAATTATACAATTACATTTTATGCAAGCAGCATACTTGATACAATGCTTAACGGAAAAGAAACATCTTTCCACATACAGTACATTTATATAATCAAGCTGTAATTCATTATGAAACAAATTAAATAATCTGATCATCCTGTCAGATCTGCATTGCTTTTACCACTTACGGCAACCATCTGCAAAAATAGTCAACATGAGTCAGTTCGATGAACTGAGCATGATAAGCACTAACTTTTAAAACAATTGCAATCCATCAATTGTTTTCATTAAACACCCTGTTTAAATGAGATCAATTATCCAAACAAGTAAACATATTCAGACTATGCCTTTGTAATACAAAATGTCTACAAATGTGTAACTCTATCATCGTTACAAAATAGTCTTACTCACTTCTCTAATATTTCATCAAATATTAAGAATCAAAGAACGAAAGTATTAGAACAATCATCTTGAATCCAAGATCAGTAATATTGAACAAATCGTCACTTTCATCAGAAATGGAATATCATAGAAAATCGTGATTCCACCAATATGTTACAAAAGCAATACCAACTGTTAGACAGATCTCTACCAGTATTATAATAATAGAAGAGAAAGAACATATCATTCATACCCCCTTTCATATAAGTTCACTACTGTACCGTCTCCACATATGGAAAACATTCACCCAGTATGTATACCAACAAGTCCGACAAGCCACAAGAAGGATCGCTGTTTTAAATAAAAAGAACACAGCAAAAACTCCTGTACAGTAGCTAACACGTCATCAATCCCATATATCAACCTATAGCTCAATACTAGTTCCTTTTAAACACAGCAAGGTTTTCGATCCAAGTTCGAAATCAAAGAACCTCTGGCATATCGCTGTCAACAACAGACTTCATTGCTTTAAGCAATTTGAAGTTTCCTAAGGACTATGCCAAGATGACCACACAGAATCTCCGATACATGACCAGTCTCAATCGGACTGAAATAAACAGGAAGGAACATAGCATAACTATACTCACCTGGGCGCATTCAAATCTAAGTATGGTATTCGCGACTCACTTCAACAGAGCCAGGACACAAGATAATTATCCATACTCAAGGAACAGTGACAAAACGACAGTGTCCCAAAAATCAGGTTCAATAAGGTACAAAACAATACAGGTTACCTTCCAAGAATTCATATGAATCCGAACAACAGTAACAAGTCAAATAATTGCATACGATTCCATCTAAGCCCATCAACGGAGCTTATTAAAAATCAGGCAAGCAATTCCAATTACTGATTTCAAAACAAGGAATCCGACTGAACCCTTGCCAATCTTTTACACAAATTTGCACAGACTGAAGACGTAAAAATATACCAAGAGAATCTGTACCACAAAATCCTTGCGACACGAAGGTACTCTTACAGAATAACAGTGATTGAAATACAAGTTATTCCCTTAGGTCATTGGTACAACATTTCCCAATATTCATTTATATTCAACTTGAACAGTGGATCAAATATATATACAAATCATTCCATCGACTCCACAGAGTCGTTCAGATTAAAACAAACATAAATCTATATATATATATATATACATTGCATACTGTAAACGGGTTTATACCAATAACCGCAGAACCCAACAACAGTATAGATAAAAACAAATAGTTAATGAATCCTTCTATGCCATCTATGGCAAGCATTCAGAACAAATCAAGTGTAAGCAAATCAAATACCGATTTCATTCCGAGGACTCCACAAAGTTGTTTAAATAAAAAATACATTTATCCATATTGTATACTGTCAACGGGTTAAATCCCGTTACCACAATAACAAGGAAAAACAACTTCCCCTGGGTCGTAATGACTACTGTAACACAATAGTTACCTGTTCCCAAACAAATTTAAAAGACAGAACGAAACCCACAAAGTATCAATAACTACCATCATCAAAACCCACGACAGAGCCTACAAAGATTTCATAACACTGAACAAACAAACAGTTCCATCAATGTTTCTTCCGACTGTTTCCAAAACAAGAATCAACGACCAAAAATCGACAGACAATCAATGGCCTATACCCATCACAGGAACGATTCATGGGCTCACGCCGAACAGGCCGAGCATTCACACATTTCACATGTTTCGCATAATTAAGCCAGAATGCAAACACAAGAAAATAATGCCACAGTTCGAATTTAATAAACACCCAACAAAGGATAAATGAAGATTCGAACCAGAAGAGATACTGAACCAAGAAAAATCACACAAGACATCCATAGATAAACATCTAATTCCATAAATCATTTGAACAGAGTTGTTCTAATGAAATCACTTGAAAGACAGCAAGATTTTTAAAGGTTAGGGCCTAACATGCCTGGATTTTTGCTCAAATTTCCGAAGCAGACCACTGGAAGAGCTCAGACTTCCTTTTCCTTTTCCAAGTTAGAGCGACCAACAAAATTTTGCTATCTCCAAAACATATATACTCTCCTTGCCAGAGAAAAGAGCTAGATAACCTCATGCTCGCCATGCAACACAAAGAAGACTGGTGCGAAGAACCAGTGAACAGGCAGAAGAAAAACTGAAAATCGCGATAAGCCAAACAAACCAACAAACTTCCTGTTTGCATGCCTTCTCGCGAGTTCCGAGCTCGTCTACCGAGAGCATTGAATGCAATTACACCAACTTTCCCGCTCAAACTCCACTTCCACCGACCGCCAAAGTTGGCGACAGTCAAATAAAATCCCAAGTTCATTTCCAGTTTTGGCGACCTGCCACGTCGGCACAGGTTAGCCGTTCCCAAAACCTCCGCCAAGACCTGTCCTTCATCCTTATCCCATGCATTTAATAACATAGAAAACGCCGCCCATGGTTCGCACCCCTCCATAGGCCCCTTTACATTCTTGATCATAGTTAGGTTAGTATCTTAGGTTAGAATTTAGGATAATACAAATTCTAACCACATTACACATAGATACTAACTTAGGACATTAGCACTTAGCCTAGGTCTAGGTTAGATTAACACTAATCTAACCCCTAGGTTAGATTTAGTCTTAGGTTACTAATCACTTAATAATTCCAGTTAGGTCTACATTCTGTACACTCAGAAAAGACCTACCTCATACCTTCTTGAACAGGGTTAGCTCCTGTTCTGCTGCAGAATCGTATGTAACCGAATTATTACCTGGTCCACGATCGAGACCTTCCAGATATACTTCCATATCGGGAACCAATTCATTTTACTCGATCAGCCTGAGTCATACTCCTGACTAGCTTATTAAATGCTTCTAGACCTTGCAACCTGTTCAAGGTCTGTGATTTTAATTCATCATGAACAAACTTTAAGCATTACTTGGATCAATTCCACTGATCCAAGACTAGATCTTATAGATGGATAACTCTATAATTCATTCCGAGATCAGACTAAACTCGGATGCAAAATGAAATAAATAAAAGAGTCTAATCACATTCTGACTCAGTCAAGATCTGCAATCTGCAAAGAAATTACAGTACATATCAAGCATGATTTCTAAATCGAGGAACACATCCTTTTACAAGAAATCACATATCAACACTTGTATGCTCAGGAGAAAGTAACAACAGTTCAGGGTGTTACATGCTTCCCTCCTAAAAAGATTCATCGTCCCGATGAATTACATATTAAATTAACCTTCAGGTCAATCAATTTATTAGTACACGAACAATGTGACTACTTCCATATTTGAATAGTTCCAGAAATCAATGTCACAACACATTTTATTCAACCTGAATAAAGTCTGCCTTCATCTGGCTTTCATAAATACTTAGAAATAATAAGTTCATAAAAGTATGTTTTGTCAACAGATTTCATTCTGTTGAAAAAGAGAAGGAAAAGCAATTTTCATCTCTTCCAGATTTTCCCAAGTTGCACTTTCTTCGCTAAACTGGTCCCACTGGACCTTACATTGCTGTATATCACGATTTCTTAAATGCAAATGGCGAGTTTCCAGCACTCGTGTGGGTTTAACCACGATTATTCCTGGGTCTTGGACCTGCAAGGAATTCCAATTTAAAACATGTGACAGATCTGAAACGTATTTCTTAAGCAAAGAAATATGGAAAACATCATGCATGCGAGATAAAGCAGGTGGCAATGCTAAACGATAAGCTACAGGATTGATTATTTCGACAATTTCGAAAGGTCCCACAAATCGAGGTGACAACTTGGCAGCCTTGCCAAAAGTTATAGAACTCTTTCTGGGTTTAACACGAAGGAAAACCTTATCACCAAGCTCAAACCTTTTATCAACCCGCTTAAGGTCAGCATAGCTCTTCTGTCTATCCGCTGCTTCCTTTAATCGTTCACGAATCAGCTTAACTTGCTGTTCCATTTCTGTGAGAATCTCTGGTCCAATTACCACTCTATCCTCAACACTGTCCCAACTAACAGGGGTTCTGCACTTTCTTCCGTAAAGTGCTTCAAATGGTGCCATTTTAAGGGATGAGTGATAAGTATTGTTGTATGCGAACTCAACTAATGGAAGATACTCTTCCCATTTATACTGTTGATCCATGCAATACATACGCAACATGTCCTCCAACACTTGATTTACCCTCTCAGTTTGTCCATCCGTTTCCGGATGATATGCAGAACTGAAGTTTAGTTTCGTTCCAAGAGCTGCGTTAAGCGTTTGCCAAAACCTTGACGTCATTCTAGGATCCCTGTCAGATATAATCAGTTCTGGTACACCATGTAATCTGAAAATTTCGTGTACGAATCTTTTGGCCAGCACTGGTGAATCATCCTTTAGATTTCCAGCGATGAAATGAGCTACCTTGGTCAGTTTATCTACAACTACCAGGATAACATCATGTTTATTCCTGGACATAGGTAGTCCTTGTACAAAATCCATGGTTATTACTTGCCATTTGTACTGCGGTATGCTATGAGGATATAACAGTCCAGCAGGGTGCATATGTTCTGCCTTCACCCGCTGACATTCCAGACAATGAGTCACAAAATTAATCACATCCTTTTTCATACCTTTCCAGAAGTATTGCTGTTTCAAATCAGCAAGCATTTTTGTGATACCTGGGTGTCCAGAGAAAGGTGAATTGTGAAATTCAACTAACAACTTCTTTCTCAAATCGTTCAGCATAGGTACATATACCCTGTTTTCATAACGCAAGATTCCTTCATTATCAAAATGAAAACCTTTATACCTTATATCCTTAGGTTCTGCAGCAAGCGCTGCTTTTACTTGCTGAAAGTATGCATCTGATTCTGAAGCACTTTTTACCTCGTCTTTAAACTGAGTTCTTACTGTTATAAGGGCAGAAATGTGCCTCCTACGACTTAGAGCATCAGCTACTCTATTCTCCTTCCCTTTGATATAGCTAATATCAAAGTCATATTGTGATAAAAATTCTAACCACCTTCTCTGTCTGGCGTTAAGATTGGGCTGAGTAAAAATATATTTCAGTCCTAAGTGATCAGTTTTCAACTCAAAAGGTTTCCCAAGTAAATAGTGTCTCCAGACTTGAAGTGCATGAACAATGGCAGCAAGTTCCAAATCATGAGGGGCATAATTCAGCTCATGTAACTTAAGTTTTCTACTTTCATATGCTATGACCTGATCATTTTGTAACAAAACACCTCCAAGGCCTTCCCCAGAAGCATCCGTTACAACAGTAAAACTCCCATTAGGGTCTGGTACAGCTAGTATAGGTGCAGAAGTCAACTGGTCTTTCAGACTTTTGAAAGCCGCTTCGCACTTATCATTCCATATGAATTTCTTATCCTTCTTTTGCAATGAAGTTATTGGTGCAGCTACCTTAGAAAAATCCTTTACAAATTTTCTATAGTAACCAGCAAGACCCATGAAGCTTCTTACTTCATGCACATTCTTTGGTGCAGGCCACTCAGTTATTGCCACTATTTTTGAAGGATCTACAGCAATTCCTTCTTTACTTATAACATGACCCAAATAGTGAACTTCTGAATCAAAGAAAGAACATTTGGATAACTTACCATACAACTTCCTCTTTCTCAAAATTCCCAAAACTATCTTCAAATGCTCATTGTGCTCCTCAACGCTTTTAGAATAAATGAGAATATCGTCCAAGAATACAAGTACAAACTTGTCCAGGTATTCTTGAAAAATATTGTTCATTAAATTCATAAAGGCTGCGGGTGCATTAGTTAACCCGAAGGGTAGAACTGTGAATTCATAATGTCCGTACCTTGTTCGGAAAGCTGTTTTATGAATATCTTCCTCTCTAATCCTTAACTGATGATAACCAGATCGAAGGTCTATCTTAGAATAAACCGCTGCTCCACGCATCTGATCAAACAGATCGTCGATCCTAGGAAGTGGATATCGGTTCTTGACTGTTGCTTTGTTCAACATCCGATAATCAATACACAGCCTTAGTGTTCCATCCTTCTTTTTCACAAATATCACAGGTGCTCCCCAAGGTGAAACACTTGGTCTAATCAATCCTTTAGACAAAAGCTCTTGTAACTGTGCTTTAAGCTCGACTAACTCAGTAGTAGTCATCCGATAAGGCGCTTTGGATATAGGTTCTGTTCCAGGCTTGATTTCAATGGTAAAGTCAAATTCTCTCTTGGGTGGTAACCCTGGTAATTCCTCAGGAAAAACATCCCTGAAACCTTGTAAAAGAGGGAACTGTTTCATTAAATCATCATCTTCTTCTGAAGATTCAGATATCTTTACCGCATAAAGGGTACATCCTTTATTTTTAGCCTTTTTAAGCTGCATAGCTGACAGTTTTCTAACTGAAATTTCTCGTTTCACACCTTGAATCTCTGCTGATTCCAGCTGATCATCTAAACATTTTATGTTCTTTTCATAGCAGTCTACTTTTGCTTTATGGTCAGCTAACCAATTGACACCGATCACAATGTCATACGATCCTAAAGGTGCGACATAGAGATCAACTTCCGTGGAAAAGTTAGGTAAGTCAAGGACTGCCCCAAAAAGACACATACTCACTGTATGAACAGAATTATTACCATACTGTACAGTCCAAGATTTATCCATTTTTCCAGCTTTTCTTTTAAGTTTAGAAGCAAGTTTATTAGATATAAAACATTCAGTAGCTCCCGTATCAAAAAGAATAGTGACAGGTATGCCGAATAACTTACCCGGAACTTCTATAGGTGTCACTTGCTTTTCAGCTTGCTTGTCCGCTACTGCAGCATGTATCTTATGCTGCTGATTACGATCATCCTTCTTCAAAGGGCACTGATTTGCGTAGTGATCTTTACCACAATTGTAGCAGCCTCCTACTGGTCCCTTTTTAGGCTCAAAGTTGCCTCCAGTTTTGTAATTGTCACGCTGTCCTCCATAGGGCTTCTGCCCATTATTATAATTTTTAGCAAAATTATCCTTTACGTTTCCAGCAGGCTTATTTACTGCTGCTTTCTTATTGTTATCTCCTGGAAACTTACTCTTGTTTCCAAACTTTTTCCATGGTCCTTTTCTGGGTGCAAGAGAGGTTGAAGAAGGGTTTGCAGTCTTCTTCCGCACTTCCTCCTTATGGGCAGAAATAGCCTTTAATTTCTGTTCTTGCCTTATGGCCTTTTCAACAACTCCTTCCATAGTGGTTGGACTGTGAACATCGACCTCTCCCCCTATCACAGGATTCAATCCCATGATGAATTTCCGTATCCTGAACTTTTCGTCAGTTTGATACTGCGGTACATACTTGAGGAGTTTTGTAAACCGCTCCCAGTATTCAGTTACCGTTAGCTTCCCTTGAGCTAAGTTCTGAAATTCTGTCATTTTCTGATCATAGAAAAGTTGTGGCAGCCAACGTTGCCTAAAATAGCCTTTAAATTGATCCCAAGTAATATTGGTTTCATCAATGTTTAGCTCAGCTTTTCGGCTATCCCACCACGAAGATGCTTCGTGTGAAAGCTGATAGGCTCCCCAAATAGCTTTGGTTTCCTCTGAGAAGTTCCTTATTGCAAAGTACTTCTCCATTTCGCTGAGCCAGTTCTCAGCTCCATCTCCTAATGTGGTGCCATCATACTTAGGTGGACTTATCCTTTTTATATCATTAGTGAGTTCTGCTGCCAATCTGGCCTTTTTGTTTTCTGGTTGGACAGGTGCATTCCCAGCATTAATATCAACACCCATGTCGGGGTTGTCCTCAGGAGGTTGCTGATTATTATTATCAGCTTCTTCATCCTCCTCATTTCCCATCACCTGCTGTTCAAGTACAGCCAAGCGATCTCTTGTGTCCAACAGGGCAGCAAGGATCTCATCCAGTTTCTGGGTTGTTGCCGCTCCTCCTTCAGGTGGAGCATTATTCGCAACGTTCCCCCTTGTTCTAACCATTTTCTGTTACAAGAAAAATTTAGGTTTTTATCAGATTATGGACTCAATAGGTCCAAGAGCTGCAACCTTCAGCTCTGATACCAAGATGTAACATCTCCATTTTATACCTTAGAACAAGTGAATTTTTTTTTTTTTTTGATAATTGCATCCTGGTTCTAAATACATAATTTAGAACTCACAAATCAAATAACCATTCATATAACAGACAACCATATGCAGCTGTAATGACTCGGAGTACCTCCGATCTATTCATTCCATGACTCGGTAATCTACCGATCTATTCATGAGTAAAAAGAGTTGGTGTTTTTAGTTAACACTTTACTCTTGCGGTTCTCTTCCCTACTCTGGGATTCAGAATGCTCTGTCCAAGGAACCTAACTGAATAATCGTTACTATTATTCATCGGCATCTCATCCCTTAGACTAGGTGAATTAGGACAACGCAATCAGCAGCTTGCGATACTTTGGCCAAAGATTTGAAACATACTGTTTATGTCTCGTATTCCTTAACGGCATACTCGTCAATCTGGAATACGTCCTTCACCCCATTCTTATGTTATATAGAATGTCCTACACTGACTACTGTCAGTCCTTCCTTTCACAACTGAATCACTCGGAGGTAGATTATCAAGGTGATAATGTTATATGGATGCCCACGAGGATTAGGGATATGGTGACATACTGGTTCAACCTTGCAGTTCAACCAGTGTGTCATGATACCCCGAATCTCCTAGGCAGCCTTATAACATGACCACGTTCATAATCGGACCCTGAGTAACTCGTGCGAGATCAAAGTGTAAATCTTAGCGATCAATGCAAAGGGTGTCGCCATAAGTCTCCTGCATTGTTGTAACTTCGAGAAGATCCTAATCTTCTCGGAGGTACAACCCTGCAGTTGACTTGTGTCGTCAACCTTTAAATCCGCCTCGAAAAGATCTACTTAACAACATGCGTTACGCACTTGAGTTTAAATTACTTTAAAGACTTTTCCCTAAGGTTAGCCTTTCCCGATCCCTGGATTCTTCGTCTTAAGACGACCCTCCTCTATAAAACCCATTACATGGTAGAGGTATTAAGGTCAAGCTCTCATCAAGGAGTCATTAGAATACACCTGATTCTAAACAACAGAATTGGACAATATCTCATAACCTTCACATGAGATTGCCATCCGAACTTCATTTGATTTATATCAGTTCTCTTAACTGAATTTATATCATACTTATTAGTATAAGGATATAAATGATTAAGAATCCAATTTAATATTGTCCTGTCATACTCAGGACTAGGGATTAGTAATTTAATCCAGCTTGTTTAGCGTTCTGCTTAGGTTCATTTTTAACCTATCTTTTAGAAAGACAATTATTTAAATTCAATATTGCTTTCGCTAGAACAATAAGATCTGCTAAACACTCATATGAATTCAACCACATTTTCTTGTAAGCTTTCATTGTCAATCACAAAAGCATCCAAAATTTTACAAAGATATCATTGCCATTCTGGTATATAAACCGAAGAAGGTCAACTATCAGAAATAGAATACAACACATAAGTATCAAACACTTATTTCCATTCCTTTCAAAATTATACAATTACATTTTATGCAAGCAGCATACTTGATACAATGCTTAACGGAAAAGAAACATCTTTCCACATACAGTACATTTATATAATCAAGCTGTAATTCATTATGAAACAAATTAAATAATCTGATCATCCTGTCAGATCTGCATTGCTTTTACCACTTACGGCAACCATCTGCAAAAATAGTCAACATGAGTCAGTTCGATGAACTGAGCATGATAAGCACTAACTTTTAAAACAATTGCAATCCATCAATTGTTTTCATTAAACACCCTGTTTAAATGAGATCAATTATCCAAACAAGTAAACATATTCAGACTATGCCTTTGTAATACAAAATGTCTACAAATGTGTAACTCTATCATCGTTACAAAATAGTCTTACTCACTTCTCTAATATTTCATCAAATATTAAGAATCAAAGAACGAAAGTATTAGAACAATCATCTTGAATCCAAGATCAGTAATATTGAACAAATCGTCACTTTCATCAGAAATGGAATATCATAGAAAATCGTGATTCCACCAATATGTTACAAAAGCAATACCAACTGTTAGACAGATCTCTACCAGTATTATAATAATAGAAGAGAAAGAACATATCATTCATACCCCCTTTCATATAAGTTCACTACTGTACCGTCTCCACATATGGAAAACATTCACCCAGTATGTATACCAACAAGTCCGACAAGCCACAAGAAGGATCGCTGTTTTAAATAAAAAGAACACAGCAAAAACTCCTGTACAGTAGCTAACACGTCATCAATCCCATATATCAACCTATAGCTCAATACTAGTTCCTTTTAAACACAGCAAGGTTTTCGATCCAAGTTCGAAATCAAAGAACCTCTGGCATATCGCTGTCAACAACAGACTTCATTGCTTTAAGCAATTTGAAGTTTCCTAAGGACTATGCCAAGATGACCACACAGAATCTCCGATACATGACCAGTCTCAATCGGACTGAAATAAACAGGAAGGAACATAGCATAACTATACTCACCTGGGCGCATTCAAATCTAAGTATGGTATTCGCGACTCACTTCAACAGAGCCAGGACACAAGATAATTATCCATACTCAAGGAACAGTGACAAAACGACAGTGTCCCAAAAATCAGGTTCAATAAGGTACAAAACAATACAGGTTACCTTCCAAGAATTCATATGAATCCGAACAACAGTAACAAGTCAAATAATTGCATACGATTCCATCTAAGCCCATCAACGGAGCTTATTAAAAATCAGGCAAGCAATTCCAATTACTGATTTCAAAACAAGGAATCCGACTGAACCCTTGCCAATCTTTTACACAAATTTGCACAGACTGAAGACGTAAAAATATACCAAGAGAATCTGTACCACAAAATCCTTGCGACACGAAGGTACTCTTACAGAATAACAGTGATTGAAATACAAGTTATTCCCTTAGGTCATTGGTACAACATTTCCCAATATTCATTTATATTCAACTTGAACAGTGGATCAAATATATATACAAATCATTCCATCGACTCCACAGAGTCGTTCAGATTAAAACAAACATAAATATATATATATATATATATTGCATACTGTAAACGGGTTTATACCAATAACCGCGGAACCCAACAACAGTATAGATAAAAACAAATAGTTAATGAATCCTTCTATGCCATCTATGGCAAGCATTCAGAACAAATCAAGTGTAAGCAAATCAAATACCGATTTCATTCCGAGGACTCCACAAAGTTGTTTAAATAAAAAATACATTTATCCATATTGTATACTGTCAACGGGTTAAATCCCGTTACCACAATAACAAGGAAAAACAACTTCCCCTGGGTCGTAATGACTACTGTAACACAATAGTTACCTGTTCCCAAACAAATTTAAAAGACAGAACGAAACCCACAAAGTATCAATAACTACCATCATCAAAACCCACGACAGAGCCTACAAAGATTTCATAACACTGAACAAACAAACAGTTCCATCAATGTTTCTTCCGACTGTTTCCAAAACAAGAATCAACGACCAAAAATCGACAGACAATCAATGGCCTATACCCATCACAGGAACGATTCATGGGCTCACGCCGAACAGGCCGAGCATTCACACATTTCACATGTTTCGCATAATTAAGCCAGAATGCAAACACAAGAAAATAATGCCACAGTTCGAATTTAATAAACACCCAACAAAGGATAAATGAAGATTCGAACCAGAAGAGATACTGAACCAAGAAAAATCACACAAGACATCCATAGATAAACATCTAATTCCATAAATCATTTGAACAGAGTTGTTCTAATGAAATCACTTGAAAGACAGCAAGATTTTTAAAGGTTAGGGCCTAACATGCCTGGATTTTTGCTCAAATTTCCGAAGCAGACCACTGGAAGAGCTCAGACTTCCTTTTCCTTTTCCAAGTTAGAGCGACCAACAAAATTTTGCTATCTCCAAAACATATATACTCTCCTTGCCAGAGAAAAGAGCTAGATAACCTCATGCTCGCCATGCAACACAAAGAAGACTGGTGCGAAGAACCAGTGAACAGGCAGAAGAAAAACTGAAAATCGCGATAAGCCAAACAAACCAACAAACTTCCTGTTTGCATGCCTTCTCGCGAGTTCCGAGCTCGTCTACCGAGAGCATTGAATGCAATTACACCAACTTTCCCGCTCAAACTCCACTTCCACCGACCGCCAAAGTTGGCGACAGTCAAATAAAATCCCAAGTTCATTTCCAGTTTTGGCGACCTGCCACGTCGGCACAGGTTAGCCGTTCCCAAAACCTCCGCCAAGACCTGTCCTTCATCCTTATCCCATGCATTTAATAACATAGAAAACGCCGCCCATGGTTCGCACCCCTCCATAGGCCCCTTTACATTCTTGATCATAGTTAGGTTAGTATCTTAGGTTAGAATTTAGGATAATACAAATTCTAACCACATTACACATAGATACTAACTTAGGACATTAGCACTTAGCCTAGGTCTAGGTTAGATTAACACTAATCTAACCCCTAGGTTAGATTTAGTCTTAGGTTACTAATCACTTAATAATTCCAGTTAGGTCTACATTCTGTACACTCAGAAAAGACCTACCTCATACCTTCTTGAACAGGGTTAGCTCCTGTTCTGCTGCAGAATCGTATGTAACCGAATTATTACCTGGTCCACGATCGAGACCTTCCAGATATACTTCCATATCGGGAACCAATTCATTTTACTCGATCAGCCTGAGTCATACTCCTGACTAGCTTATTAAATGCTTCTAGACCTTGCAACCTGTTCAAGGTCTGTGATTTTAATTCATCATGAACAAACTTTAAGCATTACTTGGATCAATTCCACTGATCCAAGACTAGATCTTATAGATGGATAACTCTATAATTCATTCCGAGATCAGACTAAACTCGGATGCAAAATGAAATAAATAAAAGAGTCTAATCACATTCTGACTCAGTCAAGATCTGCAATCTGCAAAGAAATTACAGTACATATCAAGCATGATTTCTAAATCGAGGAACACATCCTTTTACAAGAAAACAATAATGAGGAATCCCCCTCAATCTGGATATTATTGATCCCTCTATCCTTAGCCAAATTGACACCCCACAGTAGAGCTCTAGCCTCCGCCATATTGTTAGTTTGTCTCCCTAATGGACTAGCATAGGAAAAAATCCAATTCACCATCACTGCTTCTAATGATTCCTCCCCCCCAGCAGGGCCCAAATTCCCTTTAGACACCCCATCAAAATTTATCTTAACTACATTGTTCTCTGGCTAGTCCATCTAGTGTGAATTCTTGGTCTTTTGATCTCCACTAGACTGAGGGAGAAACTTTTAAGAACTTCTTCCTCCCATCTCGAGAAAGGTTTCTTTTCCTTACCTTTAAAAAATTTGGTATTTTATTTGATGGCCGCTATGACTCTACTTTGAACTCTCTTGAGATTAGCTTTTTGGTCCCGAAAAATATAGTCATTCCTAGATTTCCATAAACCCCAAAAGAGATGTGGGAGTGCTATTTTCTAGGCCATCACCAAGATGGGGAAACTGAAAGGACTCTCCCATTGTATACAAAAATCCTCAATAGTCTTTGACATGATCCATTGAAATTTGAACAGTTCCTGGATAGTCACAAAACCTTTTGAGAAAAGGGGCAATGAAGGAGAAGATGATTGACATTTTCCTCCTCTTTCCTACAAAGTGAACATCTATTGGGAAGCTTCATACCACATTTCCTAAGATTGTCCACCATAAGGATCCTATTTTGGACCACCAACCAATAGAATATATTTACTTTAGGAGTAAGATCCTTCACCCAGAGTCTACCCCAATACTCTTTTTGAAGGGAATCTTTAAAATTTAGTCTATAGGCTGATTTAACCGAATAATTCCCAGATTCTTCCTCTTTCCATTTAATGGAATCTTCCTTGTTTTGAAAATTGGGTATGTAGAAATTCCTTAATTTTTTGTTGAGTTCCCAAAAAGGATGTAGGTCCCCATTAAAATCCATGAGGGGGGGACAATGAGCTCCCAGCTGATGGTGTACTCCTGAATCCAAAAGTTCCTTATCCAAAACTTTCCCCTATCTTTGTAGTGTTGAGCTACCCTTTTCCAAGACTCCATGCTAGCTAGAGGATATTCTTTAATCCAACTATCATTCCAGAAACTGATTCTATTACCTTTTCCAATCTCCCAGATCGACCCCTTGATCAAAATGTCCTTAGAAGCCACAAATGAATTCCAGAATAAGGACCCTCTAGGAAAATCATTTTGGTTGAAAAAGGAGTCCAATCTGCCTATATTCTGCAAGTATTTCTTCTTGATGATGTCCACCCAAAGACCCTCTTCTCTAACAATCCTCCAACCAGCTTTAGCTATCAATGCCTCATTCATAAGAGTGATGTTTTTTAATCCTAGGCCCCCACATAATTTGGGTTTAGTAACTTTTTCCCAAGCCACAAGTGGAAACTTGAACTTATCCTCAGCTCCCACCCATAGGAATATTTTCTGAATTTTTTCCAGGGACCCAATGATTTTGGAAGGAAGCTTAAAGAGGGACATGACATAAATAGGGATTCCTTGAAGGGAAATTTGAAGTAATTGAATCTTACCTACCTGAGAGAGAAGGATTTCCTTCTAAGAAGAGAATGTTTTGTTCACTCTCTCCAACAGTGTATTCCAGATAGAAACATCTATCTTTTTTTAGTAAAGGGCATTCCCAAATAGGAATCAGGAAATTTCTTAATCCAACACCCCAGGATGCGAGCTAATATGACTTAGATCGGATGCTCCACATTAACAGAAAAGAAAACATTTTTATGAAATTTAACTAGTTGTCCCGAGACCAATTCATAGTCATTTAGAACAACCTTAAAGTTAGACACTTCCTGGACAGAAGCTTTACCCAACATGAAATTATCATCAACAAACTGATTAAGAAAAAAAGAAGGAAGACCATTAGATATTTTAATACCATGAATACTATTGGAAGACAGAGCATGTTGACAAATCCTACTTAAAGAATCAGCCATAATAACATAAAGAAAGGGTGAGAGAGGGTCTCCTTGTCTCAAACCCCACCTCTTGGAAAAAACCTTCCAGTTTTCCATTCACAAGAACCAAAAATCTAGTATGGAGATACAGGTCATGATCATGTTCACAAATGAGATATTGAAGCCCATCTTGATAAAAATGGCCCCAAGGAAGGATGAAGAAATCCTATCATATGATTTATGCATATCTAACTTGACAAACATAGTTGATCTTCTCTGAGTTTTCAATAGAATTAATAACTTCTTGGATCATAATGATACTATTCGTAATTTTCCTTCCCAGAAAAAAAAATCCCTTGATTAGCTGAGATGAAGTTGGCCAAAACATTTTTGATCCTGCCAGCAATGATTTTGGTAATCAGTTTATAACTAGTATTACAGAGACTTATTGGTCTAAAGTCCTTAACTTCTTTGGCCCCAAAACTTTAGGAATGAGGACCAAGAAAGTGTTATTCATTTGTCTCAGGAGGTGCCCATTGTTGAAGAAGTCTTGGACCATCTCAATAACCTCTTGCTTGATCACCTCCCAAAATTTTTGAAAGAAAAAAGTAGGGAAACCATCAGGACCAGGAGATTTATCTGGTTCCATTTCAAAGACAAAATAATGAATTTCCTCCTCTGTGGGTATCATTAAGAGATCTCTATTTTCAAGAGGGGAAATCACATTCTGAAAGAGATCAAGAACTTTATTTTGAGCATTCTCCTCCACAACCTGTCCCACATTGAAGAGATCCTTGAAATAATTTATTATTGTATCATTGATTTCCTTACTTTCCGAATAGATCACCCCATTCTCTCCTCTGATTTCATTAATCTTCAGGAGGTTTTCTTTTGAAGTAGCTGTAAAGTGGAAAAATTTAGTATTCCTATCACCCTCCTTGAGCCATTTCACCCTTGATTTTTTTCTCCAGTAAACCTCTTCTTTAGCCAAAATATCATGGTATTCAGTCAATAGTTTTTGTTCCTGATCTTTGAGAACAGGGTTAAGGCCATCATTCTCCATTAGTTCCTCAATAGTTCTTAAATCCTCTACAATTCTAATTTTTTCCTAGAAAATATTCCCAAAGGTTTCCTTATTCCATCTTTTGAGATTACTTTTAACATTCTTCAGTTTAAAACTCAATCTAAAACTAGCTACCCCATGAACTTGGATACCCCACCATTCTTGAATTCTATTGAAAATATCTAGATGATCCAACCACATCTTTTCAAACCTGAAAGGTCTTGCTTTCTTGGGTTGATTCATCCCTAAATTTAGGAGTAAGGGATTATGATCTGACCCAATTCTGGGAAGGGTTTTAAGAGAATAAAGTTGGTTAATCATGCACAAATGGCTCACCACAAATATGTCTAGTCTAATCTGAATGAGCTCAGACCCCATCCTTCTATTCACCCAAGTATATTTTGGACCCTCCAATTCCAAGTCAAAAAAATCATTTCTAGCTAGAAAATCAGCTAAATCTTCCATGCTATCAGAATAAGAAATAAATCCCCCCTTCTTCTCTCTAGGGGAAAGGGGGTGTTGAAATCCCCACCAATGATCCAATATTTTTCTTTGAAAATTTTTCTGAACTTAGATAGATCCTCCCATAATTTCCTTCTTTCACAAGTCTTATTCGGGGCATAAATATTTGAAACATACCAGGTTTTCTTTGACTCGATCTCCGTAAAACTTATAACCACATGCCTGGGGGTAGTGAGAATCACTTCACCCTTCACTACTTTAGGATTCCACATAGTAACTATACCTCCCAAGGCTCCAGAGGAACTACTTCCATCCCAACAACCTTCTTTCCAAATAGTCCTACCCACCTCTTTAAATCTATCCATACTCATTTTAGTTTCTTGAAACATTAAAATATCACATTTATTTCTAGTTCTAAGGTCCTTAGCTATTCTATGTTTACTGGGGTTGTTCAACCCGCTAATATTCCATGAGAGAATAATCATTTATACTTTCTTATTGCGGGAAAAAGCCTTCCCCAAAGTACTTTGTATACTAGTATCCACCTCCTTCCTAGCATTTTTTTCCCTTAATTCCTTATTACTTTTCCTACCCCTTGTAGCTGAATCTTTTCCTACATCTGCTCTAGAATTGCTTCAGGTAACTGGTTTAGATTTACTTACTGGTGTTTTGGGAGATGCAACATTTTCATACATGTCTGAAACATAATCCGTTAAAATCCCAAAAACATTTGAGGTAGCAAAGGCCTCATCTTGTCTTTGACCAAATGAACTCTGACCTATTGACAAAACCTCATCCAGCAAGGGTCCACAAGAAACTTGCAAAGCATAGTTTCCTTCTGATTCCTAGATGCACACATCCTCTATTTCTAGAACCACCTCTTCCAAGACAGGATCCTCATTTTCTTTTTCTTTGTCATTGTCTTGATATTTTGTGACAAACAATCCCTTGATCAAGGATTTATCCTTAGGCAGTTCCGAGGGACTGACTTCTTTTGGTAAATCCTAATTTTCTAGTTTCTCATTAAACACCACCCTACCATTTTTCCCAATCTACCTCCATTCCAAATTCTCCTTATTATTTATTGGCATCTGGGTTTTGGTGATTGATTCATTCTTTTTCTTTGATTGAGGGAATCTTCTGTAGTCATGGCCCACCAGCTTGCATTTACTGCAGGCAAAAGGGGATGGTTCATAATCAAATATTTGCACCCAGACTCCCTCTGTGGTCATCAGTTTGATATTACTTTCCAAACTAGCATCTTGGCACATGTTGACACAGAATTTGGCATGGGTAAGTCTTGTCTTAGCTTTTGTGACTGAATCCAAAGCTATAGGAAATCCTAAGCTCTTCACAATACCTATAAGGACCTCCAGTTCCCAAAACTCAAGGGGAAAACCTGGGAGATTAACCCAGATTGGAAACTCAGAAACAATTTTCTCAAAAGGGTTAAAGGTAGTTCCCATTTCTGAACTACCACATGTGATTTTCCAAGAAACCATGACCCTTCTACCAAAATCTTAGCCACATGTTCTTTACTGGGTAGAGTGACTAGGAAGAAACCATTCACATAGGATGAGACTTCAATGGCTCCATTCGAAGCCCATCTCCTCTTGGCCTCTGAAATAGTCAATGTTGGGTCTGGTACCCAAACATTTCGCAAACAAATATCCTTCCATCGTAGATTTAGCTCTAGCCAAGAGAATCTCAGGAATTTTAAGAGATAAATTACCTTTCTCTTTGGAAGGCTATTTTTCATTATTTGAATATATAATTAAAACATAAAATGGGCGCAATCAATTCAAATATCATTTAAAAATATTTACGATAGACTTATGATATTAGGATATTAAATAATTTTAACATTAAAAGGCGTTGATTTATAATTATAAGATAGATTACATTTTTTTATAACTTTATACAAGCCATGCGAATGGGTGACATTTCCAAAACACAATAAACACGTAAATTGGACAGTATTTAATCAACATTTTTAAAAAATCTTTAAAATTTCATGATTTCATTATTCAAACATATTTTTCAGTAATTGTGGACATTTTAAAAACATTACATGTGTCTCAATTGGTATGAAAATAAATTCTACATTATATTTTTCATTATTGAAATTTCTATTTTTAAAAAAAATCAAATTTCTAAGCATATTAAAGCGTATTAAATCATTGTTATCCAATTTTTACCCTCGGGTAAAATTGGCAACAGGGACCTAACAATACTTAAGCACTAAACATGACCCTAGGGATGAAATTAGGTTATAGGAATTTTCAAGGTTTCAAGGAGCTCATTCACTCAATTCAAGAGACAAAATTATACTGTGAAATTTTTTCCTCTTATGGGTTATGACCCTTAAGATCAACTTAAACATGATAAAACATGGGCCCGCATCTTGTCAAAATGAGAAAAAGAGAGAAAAGGATAAAAAAATATGCTGGGAGACCCTATTGGCTCCCCCTCAGCCTCCACACCTAGGAAAACCCATCAAGAAATCAAGAGGAGGTTAGGTAACACAAAGGGGTTAAGAATGAATGAGGGTGCCAATGGGGGATATTGAGCTCGATGGGAGTGAAAATAGATCACTTTAATGAGATAAAAATAGGGTAAATGCCAGGCTAAAGTGGAAAATTCAATAAATTTGGTGAGGTCGTACAACTAGATGGCTTAGGAGTCGAGAAAGGGTGGAAGAGAAAAAAAGGCTCAAGTTTGAGCTGAGCTAGTCAAAGTGTGGCTATGGGGATCTCACTAGCTTACCTCAGTGAGCCATTTTAGGACAAAATAAATCTCATAAAACTAAGAAATACATAGAAATTGAAGAAGGTATGAATCCCAAAGACTTCATACTTTAGAAGTGTTGAGCGTTTTGGGGTTTTAGTGGGGTCAGTTTTGGAACTTGGCGAGGTAAAACTCTGAAGTGGTGAGAAAATAAACTATAAACCCCAAAAAACCTGAATTCTAAATTAATTGGTGGGTTTGGGAGTCAAAGAAGTCACTAGGTCAACTTGGAAGGCATTTTTTGGGTTTGAGGCATTAAAATCCTGAAATAATAGGCTCGCAATTTCTGAAACAAATGAACTCCGAAACCTGAATTTGAACCACTGAGCCATTTTCAGGATCGTGATGTGTTGGTTTTCAACATGTTTAGGAAAATAAAAAGTGGTAGGTAGGAATGTAATGTGCCAAGTTACATCAGAAGGCTAATTTGAATTGAATGAAGGGCATGGTAGGTTAATGGAGGAGCCTAGTTTAAAAATCTTGAACCCAAAATCATATCCCAATTCAACCTTGAATAACTTTAGGAATTTTTAGTCATTTTTTACAAAATAATACTTTCTAGAAATTATTTTTGGTGAGGAATTTAATGGAAAGGATAAAATTTAGAGATAAGGAGGGTAGGTGAAGGATATATCCTAAAATCAACCTGGTGTAAAAATGATGACAACTTCCTTTTGTACTCCACCATTTTGGGAAAATTTATAGTCCATGGAAAGATGTTTTTGGGCTGTTCAACATGTAATGGTCAGATAGGGGTAATTAATGATTTAAAATGGGTGAGAAACCATGATGAAGTTGTATAGGATAAGAGTCCATACCCAAGTGCATCATGAAGACAATTTTCTTCTTGAGACTCAAGGAAGGGTACAAGGAGTATGATTTTTGCAAAAATCTCCAATAATTGCAGGAGAAACTAATGATGATTTTTGTGGGTTTTGGAAGTCAATTTTAGATTTCTTCCCCCTCTCTCTTCTCTTGAATTTCTTCTATGAATTGTAATGAGGAGCCCTTTTCAAAAGCTTAAATATTTTGCAATTTCCCCTCCCTTATTTCTTGTCTATGAGAAATATATGGAGCTTGAAACCTCTCTATTTGAATATTATAATGCAATATTTATGCCTTTGGCCTCTCAATGTAATTTATTGTATCAATTTTATGGATCAATAAAATCATATTTGTTTATGTTTGCAACCCTCTTTGTGTTTTATTGCATCTTCTGGTCTTTTCATTGCATATAATTTTATTGTGCACTATCACATTTGTATTACATGGTTTTAAATGGTGTTGTGTTTATTGGAAATTGAGTTTGTAGAAGGTGTTTGTATTTGTGGTGCTTTACCACCCTCCCTAATTTGCTTGCTTTCATTATTTTGCATTGCAGGTTGTCCAGTACTCCTTGGTGCATAACCTTCCCTTAGAGTAGATTTCATTTTCATGCAATAATTCTATCATTTTCCCCTTAGAAATCATTAGAGTAGGGTTAGATTAGCCACTCTTTGCACTTTGGAGTAGTTGGAACTAGGTTAGGAAAGGAATCTGGAATTCTCTGGAGGGATATCCCATTTCGCTAAGTCCCACACTTTAGGATAGCTACATGTTTGATAAATCACACTGACTGCCCAGTTAATTACTTGAAAGCATTCAAGGGTGTTTTGTGATTTTTCCACAAAATTTTTGGCATGCCTAGTGGGACAAGATGTCATTTTCATAAGCTTTGAAGGCATTTGCAAGGAATTTAGACTTCAAAAAAGAATATTTTGGATTTCAGAGTTTTCACTACAGGGTCAGAGTTTTGAAATCAATTTTCAGTAGGTTTTTCATGAGAAAAAAAATCCCAAATTTCACCAAAGGATAGATTGGAGGTTGAAGATCAAAAGGGTATTCTTAGAAATCCAAATTTTGATTTTCAAAATTTTCAGATTTTTTGCATTTCAGAATTTTGGGATTCAAAATTTCATACTTTTTTGGGTTTTCAAAATTTTGGGTTTTAGAAATTTTGGAATTTTGGGTTTCGGAAATTTCATACTTTTTTGAATTTCAGAAATTTCAAAATTTTTTTTTAGAATTTTAGGTTTCAATTTTAAAGGTTCTACTGTGCACTATATTTTGGATTTCAATTTTTGAATTTTGGGTTTTCAGGTAGTTTTCTTACTTCATGATTTTGGGAATCTCTACATTTCAGAATTTCGGAGACTATACCAATTGCACGACAAGGTTTGACTTCCGAAAATCAACATTCAAGCCCTTCAAAAAACATTTCTCCATTTTATTAAGATTGGTGTGTGTCTTGCTAAAACCCTATCCTTTAGAGGCTCATTTCACAACACATATAGTGACTCACAGGGTTAGAACTCAGTGGTGTAGTAGCATAAGTTGCTCAAGTACATGATAAGAATTTTAACCAAGATCTGAGACAAGAGAAGAAGGAATATTTTTGTACCTACAATTATCTCCTGAAAAGGAAGGAGAGGAAGAAGACCACAAAGATCACCATCTCCACCAAACATGACCTCATCTACCCCTGTGCACCTTTGTAGACCCTTCCTTCAGTCAACTAGGGTCCTCAAGATCAATCATAATGGCTCATCAAGTGCCACCAAATATTTTTGTAACTTCACAGATAGTAGTCCACTCACCCTCAATGCACAAAATATGATCCTCAATTGTAGCATTAAAAAACATTCCCTACTTCACTGGAGATAATTATACAACCCCTATTGACCATATTCAATACATTGTAAATGTCTGTGAAATCCACAAGATCAATGAAATGGATGTTGTAGTCAAATTTGTAGCTTCCTCTTTCAAGGGTAAGGCTTTGCAGTGGTTTAGGAGCTTAACATTAGGGTCAATTGTAAATTGGGATCAATTTTGCACTTCCCTCTATGAATCAGTTTGGAGAAAGGGAAAATAATCTTTCTTTATTGGAACAATTGACAATAATCAAGAGAGCTCCAAATGAGTAAATGGAAAATTTTAATTTCTGATTCCAAAAGACATGGGAGAAAATCCCAGTGGCTATGAGACTAATTACCCAAGGTGCGTTCCTCTACGTCTTGAAGGCCCTAAATTCTGACATAGCTATGATGATATAGTCTATGGGAGGAACAAAGTTGTCAAGAACCTAAAACATAGCCATCAGAGTGGAGAACTATTTGATTCAAGATGGAAAGCTTACACCTAGGCCACCTATGCCTCTACATCCAGAAATGGGAAGTATTACAATTAGTCAAGTACTTGAACTGAATCCCATTCTGGCCCCTAGAAATCAGAGAATAGTAAGGCCTCCACTTCTTCAAGTAGTTCCAAAGAACTTCATGAGGTCATGAATAAGTTACAAGAAGTATTGAATGGGCAGTATGCTTTAGGGAATGAGGTGGTGACCATCAAGAAGCAACAAGCTCAAAAATTTAGACCATATCAACCTTAGGCTCAATCTAATAGGTCTCTTATTAATCAAACAGATCTCCAGCTCAAGCTGCACATCAGAATCAGAACCAAGGACAACCTCAAGCTGTCAGGTCATTTCAACCATATAATCCAAATGTAGTTTTAACATCTAGGGCCTTAGTTCCAACAAAAAATAACCTTACACAGAAATATGAATGGTGTTTCCCATGTATCTAACCTCATAATCAAGAAACATGTTTAAATGGTGATTTGAATTAGGCCCTGATGGTGTAAACCATCAGTGTTTCCCAAGAGCCAAGTGAATAAGAAAATCAGCAACAAGCGAGCACACAAGAGGCACCTCCAACTGAAACCACATTATTCAATTGGAAAATGGAAGATTTTAGTGGAGTTAATCAACCTCCTTTCTAAGGTATAGTTGCCAACAAGAGGTCAAAGAAGAGGAATATATCGGAAGGAAATCCATCTAGTTTTATTGTTTCTCAACCTCCTTTCATGCCACAAGGAGTTAGCAATGTGAAAGTGTCCCCAAACCCACAAAGTTAGACCAAGGCACCTGTTGCAGCAGCAACACATGTGCCTAGTCAAGCTCAGGAAAATATTGTGCCAAGTAAAGGGTAGAAAAAGGAAATCCTCCCCCCTTTCAACATTATTTATCAAATGAATAAATCACACGTAATAATTTCTATATGGGAGTCACTGGAAATTTTAGGACAACAAGATTTATTGCAAGCGGAAATGAATAATTGGTCTGCCTCGAAATGGGTCATCTCAAAAATTAGGAGAAAGTTCTCACCAATGTAGTGTAACAAGAGGGAGGTCAACCAATAAAATATTTGAAGCCTCCACCATTCTATGTGTCCTTGATTTTTAGGGATAACTTGGTGCATGATTGCATGATTGACTCAGGGGCAAGCAGTTCAGTAATGCCAAAGCATATAGCAGATCAATTAAGCCTAAAGTATGAACTGGTATCTAAAGGGTTGGTATAATTAGATGGGATAGTGGTGGGAACCATTGGAGTCATCAAAGGGTTGAGTCTGACAATGCATGCTTGCCCAAATGTCACTAGTATTGCAAGATGTATCAGTTAGCGACTTACCACCACTCTTTACATTATGTTTATCAAGAGATTTCACTACCAAGATTGGAGGTTACTTATCTATCCGATTGGTCACACATTATCTTCAGAATGAGATATGGATTCAAAGCCACAATCCAATCAGAACCGATTGCAAAATTTCACATTGAGCTTTATGCACCAAGCCCCATCAATGCAAATTTATGAGCATTTGACTAGGAAGAGTGTTTAAACATTTTAGAAACAAAAACTAAAGTGGAAGGCATTCTAGATTTAACATTAGATAAATGAGAAAACAAAATACATGTTTTTGATCCATATAAGGAGATGGAAGAAGTTAAACTAGGCATATATTGCTTGCATGAAGTTAAATTACCAAGCCAAAAGATAAGAATGATAAAAAAAATTATGGTTCAAGGAGTAGGAAGGGTGTCAGAGGAGGTGCAATGTGTTCTCACCATAGAACATCAAGTACTATTTATCTTTCCTTTTTTAGTTTATTTGTTCAAACAACACAATTGAGTACAAATATCTAATCCCTAGACTCTATTAGGCTAGAAAAAGGTGCATTAAGAACTTACAGGTATTTAGAGACAATGAGATGATTATGAATCAAATCAGAGGGAAAAATTATGTTAATAATGATCTCATAAAAGCTATAAGAACCTGGTATGGGATCTCGTTGAGACCTTTGAAGCATTCAACATTGATTCCATACCTTGAAAGAAGAATGAGGTTGCAGACAAACTTGCAGCAACTAGGAAAACATTCGATGTGGTGGATACTATCAAAAGGGATAAACAAAGCCCCATATCACGGTAGTTGTAAGGATATTAGTTATGGATAGCAAAAAAATATGGTGAGTGTTTGAGAATGATCAACAGATCATCAGTTTCTTATAAGAAGAGGATGAGTTCTTAGCTAAGAATCAGGATAAATTAGAGTAGTAGTACCAGGATCAAGTAGTGCAGTTGCGGATAAAAAAATTGCCCAAGGGGTTAATGACTCTAGAGTCAATATTCAAACTAAATGATCAATTTTTTAAAGAAAAGGCCAATATTAAAGTCAAAGGAGAGGATTCGGAACCCATTTCAAATGGGGAAGGGAGAACACTTGAAATTGGAAGAGTGAGTACTTAACAAGAAATATCTAATTTTATCAAAATTTTCTTAGAGTTCCCAGATGTCTTCACTTGGAGCTATGAAGAATTGAAATGTTTTTATCCAAAGGTGGCACAACATACTATTGAATTGGATATGGAAGGTAAGCCTATTAGGAAAAAACAAAGACCAGTCAACCCTCACATTGAGCCTCTAATGAAGAGAGATATGAATAATTTGATAGATGCAAGCATCATATTCCAAATCAATCACTCAAGTTGGGTTGCAAACCTGCAATCAATTAGAACAAAAAATAGAGAAATCAGGTTGTGCATGGATTGTTGGGACCTGAACAAGGCATATCTCAAAGACCACTACCACTCCCTTCCATTGAACAAATATTATAGGTGGTAGCTAGTTTGTAAATGTTTTCCCTCCGAGATGGATACTCAAGATATAATTAGATTATGGTAAAATAAAAGGAACCATTTAAAACATCCTTCACTGCAAAATGGGGCACCTATTCCTATAGGAAAATTCCATTTGAGTTGTAAAATGCTAGAGGATCTTTCAATAAGGATATAGATATGGAATTCAAGGGGTTGATAAATAAAATAGTTCTTGTCTATCGTGATGACATCACTATGTTTTCCAAGAATGTGACAAGTGTTGGGCCTTGAAATATTGGCTAAGTGTCAAAGTGTGACCATATGACTAGTGAGAAGAAGGGTGCTCAAGGGGAAATAACACATGACAAAGGGGTTTAAGAAGTGTTGAAGTGAAACCAGGGTGCGCGCAGAAGATAGAACATGAGTTTAAAGGACTTAACCATATTTGGCATTCTAGAGACACTTGAGGAAAAACATGAGGACCTGAATAGGCAAGATGAGTGGATAAAGTACCAACCTAGAATGTTGGAGGTGAAGAAACTGATATTCCATGTAGGGAATATTCCGAGAAGGCATCATTACAGAGAGTGGAGGGTTTGCAAAGGGATAAAAATTCATCAATGGAGGACCACATCGACACTTGGAACATGATCTACTTAGAAGAGAAGGCATCACGGTGGGTGTTGATCTTATAAAAAGAGATGCTCGGTCTAGAGACATAGAGGCAAGATAGAGATACAAGAAGACATAATACAAGAGATGATGGGAGGCAGAGAGAATGCATAGAGAATGGAGAGTACAAAGTGTTGTAATAATGTTAGGGTTTAGAGCACTATGTGTTAAGGGTTGTAAAGAATTCCATAAGCCTTTATATGGCACTAGGATCTATAACAAGGGTTAATACGGGAAGAGTATAGCTAGGGTCTCATATCAGAGAAGCTTATAGGAGTTGAGTCTCTATTATTTAATATGTATGGTCTAATATGACCCTTTTTTACTGTAATGTGGCTACCATAACTATTGTAAATCAATACATATATGGGTTCATTATGTATATCATGCTTAAGTGTGTAAAACCTCGTGTTATATGACTATCATGGCTCAAATATAGTTTATTATGCTTATTACAATGTTATTTAGTTTCTGTAATGCATTAAGGTGTGGATCTGTTGGTTTCTCCTTAGACATTTGTAAATGAGTGAATGTACTTCCACTTCTGTAAATTATCCTCCATTAATGGTGAAACCTTCTCATAAATCTCACATAAAGGAGGGACTTGGCACCCGCGCATTCCTTAGGTGAGCACCCAATACGCGTTGGGTGATAGGATGGTGTGCTTGGGGTCAAAAAATAGTACTAATAGTAAATAAATGACTACATATTGGTTCAATTAATGGGGCCTCTTTTTGAAGCTGTTGTGAGAATGGTGCGTTATGACAGAGTGCTTGACCTTGGATGGTGTCAAAGCATGGTTTAAAATCACAGAGGATGAATTTTCTTTGAGATTTAGTACTAGACTTGTGTTTGATGCACGTAAATGGGTAGAAGAGAATCTATATCATGAGCTACATGAGATCTTATTTTGTTGTTTTCTAGTGGAGTTGTATGAATGGCTTTCGGCGTATGCATCTATATTAAGATGGTACTATAGACCTCACGTATGGACCCAAAATGAGTATCAAAGGTTGCATGATGTTGATTTGAGTTAGACATGTGTTGTTGATCATTGGTAGAGTAGATTGTTAATTATTTACACCTTGGATTACGTGATTTCTATGTATTTCTATCCAGATATTGTTGAGTTTGAGTTTTTGAGAGGGCCAATATGATCGTTCTTACGTGTTATCCCTTAAGATATAAATATCTTGATCATTACACTTAGTTTGGAATATTTTCCTATGGCTGGCTAAGATTATTCTAAGCATCAGGTGAGGAAGCTATGGTGGAGGAAGATGGCAGACCTTGCGGCTAAAAAGGAGAAGGAAGAGAGACAACTCAAGTATAATGAAGCTCATAAGAGGGAGTTATATAGAAAACAAAAAGTTACAGGAGTGATGGATTTATTGAGGGAGATGTTGTAGGAAGGAATTGAGGTTCACACAAAGGACATGGATCTTGAGAAGTCTGTGCTACCCCATCTTGGAAAGTGCGGGAAAGAGACCCCTTTAGATTATGATTAGAGATCATCACTTGGAGAAAAAATATCCATTGATGCACATCTAAATCCTCCTGGTGACAAACCCTTAGCGCTTAGTTTTCCAAATATAGAGATAAGTATTTTTAAGTGAGTTGGTATTGGTGGAAGTTACCGATCAGCACCTAGGAGGTATAACTTTTCATTTGGCACATCTATGGATCCACAATAATTTCTTGTGCTTGGAGGTATATTGTCTAGAGTGTCATTCAGGTAAAGTACATGTACACAAAAATTGGTTATCACATCTGGAAGTGGCATGGGACAAACATCTAGTAGCGGTGTAATATCACAAACTGTTGGTGCACAATTCAACGTGATAGTGGGGACACAAGGCGTGACCACTTCAGGACCTTTGTTAGCTACAGGAGTTATATCTGGTGGATCGAGTGGATTAGGAACTAGCAGACCTGGTGGATTTGGAGGATTTGGTGGGTTAGGAGGAATAGGCACTGGTGGATTTAGTGAATTTGGTGGTGGAGGAAACAACAGAGGGAATCAAGGTTTTGGATTTGGAGGACAAGGGCCTCAACCACCTCAGCAAGTATTTTTCAAAATGTCTTTTCATCTACCAGATTACAAATTTGTTGAGGATGTTGCAGAGCATGTACACAAATGTGAGTTACTATGATGCGTGAAGGGGATCGTTGTCCCGAAATAAAAGGCAATTCATTTTGTAACAACATTACAAGGACATGCACATAGTTGGTACCAAAAATATGACCCCTACCAGATAGTGGTAGATTACATTACATTGCATAATGTTTTCATAGATGAATTTCATATTCTTGAGTTTTAATAGAAGAGAATTAACGCACTGAATGAAATTTAACAATATATGGTAGAGAGTGTGCAAGAGTATGATGCACATTTTAAAACTCTCTTATCAAGTTTTGTTATGATATTCATCCTTCTCAACATGCTCAATGGTTTGTTGGAGGATTAATAACACCTTTCAGGAGAGTGCTTTCACATAATATTTTCACATGCCTGTACGAGGCCTTAGAGGTTGTCCTACACAATGAGGTTGTAGGAAGCGTGGATACCATTGTTAGCCCATTTCTTAAATCTCAAGATGTTGTAATGGCCAAGCAATTGGAGAAGCTATCTATGAACTCGGTGCATGATACTGGTAGTGGTCTATGGTGCACATATTTTGTGGTAGAGGGGCATATAAATGAAAATTTTCCTCGGAGATCAGTATGCACCATAACGGTGGATTGTGAGATTTTCCAAGAAGATCATGATGCAAGTAGGTGTCCATTACTGCAGTGCGTGATCTGTAAGAATGTGTCTTGCTATTACATGATTTTTACTTCTAATACTCATGACACCAAGGATTGTATATTGATTGACTGGATACATGATGCCATTGATATTGGTGTGCATTAGACCAACATAGCAAAAAATTCAAAGGATGATGGTCATCACTATGAAGGATGTGTGGATGGAGGAGCTCATGGAAGAGGATTTTTTGGAGGATTTAGAGGCCATGACAACCTTGGAGGTTGAAGAAGTGAGTTCCTACATGGAACTTGTTACAATTGTGGGTCCATGGAGCACTATAAGCACGAATGTCCTAACCTACTATAGTGCTCTTGGTGTGGAAATAAACACAAGTATGAGCAGTACCTAGAGCTATTTGAACATATGAACCAATAACACTTGAAATACAAGGGAACCCAAATGGTAAGTGTAAAGAAGGTCAAATCATAATGGATGAAGAGGGTGACACGCAAGTCATAACTAGAACCTATCTTGGTTAGGATGCGAGCTGAGGCTACGCATGCTAGGGAGATACTAAAGCAGAAACCACTAATTACAAAAGAAGAAGTGGTAAATGGTAAGTATCCGGACCCTACCCATCAAAATTAATTCTATCAAGAGACTATGAATGTAATCACGAGTCTTCATGGGGAAATTCAATGTCTGAAGGAGCAATCTAGGAAGTTGGGGAAGAAGAAAAGCACTGAGGTTCCTCAGTCAAATATAGATGATGTCAAAGAGGAGAGTACCTTGGATCTATGGGGCTTTTATATCAAGTATCAGTTGATTTGTTAGGAGAATTGTTTAGGATTTTTTCTTCTCTTATGTTGTTATTTTAGAGCATGATAGGGAGTGTCATTGATATTAACCTTCCTCCTCATAGTCTGGAACTACGATAAGGATAAAAGCATTGAATGAAGTATGGTAATGGATGGCTCATAGGCAAGTGTTCTAATTGACATATGGTTGCATCATTCAATGTTTCTAAAGACTAGTTGCCAACAATGACAAAGGGGGAGAATTCCTGGCCATTGTGTGTCATGTTCAAATGTGTTTTCATTTATGTTAACCTTATTTATGTAAAAGGCAATGCCCATTGGTGTTTTACAGGATACTAGTATGATTATCCATGTGGTGTTATTCAATGGATCAAAAATAAATTCTTAGCACTTGGTGAGGTGTATAAGCTTTCTATGCAGTTACATGTGTTGTCCCTGGATTGCTATAAGTTTAGTATGTTTAATTCATGGTTTGAGGTCTCCCAAGGGCTGGGTGAAGGTTTTCACGACATCAAACATGTTTAGTATGATGTTTCATGAGTTCCTTTGACAGATGGTCTGTATAAGGTCATCATGCCCTATATTTCATGGGTTGTTAGGAGAAGATTACCTAGAGTCAATTCTATGTGCGCACTATCTAAGATCCTAAAGTGTATGTAACCAATGAGGTAGAGGTATGAGATTCAGTGGGAAAATGATGATTCTATAAATGGAGACAACTAGTGTAGCATCATGTTAACGATTTTATGTGCACGGTGACATGGTGATTTTTAGTTCAAAATGCATAGGTATAGTTCATATTTGGGGCTCCTTGGGAAGAAAATAGTGAGAAACAGATAGGTAAACATGGGTCAAGTGCGTTGTGAAGATAGAGATTTTCAAAGTGAATTCTAGAGGAGCCCATGTGGTGATGTTTTCATACAAGTTATAAGATGTTTCCTATGGATGAAGTCGTGATCAATTTTTAGGTCAAGGATGCTGAAGCTATTCCTTTCTCGAAGATATGCAACACATTAGTGGGTGACCTATCTAGGTTAGCCTTCTAGATGTGTTTTCAAAGTGAGAATAATGGACTTTATTAGATTTTCCTAGATAAATGTACCTGAACTATCATACAATATTATCATGGGATGGAACCTGAGCTTGTTTGGCATCTAAACTTTTGAGAAGGTCCTGCTATGGAAGGTTTCAAAAAAGCCTAATGTCATGTGGTTTATAGGATCATCTTGTTTTACTACACCTTACAAGGTTGTTAACAAGGTAAAGTGGTACATTGAAACCCTAAGCTAGGAGCATCTTACAGGAAACTAGAAGGAGGTATGACGACTGAGCCTCATTCAAGATTTCTAGTGAACAAATTACTGAATGAATGTTTGTATGAGGACTATTTCATATTGTTCAAAATTCCTATATTAGAGTGTGTGAGATAGTTCCATGGTAGAGGCCCCACCTGAAAATATTGTGATTATCTGAAGAGTGAACCTAGTTTAGAGGAGAAGCTTTCCCATGATTAAGAATAATGTCTAAATATAGCATTTAACATGATATTACATGGAATTAATATATATTCCCATGATAATTTGTCAGATCATGTTTGATGGTGAAAGAAGTGTAAAGTTTGGATGCCCTATTTTTACTATAGATGATTTTTTGGGGTAGTTATGGAGTAGCTGCTCAGTAAGCAATGGACATTGCAGGAGCCTACTGTGAAGAGGTGAGGAATCCATTTAAGTTTTTTGTTAACTTTGGTTTGGATAGCCATATTTCCTAAGGAGGTTACTATTAAATATTACTAGGTCTTTAAGCAAGGTATTAAAAAGTTATCGAACTGTTGCACAAGTTTCAGGACTCACATTGATGTGAGGATGCTCATGAGCTTAGCAAGGATGTTAAGTAGTCCTTGATGAGATAAGGAAAATCAAGTTATTTTAAGGTATTCACGCCCATTTTTAGAAGAGACTTTATTGAGTGAATCTAGCCATCATTGTCTCAAAGTCATTTTAGGATTATTTTATCAAGATGATGACATCAGTGCAGTTTTTAAGGCAGTTATGGAGTCAAAATGGGATCATACTTAGTTCTATGAGTCCTAAAAGGATAAAAAAGTAGTTTGTAGAGATAAGGATATTGGTGTAAGGCCTTCCACTTGGATTTAGAATTTGGTATGTTTTAATTACCCTGTTCTGGAACCCCTTCACTTATGATATCCATGATGGATTAGCCAGGTGCGAGATCTATGGCTTGTCACATCATGAATTCTTAGTTTATCATTAGATGTAGTCTTTCAAAAGTCAATTAAGTGAAGAAAAAATTTACCACTGAATGGGGAAGTATTTCTTACACAGTCATGCATTTTAGACTGAATAATGTGCCTGCTATGTTTTCAGACATTGAGATGAATGCAGTTAAAAACTTCCTATCACCTGGAAATTGAATAGGGGTAAATTTTACCATGATGATTTAACTCATTAATATGACATTAGTAAGTGATCAGAAGGGGTGATAATATGAGGCTGATGTTTGAAAGATATTGGTAGTTGAGGATATCCCCTAACATTAAGAAATGTGTTTTCGCTACTCCATTTGGAACCCTTTTAGTGAATATCATATGTAAGGAAGGCTTGCTAGTGCAACTTGCCAAATTTTCTGATATTGTGGGATTGGGGGAACCTACTAGCAAGAGTGCAGTGCACTGATTCCTTGGGAATACAAGGTATTACCAAAAATTTATTAAGGGATATGCCAAGATCACCACACCATTAGAAGAGTTATTGAAACACATAAGTGCATTTCATTGGAGAGAGGCATAGCAGATGGCGTTTGATACATTGAATAATAATCTTATCACTAAACCCATATTATGCTTTCCCTCTTGGGATAAACCATTATATGTACATCTTGATGCTTCAGGAATGGCGATTGGGGAAATCTTAACACAACCTGGAGAAGGAATTTTTGACCACACCTTGTGTTATGCTAGTAGGAAGTTGACACCAGAAAAGTAGAACTATACTACTACGGAGCACGAAGCATTATCAATGATCTATGTGCTATAAAAATTTTGGTAGTATCTATTGGAAAAACCCTTCATATTCGACACAAACCACATGGAATTGAAGTAATTGGTAAACAAGCTCATTTTACAAGGGTGCATATGTCAGTGGGTTTTATTGTTTCAAGAGTTTGAGTTTACAATTGTTGTGAAACTAGGAAAGAATAACTTAGGACCTAACCATTTATCAAGGATTGAATCTGGGGAGGAAGCAAAGAGAATTGAGGATACAATGTCAGATACAAAAATGTTTAGATTGTGGCACGCACCCTCTAACTTGAAAGATATTGTTGTTTTTCTCAAAATGGGTGTGACATTAAAGGGAATGAATACCTTGGAAAGGAAGTAGTTAGCCATATGCACCACACCCTACATGTTAATTTGTGGAGACTTATACAAGCTAGGTCATGATGAGGTTTTACGCCAATGTGTGTTAGAGCATGAATGCATTACAATCATGGAAAAATCACATGGTGGGATTGCAGGAGGACACTATGTAGGGAATACAACTACGTGCAAGATCCTTTTAGAAGGTTTTTAGTGGGAAATGGTTTACAAGGATTGTATTAAGTTTTATAAGGCTTGTGACCATTTCCACCACCTTGGAAAACTACAAATAAGAGATGATATTCCCTTGAGATTGATAGCTAGCACAAAAGCATTTGAGAAGTGGGTGATTGATTTTGTGGGACAGATTTCACCTGCCAGATGAATGATTGGTTCATGCTATATCATTTCATGCACATATTATATTACGAGGTGGGAAGAAGCGAAACCTACAAGGTACTACACAGTGGTAATAATAGCTAGGTTCTTGTGGGAAAATATAATCAACAAATATGAATGTCCGTTGAGTTTAATAAGTGATAGGGGTACTCATTTATTCAATGAGATAATAAGAATCTTGTTGGAAAATTTAATGGTAGCTGTATGATGGAAAAGTGACAAGTGAGTGTGGGAATATAAAAGTAACTCTTCCTTGCACCCAACCTCTCGAGGTCATGCCGAGACAGCCGGTGGGGATGGAATAAATGTGGGATGTAGACAAGCTAGTTAGGTAATCTTATGTCTTCGATGTGCACTAGTGGAAACTGCGAATCTAAGGTGAAGAAGGCCCTACTAACCTGAAATAGTGTGATAGATCGATCGGCAAGGATGACTGCTTAAAGGCTCCAATCAATATTGATCTCTGGCGTGATTCGGTCTATGGGTTGTGGCATATGTGGAAAATGACCTGGGATGGTTTCGTGTATATCTCCAGACAAGGTCATAGGGTGGATGGTAAATATAATTGACTCTATGGGTGGTTCTCTGGCCTGGTGTAGAAATTCTTAGGTTTATTAGCTGCTAAATCTTACAAGGATAATTGTTGAACGATGATAGGTGGAAGTCGAGTAGATCTGAATACTAATGTGCGTAGGCCAGCATCTATGTCTGATTCACCTATGGATTTGTCAGGCTGTGGGATTTGTTGGTCACAACCATAGATTCATGTTTGTTGTGATCCTATTATGGTCATGTGCAGATTCAGTCCCTAATCCCTAGTATCCAATAGTCATATGATTTTTCAGCTTCTATATTCATAATTAACAGTTGTGTAATATTCTCAGAGTATCTCACAGGTGTTCGTGCAACCTGAATTCTTAAGCTGGTATCTATATCTGTGAGAGTGTCTCCTACGTCTGGTTGTGGGACCAAAGGATCACAACCAAACGTTTTCTCTCTTTCAAGCCCTTCCACATTCATGCGGATATATATCTAGGGTAATCTATAGTTTGGTTGATTTGACCAAAACGTGTGCGCTTGGTCATCTTCTATGTTTAACCCGCTTAACTGGAGGCTGATTTGTTGTAAGTTTGTCGTTGTTCGGAAGACTTGGATCCTAAGATTATGATCTATATCAGTTATTGCTGTGAAGAGATTTGGTTGGGGCATGATTGGCTCAAATACGTATTCTCTGGGATCTCTAGGTCCCGTGATTGTCATACAAAAGCAATAATGTAAATCTAATTGCAGCAAAGTAAAATTGACTATGTGAAATATATCTATAACATATATAACTTCTCTATTTTTGTATTTTTCTGAATAACTATTTGAACGAAATTGAAGGAGCAACTATTTTAATATATCTAGAAATTGACAACTAAACTAATCACGAAATTTAAAACAAACAAGGTAGTCGAGCATAGCTACTTTCCTGTGCAGTTGTAAGTCTATTCTAAATAATGAAATAACTGATCTAATCTATTTGAAAGACTCTCGATCCTACCTCAGAAGTGAGGAATGAATCATAGTTTCTCATAAAATATCAATCCCCACAGCTTCCCTGGCAATATCGAAAGTAAAATTGACTGAAATAAGGTGATTGGCTACTCTATTTGATATGCTTCTAACTAGAACTTTGAAAGCTAGAACCTGGATTCTGCAGAACAGTGGCAAATCTAATGGTGTGTGTGGCTTTGTCCCCTCAGTGTGATCTCCTCATTCCTTCATGCTCATGTGGATCCAGAAAAGCGTGTAATGCTAGCATCAACAGAAGTAGATATTGGAACAAAGGCAGCTTAGGATACAGACTGAATACAATGTGAGTAGGAGAGGGATAGCGCAAGAGTACAGAGCTTGGCTTATGTAATTCCTAGTGGGATTTATTACGATTCATGCAACATAAAACCTCCAGAACCTGAAACTATCCTATTTGACAAGTAAAACATGTAACTTTAATGGCTTCCTACTGAGAATTAAACTGTTCTACTTTAATGAATTGCATCAAGTAATGATAGCACTTGCCCAAGATGGATATGTGGCTTTCTAATAGAAAAATAACATTAACTAAGCATGCAATGAACTAAACTATGAATCGTAAGCAAAATAAAAGATGGAACTATTGAAATGAGAAATTGAGAGGTAAATTTGAGGGGCCATTTGCTTGAGCACAAGCCAACTATTTATAGCATTTGCATTTACCCAAAGGTAAAAACCAAATTGATCTCTTAAACCATAAACAATGCCAAAACACTATTCTAGGGAACCAGAATCATTAATGCAAGCCAAAGGTGGTGAAAAAAGCTGGTAAACGTTGAAATTTACATGAGTCGCATTAAAAAGAACATTCTGGAAAATGCATGAAGGACCGCCGCCCTGAGTAGGGCAGCGGTTATAGGACTGCCGCCCTGTCTGGGCCGCAGTCATGAGACCACCGCCCAGTCAAGGCAGCAGTTTCATAACTGAAGAGAAAAATGTAAAGAAAAGAGGGGAAAATAGAACAACAAAGCACAGAGGGGCTAAGCGAGGCATGCGGGATGTTAACGCACACTTGAGAGCTTTTCTGGATCCCAAACAACTTGCGAGGAGACCTGTATCATCATTGGGGCACATGCTACATTGTTTTGGCAGTGCAGTACCTTACAATTTTGGGTATGTACATATTGCCCACTCGGAGAAGCACTTTAGTCATGAAGAGGCATAAAATGGTGGTCCCGATATGGGAAGTTAGAAGTTATACCTGATACATCTGTGTATCGAAATGATGCCATCCAAAATTACCGCCACCTATAAAATGAAAAGAGGAATCAAGTGCAGATAGAAAAAATAGATCGGAAAATAAATACTAAAATAATATGAAATGAGGACATACCATTTGTGCAGGGGTAAGAACTTACCTCCGTTGGTGCTCCAAACCTGTGAAAAGGGGATTCAAAACAAGTCAGGTTGCTATATATATGAAAGTGGGCCCATTTTCCTATTCATTTGTGCGTGTTGATTTGGTTTGTTTTGAGCTCTGGGACCCACGGTGATAGTTTCTTATGAGAGTAGAGTCAAAATGTTCGTGACGAGATAGTGATCATGCCTCCATGAGTAGGTCATCGACCCATGAGATCACAGGTTAGTTTTTCTCAATTTATCGTTTTTACCCCCAAAATTTTAAAATGTTAAAATCTTTGTCGTGGGGGGGTTATTTTTGAAAATGTTAGGTTCAAAAGGTCTATCTAGGGGGGGTGCCTACTGGGTAGGCTTTGTTTTAGTTAAAATAGTCCCTTTTTTATGTTTTAAGGCCTTTTTAAGGTATAAAACCCACGTGGGTTTTCGGGACACGACCGCCGCCCTGAATAGGGCAGCGGTCATGTGACCACCGCCCTATTCAGGGTGGCAGTTACAAGACCGCCACCTTTAAGGCAGCAGTTACAAAACGACCACCCTGCTCAGGGCGGTGGTTCCTAACAGAATGCCAAAGGAACACTTGTTTGAAATTGTTTTTGCATTTTTAGAATCTTTATGTGTTTTCATGATTTTTCTAATGTCATTTGGATGCTAACTTGCTCTGTTTTGTGTGTTTTTGGGTGTATACAGGTGAGGGAGGAGTACATTCGATGGAGTCTGAGAGAGAGAGTGTGACTGGCTCCCAACAGTATTAGATGCCCTTTCACAGGATGAGGTGGACACTCTTCAGAGGGCTGGTATACTATGTATATCACACGTCCCACATGTTACACAGTCAAGTCACATACTTTGTGACTTATTTTCTTATTGGGATGCTGATCGGAACACCTTCCGGTTACCAGGGGTCTGAGGTGAGTGGACCATCACTTTGGAGGATGTTTACCGTATCCTGGGGGTCCCGATCATCGGGAGATGACTTACTCTTGAGATGGCAGGTTCACGGGCTCAGATAGCACAGTGGGCTTCTTACATGGGAGATGCAGTTATCTCCACTGGCTCGAAGAAGGGGGTGAGAGTCCGGTCTATTCCTAGCCTGCCCATCCCCTTGATTCACCAGGCCATTATGGGGATCCTTTGCCTCGAGATTGATCGGGGACAAGGGAGGAGACACACTATTATATTGTTGGTCCCCCATCATTGCATAGATCGAGGGACATGGCCAGATTTATGCCTGGGGAGCTGATATACTTGGGACTACCTACCATGATTTGTATAGGGTAGTCCATTTACAAGGGAAGTCTTTGAGCCATCCAACCCTTGTTATGAGCTGGGTCTATGAGTGCTTCATCCCCTATGGCAGAGGTGTAGAGGTGGTAGATCTCGGAGCTGTGAGGGAAACTAGATGGATAGACATGTCAGTGCTCAGAGAACCTCACTAGCCAGTTACTTCCCTGACCACTGATGAGATGGAGGCCACACCATATCAGGCCATGGTAGGTTTATGGGGCAAGGAGGCTCTTACTTTGATTTCCTACTCCACCACAGGGTAGCTTGTTGATAGGGTAGGGAGAGTGAAGATACATCCCTTTGGTCGAGTTCCTCAGCAGTTTGGCCTACCTTACATGGGTATGCTTCCCCCGGTAGTGCCAGTATACAGGTCAGTTTGAGAGGCTAGAGGGGGTCCTAGAGGCCGGGGTTGGACAATTGTTACCCCTGGTGTTCCTATTGCAGCTAGGCGGGTAGTACATGCCCAAGGGAGAGCCGGTGCTCCTCAGGAACCCTTACTTCAAATTGCCGTCCGGTCCCGCTCACAGTAGTGATGACCCTATTGACATAGACTCTGAGTCTGAGGAGTTCACAGGGGGGAGACAAGGAGGAGGAGGCTAGCGAGTTGGGCAGAGGAGGACAGTGATCCTGAGTGGCATGACACTCAGGATATCATGCAGGCAGAGAGGGCAGAGCAAGAGTGCAAAGAGGGTGACTTTGGTTTCAGAGGAGCCACTCTCCTAGGGCCATGGTGGGGAGGATGAGTCCGTTGCAGGATGCTACGTTGCTCCAGTCATGGGAGGAGTACCTCAGTCAGCGGCGGCATCTGTGGCAGGTGCTGACCCTAGAGATCCATCCTAGAGGCCTGGTGATCCGAGTAAGTTATCTTCCCTTTGCTTCGAGTTAGGATTGCTTTAATTTCCATCTCTCCTTTTGTTTACACTTGTGTTTATCTCTTGTTTTATTTCTAATTCGTTGTCTCCTTTGTTTGTAGAGACCACCGATGAGTGGCGAGACTTGATTCATGCAGGGTATGCACCGATACCCTAATGATCCCTATGGAGAGGACCCGTGCAGAGCTTGTCTGTGGATGCAGGGGAGCCCTCAGCAGCTGGTAGACATACCAACGTCTTTTCCCCTGTCTAGAATGTGGCCAGGATGGTAACTACCCTCCGTACTGAGCTGGAAGGGTATAGGATAGTAGAGCACTTGATGAGGAGTCATTCTCATGGCGAGACTGTAGCTGCCCCTAGGGATCGTGATCCCTTCGTGCACTCAGAGCGTTGGCATAGCCAGAGTCCTAGGTGTGGGTGTGCACCCTCAGAGGGATCTCATAGGGGTTGAGAAGCCACTTGGCTCTCTTAGATTTTTGTATGATGTTTTTGTATTTCCCAAGCTCTTTGAGCGTTTTGACCATGCTTAGTGCATGATGGCATTGTATAGGAATTTTCACCATTTATATATATATATATATTCTTTTGGATCAGACTCTTGGCATCTATGACCTTGCTTCCATTTCAGTTTCCACATGTAAACTATGATGTTATGCTTATATGCTTTTTAGAATGTATGCAATGGAGAACAAATGATACAAGTGTTTACTTTCTTTCTGTATTTCATGGTGCTGATATATGATAATGTAGATACAATGTGATTTTGAATTTTTAGTTTCTTTAAGAAATTTTGATACCTCATATCTGTTTTGGCAAAGTGGTGAAGATAAGCCGGTATGATGAGCAGATAAACCTACCCCACTCCTAACTCCACGCAACTAGTAAGATGCGAGGGCTCGTCACCGAGAGCTAGAAAGGGCACAAGTTATGAAATGTGTTGAAATGATAGTGATGAAAGATAGACAAAGCTTTGGTGGAACCAAATTAGGATGCTACAAGCATACTCCACTCGAGTGACTCCATAGTTTGGGATGTAACTTGCTTTTTGGTTTATCTAGACTTAGATCCGTAGATGGCCACATGGTAGACAAAATCTGGGTTTTAGGATTTTTAACTCTCTTGGAATTTTGGACATCTGATTCATTTGTTTTTGACTCAAGACTTCAAGATTTGAATTGTTTGTTTATGACCTTTAACGTTTGTTTGTCAAGAGGACCCCCTACACCTTGCCCCATGCTACTAGTAAGAAGCGTGGGTTTATCACCATGGGCAAGGCATAGGCGAGTAAGGGGATTTCCATCCTTTCCCAACCCTACGTCACTAGTAAGAGATGCAAGCTCATCACCAAAGGTTGGTGGGGCAAGGAAATGTGTAAATTTAAAATTTTCTGGTTTGATCTATATTCGACTCGTTTACTTGAGCAAAGTGTTAGCATGCTCTTACTTCCAAAGAGATATACATACGGGATAGATGTGACATGATGAAGCTTCTAGAACATACCATAGGCAAGACACCTATCCTAAGAAGAAACCAAAAGTGAGAACAAGTATGCAGACCTTGGTATGGTTACCGTTAAGACTTTGTCATATCTAGCTTTATTTGATGAAATGATTCCGAAATAGTTGATGATATCATGGAAATGGAGAAGTATGATTAGAGTGTTTATGCCAATACCATCAGAAGTTTGTAATGAATTTATTTGAGAATAAATTCCTTGATCACAAAATTTTACGAAACAAGTGGACAAAATGATCCTAACTATATGAAGATGCAATGTAGATATAATTATACAAGTAGTGCTGGTTGCTTATGCATAGAATCGTTTAAGGTGTAGGGAATTGAACATTTCACCAAATTCTTCACCTTCTAGTGTGCATAAGAGATATGCACCATTTCCATAGTCCTTCATGACTCGGTATGGGCCCAACCATTTGGGCCAGAACTTCCTTCCTTCACCGGTCTTTTTATCGATCCGGCTGTCTAGCCTTAGAACTAGATCACCTTCATATATGTCTCGTTCATAGACCTTCTTGTTATACTGCCGGCACATCTGGTCAGCATAGACTCTGTGCCACTGTTCAGCATCTAACCTAGCTTCATCTAGGCTTTCTAGTTGGGAGAGACGTGCTTCTCTGTAAGCATCTTCATCCAGGATCCCTTGTAATGAGATACAGAGACTGGGTATTTCAACCTCAAGCGGGAGAACTACTTCTACCCTGAATACTAGCGAGAAAGGAGTCACTCCTGTTGGTGTTCTTATTGAGGTTCGGTGGGCCCATAAGGCCAGATATAACTTCAAATGCCAATCTCATTTGTTTTCTTTCACTGTTTTAAGAAGAATGGCTTTTAACGTTTTATTTGTTGCTTCAGCTTGTCCGTTGGCTTGAGGGTAATACGAGGAGGCCGTATGATGGCTTATTTTGAATTTATTACACAATTCACGTGAACTTCATCATTCTTAAAAGAAGTCCCATTATCTGAGATAATGATTTGCGGGACACCGTACCTACAAATGATTTGGTTCAAAATGAACTTGGCGATTACAGAACCCGGTACAGTAGTAAGAGGCATAGCCTCTACCCACTTGGTAAAATATTCGGTGGCTGTGATTATGAAATTATGGCCATCTATAGATGAGGGAGAGAATTTCCCTATCAAATCGAGGCCCCACGTAGAAAAGGGCCATGGAGTAGCGATTGGTTGTAGAGCTTGTGCCGACATGTGGATCTCATGGGAGAATTCTTGGCACTTATGACACCTTCGTACAAACTCTACTGCGTCGTGTTCTAGAGTAGGCCAGAAATAGCCCATCCGATGTATTTTATGAGCAGTGGCATGGCCACCGAAGTGGCCTCCACACATTCCACAGTGAGATTCGTGGAGAATCTTCTTGGATTCTTCTGTGTCAACACATCTTAGAAGCATTCCATCGAATGCTTTTCGATAGAGCACTTTCTCTATAATGACGTATCTGGCTATGATAATGTGTAACCACCTTCTTTGTTGTGGTGTAGCATCTTCTGGATACATATGGTCCATGATATAATTAATAATATCAGTATACCAAAGAAACTCAGAGATGGGAGGTCTGGTTTCGATGTAGTATATGCATTCATCAGGAAAGTCCAGATCTACTAGATTGCCTCCGTCTAGTGGGTTATCAGCTAACCAATCCATGCGATGATTTTTCCTTTAACGGACTTTTGATTTACGAATGTTAATTCAAATTCACCCATTAAGGTTATAAAGCATCCAACCTTTTTAGACAAGGACCCTTGCGTGAGGAAAGTTCGTAAATGCTCTGTCTTTACAATGACCCTCGTTTCTTGATTTAGCATATAATGTCTTAAGTGTTTGGTTGCAAAGACTATGGCAAGGCATTCTCATTCTGCCTATGTATAACGTGTTTCATAGTCGAGCAATGTTCGGCTAATGAAATAGATTACATGTTCTCTCTTGTCATCGTCTTCTTGAGCCAACATACAGGCTAGCGAGACATTGGTAGCTTGCGAAAATAAAATTAATGGGCGGTCTAGCCTAGGTGGCCTTAGCGTAGGTGGTGATAACAAGAAATACTTAACTGCGTCAAAAGCTTCATTGCAATCTTCGGTCCAATCAATACTATAATCTTTCTTGAGTAGATTGTTGATTGGATGAATGGTGAAAGCTTAAATGTCCGGGATGAATCTCTGGATTGCACCGAGTTTTCTGAGAAATGACTTGATTCCAGATTCATCCAAAGGTGGGACCATTTTGAGAACAGCCCTAATTTTGGTTGGGTCAACATCAATCCCACGTGACGATACAATGTAACCTAGGAGCTTCCCTCTTGTTACACTAAAGACACATTTTTCTGGATTTAGGGTGACTCTGTATTCTATCAGACATGAAAGAATGATGCGAAGCACTTCCGGATGGTCACAACGCTTCTTGGCCTTGGCCAACAAGTCATCTACGTAGGATTCCACAATTTTATGAATAAGGTCATGAAATATATACGTCATAGCCCACTGGTATGTAGCGCCAGCGTTCTTGAGACCGAATGGCATAACAACATAGCAATAGGTTCCCCAAGGAGTTATAAACGTGGTTTTAGCTTGATCCTGTTTGGATATTCTGATTTGATTGTATCCTGAGAATCCATCCATGAGAGACAAAATCTCAAATCCATCTGTTGCGTCAACAATGACGTCTATGGATGGTAACAGGAAGTCATCCTTAGGACATGCCTTGTTAATGTCTCAGAAGTCTATGCAGATGCGTATCTTCCCATTCTTTTTGAGAACGGGAACGATATTAGATACCCACTGAGAGTAATCGACTGGCTTGATGAATCCTACTTGGAGGAGTTTCATTACCTCCTCTTTCACCATGAGAGCTACCTTAGGTTTCATTGGTCTCGATTTTTTATTAATCGGCTTTGCATCTGATTTAGTGACGAGGTTATGTACCGCAATGTGTGGTGTAACCCCTGTCATTTCCTTATAATTAAATGCAAAAGCCTTCTGATGTTCCTTGAGGATTTGAGTGTGTATTTCTACTTCCGATGGAGTTAACGAGGATCCTAACTTCAATATCCTTGGTTCATCCTCTGTTCTGATGTTAATATCGATTGTTTCTTCGATTAGAGAAGCGTTACCTTCTTCAAACTTAGGAGGGCTGGAGGTAGTTTCAGATCATCTCCATTCTCGATTGTGTATATGCTAAGTTCCTTTTGTGGGGGAAGCTCTGTCATGGGATTTCTGAAGTAGGAAGATGAATGCGGGATTAAGGATAAATCTACTGCGTGATGGGTGAGATGTAACACTGCATAGGCGTTTAAGTAATTCAGAGTGGTTGTATCACTATCAATGTGGTCTAGGATAGTAGATTTGTTCTCATTTCTATTTGTTAAAAGAGGATTTGACATTTTTTTTACTAATGGTTCAGTATGAAGGGATACCATGAAATGGGTAGCTTCTCACTCACTGTTTAGAGTGAAGCGTGACGCCAAGGTTGCTATTGAATCGGTGAGAAGATTTTGCGCTTGCGGGATTACTTCAATTGATATGAAGTCAAACTCCTTGCTTAAATTCAATATAGTTATTTTGTAGAGCTGTAAGTGCTCGGCTCTGGTTTCATACATCTCAGAGACTTGGTTTGCTACCAATTGTGAGTCTCCTAACACCCTGATATTATTAACACTGATCCTCTTAGCTAGGACGAGGCCAAGGAGGAGGGCTTCGTACTCAGCGCCATTGTTTGTACATTCGAAATTTAGTTTAAAGGCAAATGGTAGGAATTTTCCCTCAGGAGAAGTAAAGATTACACCTGCCCCAGCTCCGTAACGACATCTAGCTCCATCGAAATGGAGAGTCCAATACTTAGCTGGGAATATGGGCATTGGGATATTTGTTGTGTTAACATCTTCTACCTCTACCATGCAGAGATCCACTGCTGGAAGAGAACCAACACCTAGGGTGTATCCCATGCCTACAGAATCAAATGGTAGGAACATTGGTAGATCCTGTTCTAGCAATTCAACAATTTTTGTAGTAGTTCCTAATGATACTGTTTCTACAATCTTAACCTCATCTTTGAGGGTTGGGATCATCTTGGCTAGGCTCATAGTCTCAAGATCTGTCGTAGGTACCAACTTTTCTTCCGGTTTCACGTCGGTAGGTTTATTAAGTTGGTTTGTTGGGAGTTCAAACTCCGAGTGCATGCCTGGTCTTTTCTTTAGGTCAGCCAGGTGTACATCAAATGGTTTTGGATCACCTTTGGCTATGAACACCTTTCCTAAATGCAAGAATCTTACTTCTTGAAATAACGTAGAAGGGATTGCCTTCATACGGTGTATCCATGGTCGGCCGAGGATCATATTATAGTTAGTTTCTTGATCTATAATATAAAACTCAGTCAGGATTGTTTTGGGTCCTAAGGTGACCGGTAGTATTATAGTTCCAATCGAGGTGGCTTTAAGGCTATCATAGCCTCTTAGCGTATTTCAAGTTGTGGAACAATTCGTTTCTCCATACCCTAGCTTTTGAAGGAAAGAGAAGGGGACTATGTTAACCGCTGCCCCATCATCAACCATCGTGTGTTTCACATAATTGTTATAAACCCATACTTGCAAATGTAAGGTTGGATCACCTCGGCATGCAATCTCAGTGTCTGTTGGCATTTTGTTTATTTCGAATATGAATTCGGTATCCCTATCCGGCTGCCCCGGAGGGTGGATATCAAAGTCTATATGGTTTACCTATGTTTCAGGAGGTGGAGTGATGTTAATTAGATGGCCTAAACCTAATGCCTCTAAAAGAGTCAGCCCTGTGGGTAGGAGAATTCTTTAGTAAGTCCAAAAAAGAAATGTGCGAGAAGGTTTTTGTTAGATCACTAATTAAATCGTAGGCACCTACGGGTCTTACTAACATTTGTTGGATGTTATCTGTCTCTGGTAGGTAACTTGGACTTGGCTGAGAGGAATACTCTCGTGTCCTTGTTACAGCCTCTACGGGTAGTTCGGCATCTAACTCCACTAAACCGACTATCTTGGGTCACGGCTGACTTCCTAATTGTGGCGCAACTAATGGATTTAGTGAAGTTGAGGCTTCATGATCGTGGTTTCCTGTCATTACACCCTTGTTTGTCCCATTTGAATTTAACCTGTTGTTGTTGTGATTTGGGAGTGGATCATTGAAGATCTTAAGGGGTGCATTTTGAGGGGAAACTACCCCTGTAAAAGTATTTGGTGTCGGTGACGTAGGATCTGCCAAGAACATATCTATGAAAAGTTGTCTTTGTTCCTCTGGCAAACGTTGCATGAATTTATTGTAGTCACGGCATGTTCTAGTGTCATGGCCTCGGATTTTGTGAAAACCACAATACGAGTTAGGATTGTAATTCCTAGTCTGCTGGTTTGGTGCATATTGTGGCCCAAAACTCTGATCAAACCGTTGCCTATTAGGATTAAAGTTTTGCATTTGTTGTTTTTGGTTTTGGTTTTGGTTTTGATATCCAGTTGAGTTTTGGCTTGGACCCTATGTAGGGTTTCACCGTTGTTGTTGTTGTTGATGATGATGATTGAAATCCACTGCATTGATTGTTGGGGTAAAGTTGTTATTTCGTTGGTTGTTTACTAGTGGTGGAGTATTCACAACATTTACCCTTTTGGGCTGATCAGTTACTCCATCTGTTGTCACTCCGTGATTTTTATTAAGGATTTTAGGTCCTTGATTGGTATTTGTGGTGGTAGGATAAGCCGTAGTATTCTGGTTGGAGGTGATTAACCTCCCGTTTGTTCCATACGTCTTACGACCGCTATCTATTGCCGCTTGATCTATTCGGAGAGCACTCTCAAGTACTTCATCGTAAGTCCTTAGTGGGAACTTCTGGACTTCTTCCTTCACTTCTCTACTGAGAGAATGAAGGAATAAATCACATAGTTCCATTTGGTCCATATTTGGAGCACTGGCTGAAGAATAAAGAACTGTACGCCACCTCTGGATGAAATGAGCAACAGATTCATTGTGTTCCTGCTTAATGTGCAAGAATTCCCTGATTCCTGTTCTTAATAGTTTGTTCATGTCAAATGCCTTAATGAACTCTGAAACGAGTTGTTTAAATGAATGGATGGAAGCCTCAGGTATTCTATAATACCAATCGAGAGCGATACCTTCCAAAGTTTTGGGGAATATTTTAGCAACAACCCCATCCCAAGGGAGTAGTTCTCGAATAGCTGTGGCGTAAGCCTTGATATGTGCATTCGGATCTCCCTCACCTTTGTATTTGGGAAAATCGGGAAGAGGTCTTGGAAGCATAACGCTTCGTATGGTGAATTCTAAGGGTTCTTTCAAATATTCTGAATAAGTCCCTATTACATAGGTTTCGACCATTGATGGTGCCTGCTGAGGGGGTGGCGGTGGAATGGGTTGTTGGTATGGCGTAGCGTATGCATTGGCAGGGGCATAAAGAAGCCCTTGTGTTTGAGAAAACATACCGAGAGAGGAGAACATGTCCCCTTGTGGTGATTTGGAGTACATGTTTAAGTATGAAGGGGTATTGTCTAGGAATGGATTATTTTGTACTAGACCGGGAGGTATCGGAAACGGTGTTAGAAATGGAGGTTCTTGTTGGCATTTGTTGTGAATACTGAGGAGTCATGCCTAACGTGCCTATTCCTGTGAGGAGGTCTACTTGGCTAGGATGGCATGGAGGATTAGAATTTCCTGCCTGTATGAATTGAGAATGGTGATTTTCCTGAGCAAGTTCCAACCCCCTAACTTTTTCTACTAGAGTTGAAATGACCTCATTTGGTGAAGTCATGATATTTTGCCTTAGTGGCATTTGTTGTATATCCTGATGTTGTATAGGCATGTGATATCCTGCTATGAATTGATCATTGCCCTGCCAAGTTTCCCTGAGGGCATTTCCTATATGCAGTGGCATGGAGGTATTTTCTTGAAAAGAGACCTCGGGTTGCATTTGTAAACTCCCTATGGGTGGGTACATACTCCGAGAGGGTTGTTCATTCCTAGCATAACGTACCGAATGTTCATCATCTAAAACTAGGTATGGGTCAGATTGTCTACTAATTTGTGGTCTAAGCAGTACCTGAGGAGACGAACCAGATTCTCCTGTGAACGTCATATTGTTTGAGCCTGAAGGCTCTGTTTGTTGTGTTTGAGTGAGCTGATCCAACTCCTCTGTTTGGAAAGATGAGCCATATCTGATCCTTAGAGATGGAGTTTGTGTTGATAATTGTTATTTGAATAGTTGTCACCCCATACTGAGAGCGAGGGTGATGAATGTCTATTCAGTTGAGCGTAGTATGCTTCAAGACCTAGGAGAGGTCTACCATATGCATCGAATCCCAACATATTCGGGGGGTATATGAATACCCGCAGAATAATGGGTAAGAGCGAAGGTGGAAGGAAGAAGTGAAAATAAAAGAGGAAGAACTGTTTCATTCACCGTCGGGTTCACCAATTTTGTAAGCTAATGTGATGGAAAAGTGACAAGCGAGCGTGGGAATCTACAAGTAACTCTTCCTCGCACCCGACCTCTCGAGGTCGTGCCGAGACAGCTGGTGGGGATGGAATACATGTGGGATGCAGACAAAACTAGTTAGGCAATCTGATGTCTTCGACGCGCACTAATGTGGAAACTGTGAATCTAAGGCAAAGAAGGCCCTCCTAACCTGAACTAGTGTGATAGATCGATCGGCAAGGATGACTGCTCGAAGGCTCCAATCAATATCGAGCTCTGGCGTGATTCAGTCTATGGGTTGTGGAATACATGGAAAATGACCTGGGATAGTTTCATGTATATCTCCAGATAGGGTCATAGGGTGGATGGTAAATGGGTATAGTGGACTCTACGGGTGATTATCTCTAGCCTAGTCCAGAAATTCCTTAGCTTTATTAGCTGCTACGTCTAACAAGGATAACTGTTTGATGATGATAGGTGGAAGTGGAGTAGATCTGAATACTAATGTGCGTAGGCTAGCATCTATGTCTGATTCACCTATGGATTCATTGGGCTGTGGGATTTGTGGGTCACAACCATAGATTCACATTTGTTGTGGTCCTTCTATGGTCATGTGCGGATTCAGTCCCTAATCCCTAGTATCCAATAGTCATATGCTTTCTCAGCCTCTATATTCAGAATTAACAGTTGTGTGATCTTTTCAGAGTATCTCACAGGCATTCGTGCAACCTGAATTCTTAAGCTGGTATCTATATCTGTGAGAGTGTCTCCTATGCCTGGCTGTGGGACCAAAGGATCACAACCAAATGTTTTCTCTCTTTCAAGCCCTTCTACAGTCATGCGGATATATATCTAGGGTAATCTGTAGTTTGGTTGATTTGACCAAAATGTGTGCGCTTGGTCATCTTCTATGTTTAACCTGCTTAACTGGAGGCTGATCTGTTGTAAGTTTGCCGTTGTTTGGAAGACTTGGATCCTAAGATTCTGATCTATATCAGTTATTGCTATGAAGAGATTTGGTTGGGGCACGATTGGCTCGAATACATATTCTCTGGGCTCTCTAGGTCCCGTGATTGTCATACAAAAGCAACAATGTAAATCCAATTGCAGCAAAGTAAAATTGACTATGTGAAATATATCTATAACATATATAACTTCTCTATTTTTGTATTTTTCTGATGAATTTATATGAATGAAATTGAAGGAGCAACTATTTTAATATATCTAGAAATTGATAGCTAATCTAATAATAGAATTTAAAACAAACAAAGCAACCGAGTATAGCTACTTGCCTGTGCAGTTGTGAATCTATTCTAAATAATGAAATAACTAATCTAATCTATTTGAAAGACTCTCGATCCTACCTCAGAAGTGAGGAATGAATCATAGTTTCTCAGAAACTATCAATCCCCACAGCTTCCCTGGCAATATCGAAAGTAAAATTGACTGAAATAAGTGATTAGCTACTCTATTTGATATGCTTCTAACTAGAAACTTTGAAAGCTAGAACCTGGATTTTGCAGAACAGTGGCGAATCCGATGGTGTGTGTGCGTTTTGTCCCCTCAGTGTGATCTCCTCATTCCTTCGTGCTCACGTGGATCCAAAAAAGTGTGTAATGCTAGCATCAACAGAAGTAGATATTGGAACAAAGGCAGATTTAGGATACAGACTGAATACAATGTGAGTAGGAGAGGGATAGCACAAGAGTACAGAGCTTGGCTTATGCAATTCCTAGTGGGATTTATTGTGAGTCATGCAACATAAAACGTCCAAAACCTAAAACTATCCTGTTTGATGAGAAAAACCTGCAACTTTAATGGCTTCCTACTGAGAATTAAACTATCTACTCAATGGACTGCATGAAGTAATGAAAACATTTACACAAGATGGATATGTGGCTTTCTAATAGCAAAATAACACTAACTAAGCATGCAATGAACTAAACTATGAATCCTAAGCAAAATAAAAGACTAAACTACTGAAATGAGAAATTGAGAGGTAAATTTGAGGGGCCATTTGCTTGAGCACAAGCAACTATTTATAGAATTTGCATTTACCCAAAGGTAAAAACCAAATTGATCTCTTAAACCATAAACAATGCCAAAACACTATTCCAGGGAACCAGAAAACATTAATGCAAGCCAAAGGTGGTGAAAAAAGCTGGTAAATGTTGAAATTTATGTGAGTCACATTAAAAAGAACATTCTGGAAAATGTGTGAAGGACCGCCACCCTGAGCAGGGCGGCAGTTACAGGACCGCCACCCTTCGTAGGTGGCACGAGACCGCTGGTGGTGGTTTCGTCACTGAAGAACAAAACACAAAGAAAAGAGGGGAAAAGAGAACAAAAAAGCATGTAGGGGCTAAGTGAGGCATGCGGGATGTTAACACACACTTGGGGAGCTTTTTCTGGATCCCGAACACCTTGCGAGGAGACTTGTATCATCATTGGGGCACGTGTTACACCATGTTATGGGTAGTGCAGTACCTTATAATTTTGGGTACGTACAGTAGCCCTCCAACCCTGTAGACTACCCCCTATGACCCAGAATGCTAATGGTAACTATCAAGTGCATGTTTTGTAAATTGGGTTATCTGTCAAGTATGGGACTTGTGGGCTATAGATGAACCCACTCAGATGATAAGCTTTATGTTCTCCTAATCCTACCTAGACAATCTACTCCTATACAAGTACTGAAAACCACCTAATTTCAATGATGTTAACCCTGATAAGCGGTGTTAGGGATTGACATGTGCATGTCACTATAAATGGAGTATAGTAGCACGTAAGAGAGGTTGATGAACCACTACGATGAGGAGGATTATAACTCAATCCCTATAGTGGAATGGAGAGCACTTGGTAGAAACAATGGCGTTGGAGTCAGAAAAGAATGCAGCTCATACTAGAGATGAATGTCATGAGTAAACACATTTTTTCTCATGTAAAAACATCTCTCAAGTGTGTAGGCATGGTATGTAAACAATCAATCCAATATGCACAATATACGCTAAAATGCAAGAAGTCAAGTAGAGCTACAAAATTGCATCACAAAACATGAGATATCAGTCACGTTACTTACAATAAGCAAGGCCATCATGACCACATGGTTACAATATTCAAGTGGGAAAGATAGGAAAGGCTCTATATATAAATAAGTCCAATGAAAAATGCTTGTAAAAGAAGGGTCATGGAAATCTCCATCATAGACCAAGTAGAGAAGCAAATGAAGTGGTGGCAGGATGGAACATGACCAACTTGTACTAATTATGTTCCACATGCTATAATTTAACTAATTGTGTCAAAGTATTAGATAATCCAAGTGATGTAAATTATAATTTCAAAAAAATTCCATGCGCAGAGGACCGCACATCTATGAAATGAGATGGGTATGCGAGTGAATGCAATCCAGTGACTAGTGAAGGAAGGTAGTAGAATGCTGTGTTTTGACCTATCCATGTTGGACATGATAAAATGGCTCCTTGTCATTATGAATGATCAACAAGTGGAAAAAGGTCTTTGAAAATGAGGTCCATTTGGATGGTATAGAAATTCACAATCAAGAAATTCATCAATCTTGAGAATTTGTAGGAACAGTGATCATGTAGTTAATAGTAAAAAGTCAATTCCAGACAAGACATTGCAATTTTGCAAGCGATGCACATGGAAGGAATGTTCAATTATGTAATGAGCTTGTGCCACATGCCACCTAACTATTGTGAATTTTTCCTATAGGTTTGGACTTGGGGGTATTCCATGGGACTGAAAAGTCTGGAATGAGACATTTAGAAAAAGATTTTTCCTCAGGAAATGGTCAAAGTGTATCGTTGTGTCTAATAGTGTTGGCATGGCATTTATAGTGTAGTGATAATCATTGACCTAGAAATGAAGTTCTATGGTTGGGGTACATTATTGCTTAATATTTAATTTTTACTACATTGAAGCTCGATCAAGTTGATGAACCCTAGGGCATCCTTGAAGCGTATTGTGGGCTCTTAAATTGAATGCATGAGCTATTTTTATCACCCTTACACCTATAGTGGACTACAAGTCACCTACGAAATGTGTGGAGATGGTTATGTTTTTAATCCACCTGTAAGTGCCAATTGCACTTGACCTCCATGAGCTTAGAATGGTGTGATCCATTTATGCCAACTCATTGCTATGTCACAAGATTGAGCTCGAATTCTTGCATGTTTAAGGATTAAGCCGAATAGTTGAGACAGAGCTAAATTGGAGGTGCTAGGTACAGAACTTGTAGTGACCCGACTAAAATCCATTGTATTTCACCGCAAAGCAGAATCGTTGTGATGCAAAGAATGATAGGTCCAAAAGTGCGTAACTAAGTGTTTCCTATGATATTTGCAATGATGGATTTTGCGCACGTAGCCATGTTATATCCAATGCATGTATTGACTAGAAAAAAATGAGTTTTAGACTCACATTGCAGAAAGGATCTTGTGGGCCATCAAGCCATGTATAAGAAACCATCAAACAAGGTTTTGTGACCACTAGATTCAAGTTGATGAAATTGGCATTGGATACACTAGTTTTCCCACTATAGACAAAAGGCTATTTGGTCCAGGAAGCGTGATGTCTATCCTACAAATGATTCGGTAAAGGTGAATCCATTAAGAATCTCTAGATTAATGTAACTCAATGTATTTTCCTTATTTTCGAAATTACTTGCGCCTAGGATTGTAACTTGATGCTTTGCCACCTGACGTAATCTTCACTATAACATTTCAATAATTGATCAGGATGAAGGATGTAATAACTACACCAGACAAATTTATAAATTTACCGGCCATATCTACGATGGCTAGAGGCTTGATTTACCTACTATAGTTGATAACATTTAGGTATGCCTATAACAACAATAATTGAATTTAAGCCTATGAATACAAGAAAAGTTATGACTTAAATTCAACATCTCCATATGATTCTTGATTTAATGAGGATGGCTCACACTTGATCACAAAACTAAGGATGGGATAGGAGAAATCACATGGATCAATCCAGGCTTGGTTGAATGATTCTCCATAAGCTATTGTGGAGGACCCATCTATAACCTATCAACATTGGTAGCATTGGATAATTAGACCTCATTCTTCATGAGAAATGATCATGGTTGGTAATGACCGATCCTTATCCCATCATTCTTTTCAGTAATTGGAGTACCTGATGTCGGCTAGATAAGGAATCAGTTGTGTGGGAAATAGCCAGATAAGACCACCTTTTCACCCTGACAATAATATTAAAAATTGATACAATTTTGGAGCACTCTTGTGATTTGCCACCACAACGAAGTGTAGGGACTTATAGGTGAATTTATAAGTGGATGTGTAAAACAACTAAGGACTCGGACTGGTAGAAATATAGAAATTTGGGCTCATGTTTTATATGGGAAAGACATCTAGATATGAGGTGGTATCCTGACATAACTAGTTATTAGAATTTAGATTGAAACATGATTCCAAGGATCTAATGCAAATTGATGATTCTCCTTCAAACAACTACTTCAAGAAGCATGAAGTCAATCTTAGTTGGGGAATGTAGGTAACAAGAAGACGCTGGTTTTATGAGCTCAAGATGGTCCCGAATCTAGAACTGAGTAGCACTGAGCTATAAGGAATCTGACATTATTCCTGGAAGCATGCCTATTGGAGAAGATAAATCTGTAGATGATTTATATATACTCTGAAGGCTAGGAATGATGATATGTTGAGAGCTAGTGCATCAAATTTTTCTCACTTTGACACTCGTTAGTAACTAGCCTCCTGATAGGTCACTGCTTAAGCTCCAGGTTTGAAAAAATTCAGAACTCCTAACTCCATGAGTTAAGATCACTCATAGGAAAATTCCTGAAGCGATTAGTATTCAGTTTTGAAAGAAGTGGCTGATACTACCATGCATTACCAACAATCTTGTTATAGGCTCAGAATGCCTGTCTAGACTTCCCTCAGTACAAAACTACCCAGTTCTTCCAATTTTCACCATGGTCCTTTGAGCTTAGGTGCAAGAGATGATGAAGAGGAGATGGGAATTTTCTTCCTTACTTCCAACTTATGAGCAGAAATTTCCTTCAATTTTTGTTCTTGCCTTATGAAATTTTCTACAACCCCTTCCATAGTGGTTGGGCTGTGAACATCCACCTCTAATCCTATAACGGGATTAAATCCCATGATGAATTTCCATATCCTGAACTTCTCATAATTTTGGTACTGAGGTAAATACTTAAGGAGTTTTTTAAACCACTCCCAATACTCAGTTACAGTTAGCTTTCCTTGACCTAGGTTCTGGAATTTAGTCATTTTCTGATCAAAGTAAAATTGCGGTAGCCATCATTGCCTAAAGTATCCTTTAAATTGATCCCATGTGATATTAGTTTCATCAATATTTAACTCAGCCTTACGGTTGTCCCACCATGACGCTGCCTCATGGGAAATCTGATATACTTCCCATATATTGCCTTTGTTTCTTCTGCAATAAGTTCCTTATTACAAAGTACTTATCCATTTCGTTGAGCCAATTCTTAGCCCCATCTCCTAATGTGGTGCCATCAAACTTGGGTGGACTTATCCTTTTTATATCATTAGTGAGTTCAAGTTGTTACAGCCTATAAGTTTTTAGTTCTTAGGATGAACAGAGTATGTTCACATTGTTATTATCAACACCTACATTGGCGTTGTCCTACAAATGAAATGGCTGATTATTGTTGTCAAGCATATTCTTCCTCCTCATTTCCCATTACTTGTTGTTCAAGTACAACAGACTTTAGAAACAAGGAATTTTTTTTTACATAATGTTCTCTGTTCTAAATAAAACATCATTTAGAACACACATTCCATGCCAATCAATCTCATAACAGATAACCATATGCAGCTCGGTGATCCACCGATCTATTCATTTCATAACTCGGTGATCTACCGATCTATTTATGTTAACTTTAAGTATTGAATACTTATCGTATACTTTGTATACTTGGTTTTTCTACCCTAAACCAGGTACTGAGTGATCTGTTTAAAGAACCTATCTGAATATTTGTTACCAATATTCATCTGACATCATGTTGCTTTAAACTAGGTGACATAGGACAACACAACCAATAGCTTGCGATACTTTGGCCAAATATTTTCAACATACTGTTCATGTTACTATTCCTAGACGACATACTCATCATTCCAGAATACGTCCTTCACCTCACTCATCTATTATCTAGAATGGTCTTTACTGACTACCATCAGTCCACTTGTCCAAGGTTTAACCCTAGCTCTGGTTAGAAACATAATTTATTATAGGAAGACGCTCACAATGTCTTAGGGTATATGGGCATACTCGGTTGACCTAAGTCAACCAGATGTGCCAAGGTACCCTGAGCCATTGAAAGCTACCACCTATCCTAAACATGCCACTAACTTGACCTAGAGAGAAACTAAGTTCAAGTCCTTATTTGTGTGTAGATCTAGATGATCAATGTAGAAGGGTGTTGCCACATGTCAACTGCAATGTGGTATCCTCAAGAAGACCCTTGTCTTCTCAAAGGTACAGTCCTACAGTTGGCATGTGCCAACATCCTATAGAAACTACCTCATCATGATGTACATACCCCAAGGAGGTTATTAATAAATTATTAATTTAGATTATTACACTGATTACAACAACCTTGCTAAACCCTAATCCAAAACTCCATAATTTCTTTTCTAAATTTGATTCATTTAGTCATTAAAGAACTTCCTTAACTCATGATTGCTTTTAATGTTTATTTTACTTAGTTTAACTAGATAGTTAACCAAAACAGGACAACAATATCATAAGTTTCATTATAATGTAATTTAACTATTCAAGGAGGTGTAGCAACCACATAGGTCCAACTAAAGTAGAATTCATACAAAATGAAGTCCTATGATTTACAATCATATCTCCAATCCTTTTTGGTTTACATTCATTTGAGAGAGGAAGAGTCTTCCTCTAAATGATTAAGTGTTAGAGTTTATCATTCACAATATCCATAGTTCTACTGCATGTTCATTACACATCACATTACTATGTTAAATTTTTTAGATAATAAACATCATCTTATGCAACTTAACAAGTTGCATCATATAAGGGAAATTGAACTAATTCCCTTTATCCATCTTATCAAAGGATAACCAAATAAACATATAAATAATATGAAGAATATCAACAAGATAGAACTTCCATCTCCTTTATAAAAGTACGAGATAATTTACACAACCAATGCAAGTAAATCTCAACTCGCAATTCCTCATTATAAACTTATATATTTACAAGACTATGCACTTTAGGCATACTGCATAACAACATCCTTCATTCTAAAAAGTATACAACTTTTCTTTTTCAATACAACTAAAGAATGAATCAGAATTCTTTACAAAGAATCAGACTTATATCAACCAATGCATCATATAAGTTTTTTCCTTCTTTTATCACTTACGATGTCCATCTGCAAAAATTGCTAGCACAGGTTAGTTCAATGAACTGAGCATGATAAGCACTAAGCATTAAAATGAAGTGCATTCCACTAATTGTTTCATTAAAACAACTCTTATTTAATGAGACAATTAATATATCATACAATAAGCATAAGTGATACCAACCAGAAAAGAAGTACAATAATAAATCTAGATCCACTTTTAAGAGAAGAGAAGAATATAATCCACAACATCTGTCTTAAAACTTAAAGTTTAATTGATCCTATCAATTACCTTTAAACAAATAATAGATCTTACCATTCCATTATATCATAATTCTATCCTAATAGAATACAACATTTATCTTTTCTATAAGACAAAAGAAGTGTTTACAACATGGTTCATTTTAGGATGATTCATCTAAATCTTAAGCAAAGAATAAGAAGAACCATTACGTACCATACCCAAACTCAAAACATCCAAAAAATAGATCAGGTTCATAACATGAATTAACTATTTCCTTTTAGGGATAACAATCTTATAAATTCAACATTTAAGATATACATCTAAGTAGAATTCCATATCAATCCAAGAAGGTATACAGAATCAAAATAGTCTAACTGCAAATCTAATTCTACTTCTACATGTTATAAGTTATCATTCAAAGATCTGAAACCAACATTCACAAATCAAAGTAGTCCCATATAGAAGTTAATCTCTACTCAAGTTCACCTAAAAAGATAGAGTACAAGAGACAAAACCTACTCCTATCCATCCAAATAAAGCAAGGCTTAGTCAACAACAGTCGATCAACAAGTGTTCCTTCACTTATTAGTAGAACTGACTTAGCTACTATCTTTCTACATCATTACAACAAATGATTCAAACAAAGTAGACCAAAAAACCATAAAGAAATCACCATATCATAAGAGAATCGAGTGCAGAGGATTTCAATAAATGAACTTATCCAAATGACAGAGAAAAGGGGTCTCTATTAGGAAAGGTCCATATAATTAATCATTTCATTAAACTTAACAAATGAATTTCCTGTTTCAATTCAAATCAGAATGAAAAACATATTACAGTCCCCAAAAAAAATAGTATACTGATCCTAAGAGAGTATATTTCCTTTATCTTTAAAAGAAACCCAAGAACTCATTCACTGTATCCAATAAGGATAGAATCCCGAAACAATAAGCTAACAAGTTCATAATTATCCACAACTCAAAGATTGAAGTCTCTTAAATTCTTCAACAACTTAATACAAAGAGTAAGTAGTTCATGAATCAAAAAGAACTATACACAAACAACCAAATGAGAAGTAATCCTTCCCTTGTAAGTTCATTGTATAAGGGTAATAACTCATTCATCCAATGAGACCCAAAACGCATTTTAAAGGATCTGAAGAGAGAGTAAGAAACCCAAAGACGTTTAAGTCAGAAGATGTCCCATTCTTATCCCAATGCAACTAAACATAGAAATCTGAAACAAGACTTTCACAACCTCAAAATTGATAGAGGAGACTTAGTTTCAAACAAAATAGTCAACCCAGAACGTGGGTTTCCTCAAATGTAGGGGAAAAGAATACCCCCAAATTTTACATGCATTACCATCTAAGAGAAGACGATACAGTCTTAAAAATAGAAATATCACATTCATTTAAACAAGATGTTCCCAGCAAGATCTCGAAGGGATTACCAAACACTCATTCAAACTATCACCCAATTTTCTTGTGAGTAAGTTGTCAATAAAAGAATTATAAGCTTTAAACTTTTAATACAAGTATAACCCAACACAATACCAGAACATTATCATATTCATTTATTCAATTAAAATTCTTAACACTCAAGTACCAAATATGAGTACAGTGTCAACACTTAGCTTCACACAAAAGTTCAGAAATTCACAAGTAATAAAATATCAGTACAATGCCAAATACAACTTCAAGCAACAGTTCAAAGTTACATAAGTTTCCAAACACCGGTTTTCAGAACAACACAAGCTCCAACACAAGTTTATATTCTTCACGAAGCCCTAATACAAGATCAAATGGAACTCAAGGTTCCCATAAAGTTCAGTTTCCAACCCTATATTGCAACGAAGGCTAATTTAACACATGTTCAAAACACAATAACCTCGAATGCAAGTTCCAGAATGAAAAATAGAGCTACAAAAAAACAAGTTTCAATACAAGCTTCACATGCATGCTATCAGTTGAACTTGCACAGAGAAAAGAGAGTTTCCAAAACAACATTATTTAAGCCATGGATTCATATCCAAAAATCATAGAGATTCCTAAAAGCATGCAAGTAATCAACCAAAGAAATTTGCAAATATTAATAAGCATAAGAGCAGAGTTATTCTAATGAATCATTTAGAAGAAAGCATGAAATCTTAATGGGTAGAGCCTATCATGCCTGATAGTGCTCATCTTAACTTGTTGTTCAATCGAAGGAGACTTCCAGCTAGCTTCCAACTCTTTTTCTCCTCCACAAAAGATCAACAATCAAACATCTTTTCTTCCTATGCCTCATATACTTTCCTTTGATCAAAAATAGACCATAGAAACCAAAAATAGCTTTTAAGTGAAGGTCAAACTAACTGGTTCGAAGAACCAGATAGCTCCATGTAGAGAAAAATTTGTAAATATCATGCAAAACCAAACAACCTCCCACAAACCTGCCTTCCAAGTTTCCAAGATGGTTTGCACACAAAAACCGAGGTCCATCAATGCCATTAATTCCAAATTTCCCGTATTATCTTTCCTTTCCAACCTCCTAAAACTGGTGAATTCTAATTCCATCCAAACATGCAATTCCATCTTTAGTGGAGCTTCCATGTATGCCTCCACTAAAAACTTAGTTACAAAACTGGCAGTACCACCATCCATTAAACCCTATCAATTCACTTAAATTCCATTAAAATGTCACCTTAGAGACATGTAGTTTAGGTTCCCTTTCAATAGTTTAGGATGGATCCCATAAAACTTAGGTTAGTTGTAGCAATAACCACCTTAGATCTTAAAACATTGCCAATCGTAATTCCCACCTTAGGTTAGATTAAATTCATAACCATTTAGTATTAGGTATTAGTTAAAATAGCCTAGCATTACTTTAGTAATCTCTCCCATATTCATTTAACACAAAGCTTAGGTTAGGATGCCAACCCAACAAAATAGAATAAGAGGCTTAGATTAGAATGAAATCCAAATAAGTAGATGTAACTAGAACATAGGTGTTCTTACCTAGCTTAGGATACTGTTAGGATAATATTTTGGTTTTAGGACTCTGAATTCCTCCTTTGTCATTAAATAAATTGAATTTTGAAATTCTACTCCTGCCAATCAATTTCCTCAAATCATTTAGTGAACATACACTCTGTTTTCAAAACACGTTCACATAAGACCAAAGTGAATTTGTAACATACAAATCATTCAGATATGTCCCTCAAACTACTAATGTCAATTTACCATTCAAAGTATGAAGAAGATTTAAAACATTCCTTGGATCACTGAAATTGATCCAAGGATGAGCAGAAATGGAATAAGTTTGAGCTCTTAAAGCTCAGATTTCTTTACCTTTCCAAAGTGAAAATGAATTCTTAAAAGCCATACTATTTTAGTCTAATGATTTTAAGAATTCAAAATGATTTATCCATATCAAGTATGATCTTGCAGTCAAAAGAACACACCTTTAGCAAGCTCTAAATCATGTGGAGCATTTGAAATGCAACTCAGGAACTTTAGTTTTCTACTTTCCTAAGCTATTACATGATCATTTTGTAACAAAATACCATCCTAGACCTTCACCAAATGTATTAGTTACCACAATTAAATCTTCATTAGGATCTGGTACTGCTAGAATAGGTGTTGAAGTTAACTGTTCCTTCAAAGTTTTGAATGTAATTTCACATTTCTCATTCCAAACAAACTGTTTATCCTTCTTCTATAAGGAAGTTATTGGTGCATCCACCTTAGAGAAATATTTTACAAATTTTCTAAATAGCCAGCAAGTCCCATGAAGCTTCTAACTTTATGTACATTCTTTGGTGTAGGTCACTCAGTTATAGCTACAATTTTTTAAGGATCTACAATGATTCCATTCTTACTTATTACATGTCCCAAAAAGTGTACTTCTCTATCATAAAAAGAACATTTAGACAACTTACCAAATAACCATATATTTCTTAATATTTCCAAAACTATCTTCAAATGCTCATGGTGTTCCTCTAAACTTTTAGAATATATGAGAATGTTTTCCAAGAATACGAGCACAAATTTTTCCAATTATTCTTGAAAGATATTATTCATTAAATTCATCATAGGTGCATTTGTTAATCCAAAAGGTACAACCATGAACTCATAATGTCCATACCTTATTTTGAAAGTTGTTTTATGAATGTCTTCATCCTTAATCTACAATTGATGATACCTAGATCGAAGATCTATCGTAGAATATATTTATGCTCCATGCATTTGATCAAATAAATCATCAATCCTAGGAGAGTGGGTATCTATTCTTGATTGTTGCTTTTTTTAACATTTTGTAATCAATGCACAATCTAAGTGTTCTATCCTTCTTTTTCATAAAAATTACAGGTGCTCCCCAAGGTGAAACACTTGGTATAATCAAACCTTTAGAAAAAAGTTCTTGCAATTGAGTCTTAAGCTCTACTAATTCTGTAGTAGTCATTTGATACGGTGTTTTAGAAATCGGTTCGGTTCCAGGCTTGATCTCTATTGTGAAATCAAACTCCCTTTTGGGTGGAAGACCTGGCAATTCTTCTAGAAATATGTCACTAAAGTCTCATAATAGCGGATATCATTCCATAACATCATTGTTTTCTTCGGTTGTTTATACTATTTTTACTACATATAAGGTACAACCTTTATTTTTGGCCTTTTTAAGTTGTATAGCTGACAGTTTTCTAATAGAAATCTCACGTTTCACACCCTAAATCTCTATTAATTTCTATAGGACGTCTAAGCAACTAATGTGTTTTTCAAGACAGTCCACTTTAGCCTTATGTTCTGCTAACCAATTAACACCTATGATTACATCATAAGACCCCAAAGGTGCAACATAAAGATCAACTTCAGTGGAAAAGTTAGGTAAACAAGGACTGCTCTAAAAAGACACATACTAAATGTATGAACAACATTGTTTCCATACTGTATAGTCCATATTTTATCCATGTTTCTAGTTTTTCTTCTTAGTTTTGATGCTAATTTACTAGAAATAAAACATTCAGTAGCTCTGGTATAAAAAATAATAGTTATAGGTAAACTAAATAACTTACCTGGAACTTCAATGGGCATGGCCTATTTCTCAGTCTGCTTGTCAGCTACTGTAATGTGTATCTTGTGCTACTGATTACGATCATCCTTTTTCAAAGGGCATTGATTTTCATAATGATTTTTACCACAGTTATAACAGCCTACTACAGGTCCCTTTTTAGGCTCAAAATTATTTCTAGCCTTAAAGTTATCATTCTGACCTCCATAGGACTTTTGTCCATTATTATTAGTCTTAACAAAGTTGTTTCGTGCATTTCCAGCAGACTTATTTGTTGTAGTTTTCTTATTATTATCAGCTGAAAACTTATTTTTATTACCAAACTTCTTCCATGGTCATTTCTTAGGTGCAAGAGATGATGAAGAGGAGTTGGGAATTTTCTTCCTTACTTCCTCTTTATGAGCAGAAATTGCCTTTAATTTATGTTCCTGCCTTATGGATTTTTCAGCAACCCCTTCCCTAGTGGTTAGGCTGTGAACATCCACCTCTCCTCCTATAACAAGATTCAATCCCATGATGAATTTATGTATCCTAAACTTCTCATCAGTTTGGTACTGAAGTACATACTTAAGGAGTTTTGTAAACTATTCCCAATACTCAGTTACAGTTAGCTTTCCTTGAGCTAGGTTTTGGAATTCAATCATTTTTCTGATCATAGTAAATTTTTGGCAGCCAACGTTACCTAAAGTATCCTTTAAATTGATCCCATCTGATATTAGTTTCATCAATATTTAACTCAGCCTTATGGCTGTCCCACCATGAAGATGCCTCATGGGAAAGTTGATATGCTCCCCATATCACCTTTGTTTCTTCTGATAAATTCCTTATTGCAAAGTATTTCTCCATTTCACTAAGCCAATTCTCAGCCCCATCTCCTAATGTGGTGCCATCAAACTTGGTTGGACTTATCCTTTTTATATCATTAGTGAGTTCATCTGCCAGCCTATCCTTTTTGTTCTCAGGCTAAACAGGTATGATAACATTGTTATTATCAACACCGACATTGGCATTGTCCCTAAGAGGTGGCTGATTATTGTTGTCATCATCTTCTTCCTCCTCATTTCCCATTACTTTATGTTCAAGTACATCCAAACAATCTCTTGTGTCCAATAGGGCAGTAAGGATCTCATCGAGTTTCTAGGTAGTTACTGCTCCTTCCTCAGGCAGAGGATTATTTACAACATTTCCTCTTGTTCTAACCATTTTATGTTACAATAAAATTTAAGTTTTATCAAATTATGGACACAGTAGGTCTAAGAGCTGAAACCTTCAGCTCTAATACCAAGATGTAACATTCCCATTTTAAGACTTTAGAAACAAGGGATTTTTTTTAAAACATAATGTTCTCTGTTCTAAATAAAACATTATTTAGAACACACATTCCATGCCAATCAATCTCATAATAGATAACCATATGCAGTTGTAAATGACTCGGTGATCCACCGATCTATTCATTTCATAACTCGGTGATCTACCGATCTATTTATGTTAACTTTAAGTATTGAATACTTATTGTATACTTTGTATACTTGGTTTTCCTACCCTAAACTAGGTACTGAGTGATCTATTTAAAGAACCTATCTGAATATTTGTTACCAATATTCATCTGACATCATGTTGCTTTAAACTAGGTGACATAGGACAACGTAACCAATAGCTTGCGATACTTTGGCCAAATATTTTCAACATAATGTTCATGTTACTATTCCTAGATGACATACTTGTCATTCCAGAATACATCCTTCACCTCACTCTTATGTTATCTAGAATGGTCTTTACTGACTACCGTCAGTCCACTTGTCCAAGGTTTAACCCTAGCTCTGGTTAGAAACATAATTTATTATAGGAAGACGCTCACAATGTCTTAGGGTATATGGGCATACTCGGTTGACCTAAGTCAACCAAATGTGCCAAGGTACCCTGAGCCATTGAAAGCTACCGCTATCCTAAACTTTCCACTAACTTGACCTAGAGAGAAACTAAGTTCAAGTCCTTATTTGTGTGTAGATCTAGATGATCAATGGAGAAGGTTGTTTCCACATGTCAACTGCAACGTGGTATCCTCAAGAATACCCTTGTCTTCTCAAAGGTACAGTACTGTAGTTGGCGTGTGCCAACATCCTACAGAAATACCTCATCAAGATGTACATACCCAAGGAGGTTATTAATAAATTATTAATTTAAATTATTACACCGATTACAATAACCCTACTAAACCCTAATCCAACACTCCATAAGTTCTTTTCTAAATTGATTCATTTAGTCATTAAATAACTTCCTTAACTCATGATTGTTTTTAATGTTCATTTACTTATTTTAACTAGAAGTTAACCAAAATAGGACAGTAATATCATAAGTTTCAGTATAATGTAATTTAACCATTCAGGGAGGTATAACAACCACATAGGTCCAACTAAAGTAGACTTCATACAAAATGAAGTCCTATGATTAATAATCATATCTCAAATCCTTTTTGGTTTACATTCATTTAAGAGAGGAAGAGTCTTCCTCTAAATGATTAAGTGTTAGGGTTTATCATTCACAATATCCATAGTTCTTACTGCATGTTCATTACACATCACATTACTACGTTAAATTGTTTAGATAATAAACATCATCTTATGAAACTTAACAAGTTGCATCTTATAAGGGAAATTGAACTAACTCCCTTTATCGATCTTATCAAAGGATAACTAGATAAACATATAAATAATATGAAGAATATCAACAAGATAGAACTTCCATCTCCTTTATAAAAGTACGAGATAATTTACACAACCAATGCAAGTAAATATCAACTCGCAATTCCTCATTATAAACTTATATATTTACAAGACTATGCACTTTAGGCGTACTGCATAACAACAACCTTCATTCTAAAAAGTATACAACTTTTCTTTTTCAATACAACTAAAGAATGAATTAGAATTATTTACAAATAATCAGACTTATATCAACCAATGCATCATATAAGTTTTTTCCTTCTTTTATCACTTACGATGTCCATCTACAAAAATTGCTAGCACAGCTCAGTTCAATGAACTGAACATGATAAGTGGTAAGCATTAAAATGAAATGCATTCCACTAATTGTTTCATTAAAACAACTATGCTTTAATGAGACAATTAATATATCATACAATAACCATAAGTGATACCAACTAGAAGAGAAGTACAATAATAAATCTAGATCCACTTTTAAGAGAAGAGAAAAATATAATCCACAACATCTGTCTTAAAACTTAAAGTTTAATTGATCCTATCAATTACCTTTAAACAAACAATAGATCTTACCATCCCATTATTTCATAATTCTATCCTAATAGAATACAACATTTATCTTTTCTATAAGACAAAAGAAGTGTTTACAACATGGTTCATTTTAGGATGATTCATCTAAATCTTAAGAAAATAATAAGAAGAACCATTACGTACCATACCCAAACTCAAAACATCTAAAAAATAGATCAGGTTCATAACATGAATTAATTATTTCCTTTCAGGGATAACAATCTTATAAATTCAACATTTAAGATATACATCTAAGCAGAATTCCATATCAATCCAAGAAGGTATAGAGAATCAAAATAGTCTAACTACAAATCTAATTCTACTTCTGCATGTTATAAGTTATCATTCAAAGATCTGAAACCAATGTTCACAAATCAAAGTAGTCCCATATTGAAGTTAATCTCTACTCGATTTCACTCAAAAAGATAGAGTACAAGAGACAAAACCTACTCCTATCCATCTAAATAAAGTAAGGCTTAGTCAACAACAGATCGATCAAACAAGTATGCATTCACTTATTAGCATAACTGACTTAGCTACTATCTTTCTACATCATTAAAACAAATGATTCGAACAAAGTAGACCAACAAACCATAAAGAAATCACCATCTCATAAGAGAATCGAGTGCAGAGGAGTTCAATAAATGAACTTATCTAAACGACAGAGAAAAGGGGTCTCTATTAGGAAAGGTCCATATAATTAATCATTTCATTAATTAACAAATGAATTTCCTGTTTCAATTCAAATCAGAATGAAAAACATATTACAGTCCCAAAAAAAATAGTATATTGATCCTAAGAGAGTATATTTCCTTTATCTTTAAAAGAAACCCAAGAACTCATTCACTATATCCAATAAGGATAGAATCCCGAAACAATAAGCTAACAAGTTAAGAATTATCCATGAACTCAAAGACTGAAGACTCTTAAATGCTTCAACAACTTAATATAAAGAGTAAGTAGTTTGTGATTCAAAAGAACTATACACAAAACAACCGAATGGAGAAAGTAATCCTCCCCTTATAAGTTCAGTGTATAAGGGTAATAACTCATCCATCCAATGAGACCCAAAAGTTATTTTCAAGGATATGAAGAGAGAGCAAGAAACCCAAAGACGTTTAAGTCAGAAGATGTCCCATTTTTACCTCCAATGCCACTGAAATAGAAATCCGAAACAAGAATTTCACAACCTCAAAATTGCGACAAAGGAGACTTAGTTTCAAACAAAACAATCAACCCAGAACACGGGTTTCCTCAAACAAAGGGGAAAAAAAAACCCCCCAAATTTTACACCATTACCATCTCAAAGAAGATGATATAGTCTTAAAAATAGAAATATCACATTCATTTAAACAAGACGTTCCTATTTCAAGATCTCGAAGGGATTACCAAACAACTCATTCAAACTATCACCTAGTTTTCTTGTGAGTAAGTTGTTCCATAAAAGAGTTATAAGCTTTAAAATTTGAATACAAGTAAAACCCAACACAAAAATATGAGAACGGAATCAAATTCATCAATTCAAATTAAAAGTTCTTAGCTCTTAAGTACCAAATACGAGTACAGTGTTGACTACAAACTTCACAAAAAAGTTCAGAACTTCATAAGTAATAAAATATGATTACAGTGCCAAATAAAAACTTCAAGTAATAGTTTAGCATTGCATAAGTTTCCAAACACCGGTTCAAAACAACACAAAGCTCCAACACAATTTTATATCAAGACACAAATGCCCTAATTCAAGATCAAATGGAACTCAAGATTCTCTTAAAGTTAAGAACCCTATATTACAATGAAGGCCTGTTGAAAACACAACAACCTCGAATGTAAGTTCCGAAATGAAAAATAGAGCTACAGAAACAAGTTTCACATACAAGCTTCACATGCATGCTATCATTGAACTTGCACAGAGAAAGAGAGTTTCCAAAACAACATTAATCAAGCCATGGATTCATATCCAAAAATCACAGAGATTCCTAAAAGCATGCAAGTAATCAACTAGAAAAATCATGTAAATATTAATAAGCATAAGAGTAGAGTTATTCTAATGAATCATTTAGAATAAAGCATGAAATATTAATGGGTAGAGCCTATCATGCCTGATAGTGCTTCTGCCATATCGAAGGATACTTCTAGCTGAGCTTCCAACTCTTTTTCTCCTCCACGAAAGATCAACAATCAAACATATTTTCTTCCTATGCCTCATATACTTTCCTTTGATAAAAAATAGAGCATAGAAACCAAAAATAGCTTTGAAGTGAAGGTCAAACTACTGGTTTGAAGAACCAGATAGCTCTATGCAGAGAAAAATCCACAATGCATGCAAAACCAAACAACCTCCCACAAACCCGCCTTCCAAGTTTCCAAGACGGTTTACACACAAAAACTAAGGTCCATCAATGCCATTAATTCCAAATTTCCCACTTATCTTTACTTGCCACCACAATCCTAAAACTAGTGAATGCCAATTCCATCCAAACATGCAATTTCATCTTTAGTGGAGCTTCCATGTATGCCTCTACTAAAGTCAACTAGCCCCTACCAAAGCTGGTAGTACTACCATCCATTAAACCATATCAACTCACTTAAATGACATTAGAACCATCACCTTAGAGACATGCGACCCTTAGGTTCCCTTTTAATAGTTTAGGATGAATCCCATAAAACTTAGGTTAGTCTAGCAATAACCACATTAGGTCTTAAAACATTTCCATTAGTAATTCCCACCTTAGGTTAGATTAAATTCATAACCATTTAGTATTAGGTATTAGTTAAAATAGCCTAGCATTACTTTAGTAATCTCTTCCATATTCATTTAGCACAAAGCTTAGGTTAGGACGTGTTAACCCAACAAAATAGAATAAGAGGCTTAGATTAGAATAAAATTCAAATAAGTAGATGTAGCTAGAACATAGGTGTTATTACCTATCTTAGGATATTGTTAGGATAATCCTTTGATTTTAGGACTCCTGAATTCCTCCTCTATCATGAAATAAATTGAATTTTGTTTACATCCGTTATGTCCTGCCAAGATCAATCACTAAATACCTGAGCACAAACATACAACTAAATGAAAACATGTTGACATAAGACCAAGGAATTCGTAACATACAAAGTTCAGTCCGTGTTATCTCATTTTTAGTGATTTCAGCTAAAATTGAGATAACCATAGAATTTTTCTGACAAAATATCCTAAAAATGACCTTTGAAGGAGATATTTGGGTTTCCATCGCATGGAAACATGTCTTTTACATGCTTCATGTCAATTGTCTTCCGAAACCTGAAACCTGATTACATTCCAGTGTGTCAGGTTTTTAGAACTCAAGAGCATTAGAACATACCTTTCAAAAAACATGCTTCATGTTGCTTGTTTCCCAAAACCTGAAACCTCAACCTTTCCTTTGTATCAACTTTTTGGAACTTGATAACATCCAAACATGTATTTTGTATGCTTCACGTCATTTGGTTCCCGAAACCCGATTTGATAAGAAAACCTTTGTATCAGGTTTTCAGACGTGCTAAGCATGATGACATGGCATTAATGTCAAGTTGTCGGATAGTTAGCACATGTGTCAAAGGAGGTGTAATAAATGCTAGGGCTTTATAAATAGGTCAATTTTACATGTCATTTTTACCTAGCATATTTTTGCTGCATGGATTTTTTGTACATGCTCCTTCGACCTCCAAACCCGACTAAACCTCTTGATTGATTTTGTGATTCGTCTTCGACCATTTTTCAAATTTATTAAAGGTATTTTTCTCTTCTTATCATTTTGTGGCCTTTGGGGTTGTTTTTGAAGTATTCATTTAATGTTTTTCCTCTTTCCTTCTTCTTCCCTCCAGGTTTAGGGTTTATGGTTGTTTTCTACATTTTATGATGTATTCCCATGAAACCTTTGGTTTAAAATTAATCCTTTGGATGTTTTCTTATTTTTACCATGGGGTATACTATTTATATTATTGAGAAGAATATATAAAAAACCTAACTTAAAAACCTGGTGGAAAATTATTTATTTTGACATACCAGAAACTAGACGTCTTTGTTTCCAGTTTTATAGGGTTTCCAACATCCTTTGGTTTCCACAGAGTATCAGGTTTCTCCAAGTGCTTAGAACCTCCCAACTTCTACTTGTGTTAGGTTTCACAGATTGTCTGACATCCTTTGACTTCTGCTTGTGTCAGGGTTCGTAGAGTGTTCGACACCACCTAATTTCCACCTTTGTGTCAAGTTTCATGAAGTGTTTGACATGACCTAGTTTCTAATATACACTACAGTGTGTCAGGTTTCATGAAGTGCTTGACAAGTCTCAAATTATGGTTAGTGTGGCGGGTCTGTAGGGTTGCTCAGCAAGCTTCCAAGCCTGATTTTTCAACCAGAAGCTATCTAGGCATTCTTTCTTTAGGAATTCTCATGTAGGATCTTGTATCATCCAAGGATAAGTCAGACAGGTTAGGAAATATGAAGTACAAGTACCAGAAGATGGAGTCCCCTTCCTACATAGATTGTAATTATGACATCCAAGACACAGAGCTTGGTAACATAGAGATGGAGGAATTTTGGAACAAAACCAAGGATTCTTCTCAGAGTCCCTAAATGAAGTTAATAACCAGTAGTGGGCTCCCTCTTGTAGTAGGATTCCCAATGTTTTCTCAATGCCATGAGTTCATTCTAGCCCTTGCTTCCAATTATGACTTCGATTCCTGCTCAGTGAAAAATATAATAGGATAAACCATAGTGAAGTTGGATGAGGGTTACTTTGATGACCTCTTAAGATTTCCAAACTTTGAGGAATATGTTAATGTAGATCTTAAGTCAGCACATAAATCCTGGGAAAAAGATCAAGAAGACTGTATCAGGCATGTGAATTAAATTTCTTGATTAAGGCCAAGCCAATCATCTCTAGGTTTCCCAAGTTTGTTCCCAGGAGTGATTTCATCCTTGAAATTAGTGATATTATCACCCTGCTGAGTTGAGTATTTGGACTCCCCAAGTTAAGAGACTTCCAAGGGTGGATGTATTAATTCATTGTCATTATAAAGAATTACAAACAAGGGATCGATTTGAGCAGTCGTATAAGTGATGAGATTGATTCCTAGATGAAGACAGTCTTGACTACTGGTAAGTTCACGGAGCTTGGTAACATAGACATGGAGGACTTTTGGAATAGAACCAAGGATTCTTCTCAGAGTCCCTAGATAAAGTTAATAACCAATAGTGGTCTCCCTATTGTAGCAGGATTCCCAATGTCTACTCAATGCAACGAGTTCATTGTGACATGTGCTTCCAATTATCACTCAGATTACTTCTCAGTGAAAAATCTAGGAGGAGAAACCATAGTAAATTTGGATGGGAGTTACTTTGATGACCTCTTAAGATTTCCCAACTTTGAGGAATATGTTAATGTAGATCTTAAGTCAGCATAGAAATCTTGGGACAAAGATCAAGAAGACTGCATCAGGTATGTGAATAAAATTTCTTGATCAAGGCCAAGCCAGTCATCTCTAGCTTTCCCAATTTTTTCCCCAAGAGTGATTTCATCCTTGAAATAAGTGATATTATCACCCTGTTGAGTCGAGTATTTGGACTCCCCAAGTCAAGAGAATTCCAAGGGTGGATGTATTAATTCATGGTCATTATAAAGAAGAATGAACAAGGGATCGATTGGAGTAGTCTTATAAGTGATGAGATTGATTCCCAGATGAAGACAGTCTTGACTACTGGCAAGTTCTATATGTCATCATATGTTACCTATGTAGCAGCTAGAATGAGAAATTACCTAGGATTAGATGCAAAGGGAAGTAGGTCAACAGAACATATATATCGGTATTTCCCTCAGCTGACAATGAAGGGGTCTGAGGATCAATTCAGAAGAGTGAATGACACCTTCTTTTATGAAAACATCTGCATGATGAACCCTGATTTAAGGAAAAGAAGAGTCTCTGATGAGGCATGGGCTGAAGTATCGAAATGGGGTTGTATCTTCTTGTAATTCAAGAAGTTCACATACCTTCGGGTGGTTATGTACCTGGGTGATCCTTTCTGTTTACCTAGGTTCCCAGGTGATAAGTTGATCCTGATGGAGTTGGTTAGACAATTGTTGGATTTTCACAAATTCCAACAGAGTAAGCACAAGGCCTCTGTCTCCTTCCCTATTTCCATCGGAAGGTACACGTGCTCAATAGTGGTTAAAGCCAAGAATGTGGTGCACGAGCTTCAGGAAAAGTTGAAGAAGCACATGAAGCACAGAGATGGGTTTGATTTCCGAGGAGTCCTTAAGTCGTATGGGACCTTATATCTACATGTGCCCAACATAGAAGACATTTGGGTTGATCTTCAGGATGAAGTTGCCATCCGAAGAAAGGACAATAATAGGTTGACACTTGAGGAGATTCAGATGTTAGACCTATCTGACATCCCAGAAGGCACTACAGACAATGAGAGTGTCCTTGATGCCTCGTATGATGGGTTGAATGAAGACCAATATGTACTCCTTGCCATTGATTGGTCCATTGCTGAGAAAGATTCTATCACGTAGGAAGAGCTGCTCAAATTCTTGCCCGTACTAAGGTGTGGCTCATTTCTTGGGAAATGAGTTATAAAGAAGGGATTTTTTCAAAGCTAGCTACTTTGGAAGTGGGACCCTCCAAGGGAAAAAAGGAAATGGATAACAACCCTTCCAAGAGGCCAATAAAGGTTAAGTTTATTAGAAAGGGAGAAGAGCAAGGGAACACATCAGTGGCCACTCTCCCATAAATGGTTGAGGTTCTTGATTCACCTCCACCACTAGAACTAGGAAATCTTCCTTCAGGAGAAGAGGTTGGTCAACCTCCCATTCCCCTTTTGCTTGATAGTTCATCAAAGGTAAGTCTTCCTCTTATCTCTCAAGCTCTAATTTCAGAATCATTACCTCCCCCCATTTAACCTCCTTTGCCTCATATTTCTTCACCGAGTTCCTTAGCCATGGCCAGTATCTTCTCTGGCCTCTCACCTCTCCCCACTAGACCCAAGTTAACCATGGATATGCCTCCTCCTTCTACACCTTCATTCCCTGAGTCCATTTCCATGGACACTACACTTGCAGTGACCACCACTCCACAAGAAAACCTTCCTCCACCTGAAGATGTGACCGTAACACCTACAATGGGAGAAACTTCTTCCAGTATGCCTCAATGGTTAATAGATTAGACCCCGAGGAAGAGGAAGGTGGTAGTTCCCCTACCAGCCTTTGATTTCAGTTCCCTCAAGGTCACTCCTACCAAGTCTGCCAAGAAACCCAAAACAATTTCAAGGATTTCAGTGGACGCCTTAGGGCATAAGTTTGCAGAAATTGCCACTCCCGTGGCTGAAAAAACAAAGGATGATATAATGGTCACCGATTATCAGATCACAAGGGTTGATCTAGGAAAAGTAACAATGGAGGGAGCACAACAAGATGCATAAGATGCCATGAATGTGTTGTGCCAGAAGCTGAAGGAAACAAAGGCAAATAGAGATGAGCTAAAAGAGAAAGTAGAGTAGCTGACAGAAGTACTACTCAAGCTCTCAAAGCCTCCTGAGTCAACACCATCATCCTCTACTCCTATCAGGTTTGATTTCTCATCAGTACCCATGATTGAGAAGATTAATGAGAAGGGGAGAATGGTCGATGAATGGATCCAGAGGCTACTCCTGCAAGGAAAAGAGGTCATTGATGACACCATGGAAGTCTACAAATCCTTGGAGGATATAAAGAAGGATGGAGAGAAAATGGATGATGAATTTTCAGCAGAAGTTGGGAACCTAGAGTTAACTTTTGAAGCTCTCAATACGCTGAAACAGGTTCCATCCCACATCTTGGTCGAAGAAGGCATCATTCCACATGGGGACAAGCATTTTCAACTGACCAAAGCCATTAGATTCAGAATAAATATTCTCAATGAAGCTTGCAGAAAATTGAGGGAATCAAGAGATCAATTGGTTGATGGCACAAATGACATAGAAGAAGAGCTAATCAAGATCTGTGCTAAATTGTTGAATGAAAGCTTGAGTATTATACCCATTGGTGATCTTTACAAGTAGATCCAAGAATCAATTCAGCATGAACCAACTTATGGCTTTAGCTTGGAAATCATTGATAGGTTCGTGAAGATTGAACATTCTTTGGAAACACTGAGGAAACTCAACAAGAGACTAAAGAAACTTCCTGGTAACGCGAGCGATACTCAGGAAACATGTGAAGTCCTGAGTGATCATTCCACCGCACCTGATGAAGATGAGATGCAGGGCATAATCTGAAAGTTCCAAGAATTTTGGGACAAGTAGGCTTTGCTGGAGGAAGACAAAGATGATGAAACAGAATAGGCATAATGTTTCATGTCATTTCAATCCTGAAATCGACATGTCTTTTTCATTTTCGTTTCATCATGTAAAAGCAAATTTTGACTTGGTCTCCTGCGTGAGAGTCAAGCAAAATAGGACTCTCATTAAAAGGACTATTTTCTAGGATTTATCCTATTTTCTCTCAACTCCTTTTATTATAAATAAGGGATGCTTATGCATTCCAAAGGGTTGAGATTTTTGGAATATTGAGAACTATTGTGAAGAAGAAAAACTTTGTGTTTTCTTTTAATCATTTGAGGAATAGAAACCGATGCTATTTTGCAAACTTTGTGTTGTGAGATGTATCTTTCTTAAGATATTGTTCTTATGTTCATAATCTTAAGCTATTCTTTGTTTAACATCTTGATTGTTCTAATCATTTCAAACATTACATTTGTTATCTAAAGCTCATATGATTATTTCGTGCTCTGTGTTTACTCGAAAGAAAATACGTTCCTCTCATTTCCTTTCCATTGTGTTTCTTCCATAATAATAATTTCCTTTCTAATCCTTTCCATTTATAAAAACAACAACATCTTCACCTAGTGTGGATATGGATTTCGGGATTCTATCCCAACCCTAATGGTTAGATTAGTGTGAATATTATATATATTATTTCTGTTGTGTTTTAGATTAGTAATAAATAGGAAGCCTCACCTGTCTTTGAGGAGGGATTTAATCCCATGTACTATGGTTGAACCTCATATTTTGGCTTGAAAAAATATCCAACCAACAGTTTTTGGTGACTCTACTGGGGAATACGGATTGATAAGACTAAGCTTATCCTATTTGTGTCTAGAGACTTTGTATTTTCCTTATTTTCAAAAATATCTATTTTCCAATTCAATATGGCCAGAAATATCTTCACTCGGTCAAGCCAAGCCAAGGGTGAAACTGATCCATTCTTTGATTTGCTTCAATAACATAATTTCAGGACTTTCACCCAATAATGTTGCATCTAGCCGAAGCAAGAAGTTCTTCACCATCTGAAGAACTCAGATTCCTCAAGAACAAGAAGTTTCTACAACTTGTCATGCATTATTCTTGTTAGATATTTAGATTCCTATACACACACTTCATTTAGAAGAATGGCAGCACAACCTATGCCTTGGGGTGCGGCTATTGGTCCTCTTTCCCTTACTCCACCGTTGCATGACCTACCTCATGGATCACGTAAGAATATTCCTAAGTTCAATGGTGATGGGAAGTAACACCCTGATGAACACATCGCTTCATTCTTTGTCGCATGTGGCATTCTTGGAGTTGCTCATGAAGACGTCTTTGTTTGACTCTTCATTGAGACATTGCATGGTGTAGCAGCAGAATGGTTCTACCATCTTCCAAATGCATGCATTACCAACTAGACTACCATGCGGTCTGTATTTGAAGCAAGGTTCAAACCGGCTGAAGACTCTCATGCCTTGTTAGCACAGCTTACACACATGAAGGAGTCTTATGAACCCATGCGGGATTTCATAGCTAAATTCAACAAGCTGATTCATAAGATTCCAGAGTTAGCCATTCCCACTCTTGAAAATCAGAAGTGTTTCTTCATCAATGCTCAGCCCCCTGATGTAAGCTTCTTGTTGAGAAGATCTGTTATCCCTGATTTGGCCACCACTCAAGCTACAACCACTGAGATAGAAGATGATCTTATTCTAGCCAGAAAAATCAGAAGAGAATCATCTAAGCCTAAAAATCAGAGTTCCTCTCAGAGTACCACTGATCCTATGATTCAGAAGATGGCCAATGACTTGATTGCTTTAAAGAAGCAAATGTCTCAACAAGTGGCCAACATTCCTTATCAGGATATTCCTAGATGGAATTTCAACAATGCTAATAGCACTCCCACAAGAGATAGGAATCGGTTGATTGCTGCTCCCACCAGGCTGGCTATTGAAGCTCCTCCTATCAATGTAGTAGTTGAAGTAGTTGAGGAAGATGAAGAACCAGAAAATCAAGATTCCCATGAAGCTTTTGAAGCTTCAGGATATGCTGATGAGTCTTTTGATGATTCAGCTGGTGACTCCAACATTGGGTATTTGGAGTACGAGGAAGATGAAGATGAGCATGATGGACAATCATTTGCAGTCTTCACTCGATCCCAATCTCAGAACCCCAGAAAGCCAGTTGAAGGCTCTAAGGAGAAAAGTAAAGAAGCTCCCGTAGTTATGGCTAAAAGAGGATCTCCCATCTCAGCACAAACTGAAAAGGAGATAACTAAAAAGGTAACTTCACCTTCCAACTCTCTTTCTCCTACTTTCAAGGCCAGTACCTTCGGCTCAGACCAATGTAACCAGAACTGAGCCCTCCATCATTCCTTCATATACCACTTTCGACATCATTGATCATGCAAAGAAAACCAAAATCCAAATGTCAGAAGCTGAATACCTTCAGTCCAACCCTGAGCAATTTGAGAAACTTGCCAAATTCATTAGAAGCAAGGTTGTTATTCCTCCATCTTTGAAAGGCATTTTTCCTAGCCCCACTCAGCCTTTACCTCTAAGTAATATGACCTCTGCTGCTTCTTCGGGAAATATTGAACCATTTTATTTGTCTTTACTTATAAACAGTTTTAAACTCAGCAATTGCATAATTGACTCAGGAGCCTCTGATAACGTAATGCCCGCAAAAGTAGCTCATGCCCTTGGACTCACACTAACTAAATCTTATGGGTGGTGTTACTCCATGGAAACTAAACAAGTCCCCTTGATTGGCCAAATCAAGGATGCGTAGTTTGCATTTGTTGCATTTCCAGAAAAGAGAGTAAAAATGACTATCCTAGTTGCTGATATCCCAGCTGCTTATGGGATTCTTTTGGGAAGAGGTTTTTGCAAAATATGTTGGAGGAGAAATCAACATGGATTGGACCAAAGCTAAAATTACAGTAAATGGATTTCCTTGTGTCCTTCACCCCGAAGCACAAGCTAAGTACCTGGTTACTAAATCAAATGATCATAAGGCTCAAATTCTCTTTGAAGATGCAGGCTTGGGTAATTATTTCCTAACATCTAATGCACCCTATGTAGGAGTTAAAGAAGAAGATCCTAACACTATTTGGACCCTTGAGTTTGATGGGAGCTATTCAACTACTAGTTCAGGTGTTGGCGTGGTTCTTATATCTCCAGATTTCGAGATCTTTCCCTTTGCTTTCAAGTTGCAGTTTGATAATACTAACAACACAGCCAAATATGAAGCTTTTTTATTAGGATTAGAAATGGCAAGACAAAAAGGAATCCAAAATCTCAAAGTACAGGGAGATGCTGAGTTGATTGTGAATCAAGTAAGGGGGATTTATCAGGTAAAAAATGATCACCTAAGACATTACAGAAACAAGGTTTGGGACAACATAGAATGCTTTGATGCTTTTTCCATTAAGGTAGTCTTAAGAGATTACAATGATAAAGTTGATTCCTTAGCTATTTCTGCATCTCTTCTTCTCCCCCACCCACAGTTCAAATAGGACACGTATACCATTGAGATTGTGTATCATCCAAGCATTCCAGATAACTCAGCACATTGGCAAGTGTTTAATGACGATCAACAGGTATTGTCTTTTCTTGAGAAAGCTGAAAATTTTAGTGAACTTTATTTTGAAGGATCAGAATCAGCTTTCCATGAGTCCATCTCTAATTCATATCAAGAAATTGATGGTGAATTCATCCAGCTCAAAGGCAATAAGATTCCGAAGGGATTAGTTTCTCTGGAAGGTCTGTTTGACAAGCATGACCATTTCATTCAGGGTAAAAGGCAAGCTGAAGGTGCTTCCTTGTCAGAGGTAGACCAAGTTAACCTGGGCTCCCTGATCAACCACGGATGGTAAACATTGGTAAATGTTGTTCTCTAGAGGAAAAAGAAAGATTCTCTTCACTCTTGAAGAGATATATGGATGTCTAGCATGGTCATATGTGGATCTAAAGTCTTTCAAGCCCAAGGATGTGCAACATAGCATTCCTTTGAAGCCTGAGGTTAAACCCTACAGGAAGAAGCAGAGGCATTACAACCCAAAGATCTCAGGGACTATTCTTGCAGAAATTCAGAAGATGTTAGATGCAAGGATTATCTTTCCAATCCATCATTCCACCTGGGTTGTGAACATTGTCCCTGTCAGAAAGAAGAACGGTGAAATCCATATTTGTGTTGACTTCCGAAACCTCAACCAGTCTTCATTGAAAGACAATTATCCATTGCCCATCATGGACCAGGTATTACAGACTGTCACTGGATCAGAAATGTTATCCATGCTTGATGGATTTTTGGGATATAATCAGGTTGAGGTAGCTGCTGAAGATCAACATAAAACAACATTCACCACTCCATGGGGAACCTTTGCTTACAGGAGAATGCCTTTTGGTTTGATTAATGCTAGAGCCACGTTTCAAAGGGCTATGGACTTAGCTTTCAGAGATTTAATGGGAAAGGTCATAGTTGTGTATTTGGATGACTTGACGGTCTTCTCTAAAAAGTGAAGTGATCATTATGATCACCTGGAGCAGGTACTCTTAAGGTGCAGGCATCATGGGATTTCATTAAATCCTAAAAATTCCATGTTCGGAGTGACAGAAGGAAAGTTTTTGGGTCATATTGTGACTAAAGAAGGAACCAAGATCGATCCAGAGAGGGTGAAGGCCATCCAAAGCCTTACCCTACCCACAAGTAAAACTAGGGTGCACTCCTTTGTCAGGAAGGTCAATTTCCTAAGAAGATTTGTACCTGAATTTGCTGATAAAACCAAGGATATCCTTGGGATGATGAAAGGTAAGACTCCATTTTGATGGAGCACTGAAGGGAAACTTGCTTTTGAAGAAGTCAAATGGGCAATTTCTCACGCCCCTATTCTGGTATGCCCAGACTTCAAGAAATATTTCATCATGTACAGCTACGCTTCCGCACATACAGTATCGGCCATCCTGATGCAGGAAAATGAAGAAGGAATTGAAGCTCCCATTGCTTTCATGAGCTTCCCACTAAAGGAACATGAATTGAAGATGTCACAGATTGAAAAGCATGCTTATGCAGTGGTGAGAGTGGTGAAACATTTCAGGTATTATGTCTTGAGTTCCCACACTCTCGTTCTAGTTCCTGATACCACGGTAAATCCATTCTGACCCAACAAGAGTTGGGTAGTCAATGGGGTAACTAGATAGCCAAAGTCCAGGAGTATGACTTGGACATCAGACCTACCAAGTTGGTGTGAGGAAGAGGCCTGTGCCAATTGATCGCAGAAAACAATGCTGAGACAGAATGCGAAGAAACTGAAAGTACTTCTTCAGAATTGCCCAAAGTGCTTTTCGTAAGCATGACTGATGAATGGTACACAGATATTGCTTTCTTTTTAACCTATGGTGAGTGTCCCCCACATTTAAGCCAAAAATAAAAGAGGACAGTTAAACTCAGGTCTGCAAGATACATTTTGTGGGACAATGGTATATACAAGAAAGGTATCGATGGTGTATTCCTGCGCTTGTGTTGATAAGTCTCAGCAGGTAAGGTTGCTAGAGTCCTTCCACAATCTAGCATGTGGAGGAAATTTCTCTTCTTCCATAATGGCTTACAAGATCTTATGGGCTAGGTACTATTGGCCTACTCTCTTTCGAGATTCAGCTGAATGGGTGGCCAAGTGTGAAGCTTGTCAACATTTCGTTGGTCATCCTAAGCTGGCAGCTCTTCCCTTGAAGCCTGTGGTGATTGAAGAACCTTTTTGCCAATGGGGAATTGATTTCATTGGAGTGTTGAACCCTACCTCTAGTGCCAGTCATAATTATGTGCTCACCACCACAGACTATTTCACCAAGTGGGTGGAAGCTGCTCCAATCAAACAAGCAACCTCCGAAGCTGTGTGTAATTTTCTCAAGGAGAATATAATTGTTAGATTCAGTGTGCCTCACAAGATCGTTGCTGAAAATGCTTCCAATTTCTCATCTCATGAGTTGACAGAATTTTTTTATGGCTTTGGGATCACATTGGCTCATTCATCCGATTATTACCCCCAAGGCAATGGTCAGGCTGAATCAAGCAACAAGAACCTGGTGACCATAATCAGAAAGTTGGTCAATGAGAATCAGAGGACATGGCACAAAGCATTGTATGATGCATTATGGGTAGATCGGATTACTCCTAAACAAGCTATTGGAATGTCCCCATTCTAGGTGTTGTATGGAATTGATGTTGAGATACCTATCTCTGTAGAATTTCCAGCCTTACGATTGGCTAAAGCAATTGAAGATGAAACCTTTCAAAGTTCTATTGAGAAAAGGATAATGTACCTAGCCAGGTTAGAAGAAGAATGGAGCAAGGTGGTGGATCACATCGTAGACCATCAGATCAAAGTCAAAAGGATATTTGACAAGAAATCAAAGCAACGTGATTTCTAGGTTGGAGATCTAGTACTTCTCTGGGACAAGAGAAGAGAGTAGAAAGGGATGCATGGCAAGTTTGACTCCTTATGGAAAGGTCCTTTCAAAATACATCAGCTGAACGGTGAAAATAGCTTCTGTCTATCATACCTTGATGGAGAGTTTCTCCCTCTACCTTTCAGTGGCCAACATTTGAAGATGTTTCACCAGTAATGCAAGATGCTCTCTTGCACTGTATCATAATTTATTTTTTGTTGTGTCTACTTTCTTTTCTTTCTTTCTTTCTTTGTTTTTAGTTTTTCTTCTTCAGACTCCGTAGCCCAATGGATAAAGCTTTTGATATATGAGTTCTCTTCCTTTGATGTTTCAAAGAAATTCCCCAACTGGAGCCAGCTGTTATCTCATTTTTAGTGATTTCAGCTAAAATTGAGATAACCATAGAATTTTTTTGACAAAATCTCCTAAAAATGCCCTTTGAAGGAGATCTTTCGGGTTATCGGGTTTCCATCGCATGGAAACATGTCTTTTACATGCTTCATGTCAATTGTCTTCTGAAAACCCAAACCTGAATTACATTCCAGTGTATCAGGTTTTTGGAACTCAAGAGCATCAGAACATACCTTTCAAAAAGCATGCTTCATGTTGCTTGTTTCCCGAAACCCAAAACCTGAACCTTTCCTTTGTATCAGGTTTTCAGAACTTGATAACATCCAAACATGTCTTTTGCATGCTTCATGTCAGTTAGTTCCCGAAACCTGATTTGATAAGAAAACCTTTGTATCAGGTTTTCAGACGTGCTAAGCATGATGACATGGCATTAATGTCGAGTTGTCGGTTAGTTGGCACACATGTGTCGGAGGAGGTGTAATAAATGTTAGGGATTTATAAATAGGTCGATTTTACATGTCATTTTTACCTGGCATATTTTCGCTGTGTGGATTTTTCATACATGCTCCTTCGACCTCCAAACCCGACTGAACCTCTTGATTGATTTCGTGATCCATCTTCGACCATTTTTCAAATTTATTGAAGGTATTTTTCTCTTCTTATCATTTTGTGGCCTTTGGGGTTGTTTTTGAAGTATTCATTTGGCATTTTTCCTCTTTCCTTTTTCTTCCCTCTGGGTTTAGGGTTTAGGGTTGTTTTCTTCATTTTCTTGATGTATTCCCATGAAACCTCTTGTTTAAAATTCATCCTTTGGTGTTTTCTTATTTTTCCCATGGGGTATACTCTTTAGATTGTTGAGAAGAATCTATAAAAAAAACCTAACTTACCAAAGATTGGTGGAGATTTTATTTGTTCTGACATCCCAGAAACCCGACGTCTTTGTTTCAGGTTTTACAGGGTGTCTGACATCCTTTGGTTTCCATAGAGTATCAGGTTTCTCCAAGTGCTCAGCACCTCCCAACTTCCACTTGTGTCAGGTTTCACAGATTGTCTGACATCCTCTGACTTCCGCTTGTGTCGGGTTCCATAGAGTGTTCAACACCACCTGATTTCCACCTTTGTGTCAGGTTTCATGAAGTGTCTGACATGACCTAGTTTCTGATATACACTATAGTGTGTCGGGTTTCACGAAGTGCTTGACAGGTCTCAAATTCTGGTTAGTGTTGCAGGTCTATAGGGTTGCTCAGCAAGCTTCCAAGCCTGATTGTTCAACCAGAAGTTATCTAGGCATTCTTTCTTCAGGACTTCTCATGTCAGATCCTGGATCATCTAAGGATAAGTCAGACAGGTCAGGAAAGATGAAGTACAAGTACCAGAAGATGGATTCCCCTTCCTACATAGATTGTAATTATGACATCTGAGACACGGAGCTTGGTAACATAGACATGGAGGACTTTTGGAACAGAACCAAGGATTCTTCTCAGAGTCCCTGGATGAAGTCAATAACCAGCAGTGGCCTCCCTCTTGCAGCAGGATTCCCAATGTCTACTCAATGCCCCAAGTTCATTCTAGCCTGTGCTTCCAATTATGACTCAGATTCCCACTCAGTGAAAAATCAAGTAGGAGAAACCATAGTGAAGTTGGATGGGGGTTACTTTGATGACCTCTTAAGATTTCCCAACTTTGAGGAATATGTTAATGTAGATCTTAAGTCAGCACAGAAATCCTAGGACAAAGATCAAGAAGACTGCATCAGGCATGTGAATAAAAAGTTCTTGATCAAGGCCAAGCCAGCCATCTCTAGGTTTCCCAAGTTTTTCCCCAGGAGTGATTTCATCCTTGAAATCAGTGATATTATCACCCTGCTGAGTCAAGTATTTGGACTCCCCGAGTCAAGAGACTTCCAAGGGTGGATGTATCAATTCATGGTCATTATAAAGAAGAATGAACAAGGGATCGATTGGAGTAGTCTTATAAGTGATGAGATTGATTCCTAGATGAAGACAGTCTTGACTACTGGCAAGTTCTATATGTCATCATATGTTACCTATGCAGCAGCTGGAATGAGAAATTACCTAGGATTAGATGCAAAGGGAAGTAGGTCAACAGAACATATATATCAGTATTTCCCTCAGCTGACAATGAAGGGGTCCAAGGATCAATTCAGAAGAGTGAATGATGCCTTCTTTTATGAAAACATCTGCATGTTGAACCCTGATTTAAGGAAAAGAAGAGTCTCTGATGAGGCATGGGCTGAAGTATCGAAATGGGGTTGTATCTTCTTGCAATTCAAGAAGTTCGCATACCTTTGGGGTGGTCATGTACTTGGGTGATCCTTTCCATTTACCCAGGTTCCCAGGTGATAAGCTGATCCTGATGGAGTTGGTTAGACAATTGTTGGATTTTCACAAATTCCAACAGAGTAAGCACAAGGCCACCGTCTCCTTCCCTATTTCCATCGGAAGGTACACGTGCTCAATAGTGGTTAAAGCCAAGAATGTGGTGCATGAGCTTCAGGACAAGTTGAAGAAGCACATGAAGCACAGAGATGGGTTTGATTTCTGAGGAGTCCTTAAGTCATATGGGACCTTATATCTACATGTGCCCAACGTAGAAGACATTTGGGTTGATCTTCGGGATGAAGTTGCCATCCGAAGAAAGGACAATAGTAGGTTGACACTTGAGGAGATTCAGATGTTAGATCTATCTGACATCCTAGAAGGCACTACAGATAATGAGAGTGTCCTTGACACCTCGTATGATGGGTTGAATGAAGACCAATATGTATTCCCAGCCATTGATTGGTCCATTGCTGAGAAAGCTTCTATCATAGGAAGAGCTACTCAAATTCTTTCCCATACTAAGGCATGGCTCATTTCTTGGGGAATGAGTTATAAAGAAGGGAGTTTTTCAAAGCTAGCTACTTTGAAGTGGGACCCTCTAAGGGAAAAAAGGAAAAGGATAAGAACCCTTCCAAGAGGCCAATAAAGGTTAAGTTTATTAGAAAGGGAGAAGAGCAAGGGAACACATCAGTGGCCACTCTCCCACAAATGGTTGAGGTTCTTGATTCACCTCCACCACCAGAACTAGGAAATATTCCTTCAGGAGAAGAGGTTGGTCAACCTCCCATTCCCCTTTTGCTTGACAGTTCATCAGAGGTAAGTCTTCCTCTTATCTCTCAAGCTCTAATTTCATAATCATTACCTCCCCCCATTCAACCTCCTTTGCCTCATATTTCTTCACCAAGTTCCTCAGCCATGGCTAACATCTTCTCTGGCCTCTCACCTCTCCCCACTAGACCCAAGTTAACCATGGATATGCCTCCTCCTTGTGTTCCTTATTTTCCTGAGTCCATTTCCATGGACACTACACTTGCAGTGACCACCACTCCACAAGAAAACCTTCCTCCACCTGAAGATGTGACCTTAACACCTACAATGGGAGAAACTTCTTCCAGTATGCCTCAATGGTTAATAGATCAGACCCTGAGGAAGAGGAAGGTGGTAGTTCCCCTACCAGCCTTTGATTTTAGTTCCCTCAAGGTCACTCCTACCAAGTCTGCCAAGAAACCCAAAATAGTTTCAAGGATTTCAGTGGACACCTCAGGGCATAAGTTAGTGAAAATTTCCACTCCCGTGGCTGAAAAAACCAAGGATGATATAATGGTCACCGATTATCATATCATGAGGGTTGATCTAGGAAAAGTAACAACGGAGGGAGCACAACAAGATGCACAAGATGCCATGAATGTGTTGTGCCAGAAGCTGAAGGAAACAAAGGAAAACAAAAGATGAGCTAAAAGAGAAAGTAGAGCAGCTGACAGAAGTACTACTCAAGCTCTCAAAGCCTCCTGAGTCAACACCATCATCCTCTACTCCTATCAGGTTCAATTTCTCATCGGTACCCATGATTGAGAAGATTAATGAGAAGGGGAGAATGGTCGATGAATGGATCCAGAGGCTGCTCCTGCAAGGAAAAGAGGTCATTGATGACACTCGTGGAAGTCTACAAATCCTTGGAGGATATAAAGAAGGATGGAGAGAAAATGGATGATGAATTTTCAGCAGAAGTTGGGAACCTAGAGTTAACTTTTGAAGCTCTCAATACACTGAAACAGGTTCCGTCCCACATCTTGGTCGAAAGAAGGCATCATTCCACATGGGGACAAGCATTTTCAACTGACCAAAGCCATTAGATTTAGAATAAATATTCTCAATGAAGCTTGCAATAAATTGAGGGAATCAAGAGATCAATTGGTTGATGGCACAAATGACATAGAAGAAGAGCTAATCAATATCTATGCTAAAGTGTTGAATGAAAGCTCAAGTATTCTGCCCATTGATGATCTTTACAAGCAGATCCAAGAATCAATTCAGCATGAACCAACTTATGGATTTAGCCTGGAAATCATTGATAGGTTCGTGAAGATTGAACATTCTTTGGAAACACTAAGGAAACTCAACAAGAGACTGAAGAAACTTCCTGGTAACATGAGTGATACTCAGGAAACATGTGAAGTCCTGAGTGATCATTCCACCGCGCCTGATGAAGATGAGATGTAGGGCATAATCTGAAAGTTCCAAGAATTTTGGAACAAGAAGGCTTTGCTGGAGGAAGACAAAGATGATGAAACAAAATAGGAATAATGTTTCATGTCATTTCAATCCTGAAATTGACATGTCTTTTTCATTTTTGTTTCATCATGTAGGAAGCAAATTTTGACTTGGTCTCCTACGTGAGAGTCAAGAAAAATAGGACTCTCATTAAAAATACTATTTTCTAGGATTTATCCTATTTTCTCTCAACTCCTTTTATTATAAATAAGGGATGCTTATGCATTCCAAAGGGTTGAGATTTTTGGAATATTGAGAACTATTGTGAAGAAGAAAGACTTTGTGTTTTCTTTTAATCATTTGAGGAATAGAAACTGATGCTATTTTGCAAACTTTGTGTTGTGAGATGTATCTTTCTTAAGATATTGTTCTTATGTTCATAATCTTAAGCTATTCTTTGTTTAGCATCTTGATTGTTCTAATCATTTCAAACATTACATTTGTTATCTAAAGCTCGTATGATTATTTCATGCTCTGTGTTTACTCGAAAGAAAATATGTTCCTCTCATTTCCTTTCCATTGTGTTTCTTCCATAATAATAATTTCCTTTCTAATCCTTTCCATTTATAAAAACAACAACATCTTCACCTAGTGTGGATATGGATTTCAGGATTCTATCCCAACCCCAATGGTTAGATTAGTGTGAATATTGTACATATTATTTCTGTTGTGTTTTAGATTAGTAATAAACAGGCAGCCTCACCTGTCTTTGAGGAGGGATTTAATCCCATGTACTGTGGTTGAACCTCATATTTTGGCTAATGAATTCTTGAAATCCATACCATTTTAGTCTAATGATTTTAATAACAAAATGATTTATCCATATCAAGCATGATCTTTAGCAGTCAAAAGAGCACACCTTTATTAAGAAAATCATATGTCAACGCTTGAAATGCAAAGGAGGAATATAAAAATTATCAAGGGTATTACAAACCAAGGTGCGCATAGAAGAATAAAATGATTTTAAAGGACTTTTCCATATTTGGCATTCTAGACACACTTGAGGAAAAATGTGAGGACCCAACTAGGCATGATGAGTTGATAAGGTTCCATCTTGGGAACCTTGGAGTTCAAGCAAATGATATTCCATGCAGGGAATATTCCTAGAAGACATCCTTATGGAGAGTGTAGGGTTTGAAAAGGGATAAGAATTTTCCAATGGAGGACCACATAGACACTTGGCATGCAAACTAATCAGAAGAGAAGGTGTTGTGGTGGGTTTTGATTCTATAAAAAGAGATGCTTAGGCTAGAGACATACATGAAAGATAGAGATACAAGAATACATAATATAAGAGATGATGGGAGGTAGAAAGAATGCATAGAGAATGTAGAGTACGAATTTTTTTAGTAATGCTAGGGTTTATATCACTATGTGCTAAGGGTTTTGAAGGATTCCATAAGAATTTATATGGCACTAGGATCTGTAACAAGGGTTAAAGTAGGAAGATTATAGCTAAGGTCTCATATCAGAGAATCTTATAGGAGTTGATTCTCTGTCATTTAATATGTATGGTTTGAGATGACCCTTTTTTACTGTAATGTGGCTATTAGAACATTTTAAATCAATACATATATGGTTTAATTTTTTATATCATGTTTAAGGGTGTAAACTCTTGTGTTATATGACTCTCATGGATCAGATATAGTGTATTATGCTTATTAAAATGTTATTTAGTTTATGTAATGCATTAAGGTGTGGATTTGTTGGTTTCTCCTTATACCTTTTTAAATGAGTGAATGTACTTCCACTTCTGCAAATAATCCTCCATTAATGGTAGAACATTGTCAAAAATCTCACATAAATGAGGTGATCCACACCCACATGTGCATCAAATGAGCACCCAATGCCCACTGGGTGATAGACCATTGCACTTGGCATTAGAAAATGGTATTGATGGTAAATTAGTGACTACATCAATTCATCTTTTTCATCTTAGGTAGGTGTTCTAAAGATGTAGGAGGTTCAAAGTGTCCATAAATCTGAAAAAGAGTATATTCCTAGCTCACAAAGGCAAGATCTTAGGCCGCATTGTGTCTAAGGAGGGTTTGAAAATTGATTTAGAAACGGTTGAAGCTATTTGGGTATTGTCACTACCAAGACATAAGAAGGATCTTCAAACATTCTTGGGGAGAATCGATTTCATTCAAAGATTTGTGCTAGACATTTTCACTCTTGTCAATCTAATAACTATAATGTTGAATAAGATCATAGCATTTAGGTGGACAACAGAGGGAAAATCGAGTTTTAAAGCTGTCAACAACATTATTAATCATAATTATTATTTGTAATATAATATGAGTTGGTTAACAACTCATATTATTAATTGTTAGGTTTGTTATTATATTTGTTTATATGTGAAGTTTTTAATAAACAACTTATGTATATAGGAAATGTGAGATATTTGTGGGCTGGGTAGTTCAAGCAGTTTCCTATATTCTAGGGATGTAAAATCCTATTTATATGGGTTAAATAATATATTGAATATACAGTGAAGTATTATTATGTATATTGTTCTGTGTAAATCTGGCTTACCGATTTACATTTGGTATCAGAGCATTATTTGAATGTGATGTGAAGAGATCTTTTGTTTTGTTAATTGTGATGGAATATTGCATTTCTTTGTGAATTATAAAGTGTAATTTGGCGCAGAAACATCTATGAGTCAGAAATTGATATTTCTCAACAAATTACATTCATTTTTGTGTTCACGTGATAGGATTTCTGATTTGGATGCATTTTGACAGATCTTGAGGAAAGTTTGTGATGTCCATTGGTTCTCATTGGAAACCGTGTTAATAAGAACTGAACGGGGTAGGAATTTGAAGTGCTTTCAGTGGATAAGACATCTTGTATTTCCCAAACTTCAAATCTCCTTTGAGGATCCAGATCATCATTCAGCATAGGTCAGATTCTTCTATTGGTAAAAAATATTCCACTGTATATTCACATTTTCTCGAGGTACTTCGTTGAAATAACTCAAAAAAAGATCCAAAGCCATGATTACTCTTCATACGATATTTGATAATTCTTTTTGGGTATCCAATCAGTATTGATCCACATTTGTTCTTTGATCTGCACATATTGTTTTAACACCACTATACGACTAATGAATAACTTTATATTGTGGAATTTTTTACAAGCCTGGAAATTCTAGTTTTCGATTTTGTAGAAAGGCTGTGGAATAAATCAGGGACCTCAATTTCAGGAGAATTCAAATTGATCTACATGATTTTCTATGTAAATATGTAATTTGAATCCATCCATTCATATCTTCAACTGCCATTGAGATCTAAAACATGTCCTGTGATCTGTCCCACGTACAATGCATTGGCATCTTCCTGACAGTTGTCACCTATGTGGAGATGTATCAGTTATACAAATCAATTTAAGTATTGACACATTTTTTCTACTCTGAGAGGTTTTTCCTTACATATGGAGACATGTTTGCTTTGGTATTATAGCCTCTATAGGTGGTGGCTTCCAAAAACTACCTACTCATATGGGAATCACATTGCATCGACCAGCTGGATGGATCTATACTCACTTGGACATCGACTTCAGATGGAGATCTCCTCATAATTCCTGACTCGGCAGCATAAAATAGGATGTCTATCAATACGCCAAAATTCTCCATGGATTTAGCACAATGGTTATCTTTTCAAAGGCGCAGTATTTAATAATATCTAGATTAGAGTGGCTCGAGCTCATTGCAAACTCAAATAAGGTATTACGTAATTTTCACTTGATAGTTATTTCTATATATTTCAATATTTTGTTTTGATTTATACCATAGAAATATCCATGTAAAATTTAAAAAGTAATTTGTTCTTATTAATTTTTAAATATATAGTGTAAATCAGGAGCAATATCGGTTGAATCCAACTCTACTAAGAGTGCATTTTCAGTTGAAACTGATGCTCTAAGGTATAATGGACATTCCACTAGAAAAATTCAATGGTCTCAATTTTCACACATGGAAAGTCAAGATCCAGATGCAGTTGATGAACAAAAATCTTTAGAGGATAGTAGATGGAAACGAACCAGCACCTTCAGATCCGACCAGATTGGCAGAATGGGAAACACGGATGATAAATCCAAAGCCATTATTGGCCTTGCCCTTTCAGATTCTGAATTACATTATGTTGATCTAGATAAAAACTTGAAGGACATCTGGGATAATCTGAGCAAATTATTTGGTTCAAAAGCAGTCAATGCAAATTTTTCCCTAAAACTTCAGCTGTTCAAGCTCAAAATGAGTGATGGAGATACAATGTCTAGTCACATCAAAAATTTACGATCTCTTCTGAGACAACTTGCAGAAGTAAAAGCTCCAGTAGATGACGAGGATGCAAAAGCTATTCTGCTGAATAGTTTACCACCCAAATACAGTAATGTTGTTTTCACTCTTGGTCAGATGCCTTCCAACTCATTGGAAGATATGATATCAGCTCTTTTTTGTAAATAAAAAGGGACTAAAGAAGATATAGAGTAAGAAATGACAATGTATGTGAAAACGAAATACAAAAATTTCTTTAAAAAGGACTTAGAATGTTTTTATTGCAAGAAAAAAGGACATATGTCTAAATTTTTGACGACTCGAGCCAAAGATCTTCTCAGTGGAAAATTGAAGCCACATGAAGCAAATATAGTTGTAGAAGAATCTTCTGAATCAGAAGATGAACGAGTGACTGATGAACCTGATTATAATTCTGAAGACTACTTGTTTTGAGTTCAGATTATGGGAGGATGGAGGAAAATGGAGGAAGGAGGTCAATCAACGACCTCTCATCAGTTGCCAATGATGGGGCCACACAGATGGTTTGGTGACATGTGTGCAGTGTGGTTTCTTTTTTCAGTTCATTTTCAGTGTTCCTGTTTGCAGTGTGATGGTTTGCTGAATAAACCCTTTTTTGAGATTTTTGGAGGAGTCATGTTTTCAGAATACTCACTTTTGGGAGCAGGAGAAGATTTCAAGGTAGACTCAAGGGATGGTTATCCAGCTAGTGTGAAGCTTGTGGATCTTGGAGATTCAGAATTCAGGCGCCCAGGGAGGAAGGGAAAGTCCCACAGGAACCCAAAGAGGAAGGGAGCATTCCTGCATAATTCAGCTCGACACTATGCCTTTACGAGGGTAAAGAGATAATATATGGAGTTTGTACCTGGTCTAAGAAGTGCTTTCAGGAGGTGGTTCAATTTCTTTGAATATGGTTCTTCGCCGTGTTCACATTAAGGGGGTGAAGATTAGTGATTAATAATGTTCACACTAAGGGGGTGAATGTTAGGATTAATATTATTGTTTAAACATTATTTATCATAATTATTATTTGTAATATAATATGAGTTGGTTAACAACTCATATTATTAATTGTTAGGTTTTTTTATCATATATGTGAAGTTGTTAATAAACAACTTACGTATATAGGAAATGTGAGATATTTGTGGGTTGGGTAGTTCAAGCAGTTTCCTATATTCTAGGGATGTAAAATCCTATTTATATGGGTTAAATAATATATTGAATTTTCCTTCTTCATTCAGAGCTTGGAAAACTATGAAATAAGTTGCTCCTTCATTGAGAAACATGTCCTTATAGTTATCAAGAGTTTGAAGAAGTTAAAGCATTTGGTCTCAAATAATAGGATCCAACTATTGGTGTAACATGCTGGATTCAAGGAATTCCTTCTAAAAATGGATTTGAATGAGAAACTTACAAGATGGATCACCCTTGTAATGGAGTTTGGAATTAAAATTAAATTCACTAAACTAGTTCATGGTAAAGGATTGTGCAAGCAATTAGATTCAAGTCAACATGATAAGACAAAAAATTAAAATGAAGTTGTTCTTCTATTGCAGTATGGTCATAAACAAGAAAACGATAGCTTTCCTACCCATTATCAGACACATGACATAATACAAATTATAGAAATAGGTCTATTCCCTCCAGAGATGAGAAAAGAAAAGAGGATATATTTTAAACTCCAAGCCATTCCATATGTGCTTATTGACAATGTTTCATTTAGTAAATACATAAATAAATTCCTTTTGAGGTGCATTGGATTAATCCAAATTGAAAAGGTGCTACATGAGTTTCACGATGGAGAGGCCAAAGTCTTTTTCTCTGTGAGTAACAACTCTCAAATAATTAAGGTGGGTTATTATTGGCCCGCAATGTTCAGTGACTGCTACACTTGGATCAAGAAGTGTAAAAAATGTGCATTCTTCACAGGCAAGGAGAGGCTAGCAACACTTCCATTTCTCCCAATATTAGTTGAGTAACCATTCATGAAATGGTGATTGGACTTCTTTGGGGTCATTAATCCAAATTTGAGCCAAATTCACAAGTTAATTCTCACAAAAATAGACTACTTCACCAAGTGGACCAAGGCGGTTGCACTCAATGAGGTGAATGAGTCTAACATACTATACTTCTACAAAGAGTAGTGATAAGGTTTAGAGTACTGACCACTGTGATATTAGAAAATGCTCTAGTATTCCTAGGTGCCAAGATCATAGAATGGGCTATTAGGAACAATATTTATTTAAGCACCTTCCCAAATTACTATCCCTAGGGTGATGGGAAAATAGAGTCCTCAAATAAGAAATTGCTAAGAATCATAAGGAGGACTCTAGATGAAAATCATAGGACATGGCATACCAAGATCAAATCAGCCTTTTGGGTTAATAGGATAACACCAAATATGTCAACTGAAAAATATCCCTATAAGTTATTCTATGGGAAATAGGTGGTGCTTCCCATATCACTGGAGTTTGAGCATTGGAGCTCATGAAGCAGCTAGAAACTAGCAAAGTTTAAACCAATGGAAGCTAGGTATGTGGAACTGATGGAGTTGGAAGAAATAAGAGAGCATGCAATGTAAACCATGGAGAAATATCAGGCCTTAATCAAGAGGTCATTTGAAGAAAAGAGCTAAAGCAAGGACCTTCCAGGAGGGGGTCTTAGTTCGTAAATGGGATGTGGATCAGGCTAATCCAGGAAATCATTCCAAGTTTGATGCCATTTGGAGTGGCCCCTACATGGTCATAAGATGTAAGAGTAGCAATGCCTTTAAACTATCCACTTTGGATGGAGAGGAGCTTCTGATTCTGGTCAATGAAATCTATCTCAAGCACTGCTACTGAAAGGAAAATTCTCACCCTTGTACATATTAGTTTAGGATTTTAAATTCCTCTAATTGCATATGCACATTGTCTTGTTATAGATTAGGTTTTAGTTTCCCTAAGTGCCTTCAGCACATGTTTTATTTCTCCTAGTTGTATCATTACATAAATTCAGTGTGCCTCCTAGAAGAAATGTTGTAACAAAAAGCTCAAAGTCATAGGAAACATTATAGATCTTCAAGAAATTCAAATGTAGAGAAACTTAAATCGGATCAGGGAAAAAATCCTATAAGTGTCATTTTTTAGTCTCAAAGGATCAGTCACTAGTTTGAGCTTCTAGTACACCTCTGCCAAATCAAAAAGTATCCCTTACCAACATGTCGCAAATGGAAATTTCAAAAGAAAGAGAAAATTCAAAATTTAATAGAGTTCCATGATTTAGAAAATTAGAGAATGTCTTACTTAAACTCTATAATGAGTCATGCATGCTAATAAATCATGGGTTCCAGTGTGCTACCTACTTGATGGTATCATAATTTAGGACAATATAGTTGTGGGGAAATGAAAAGAAATAATTTTTTAAATGAAAATAATTTTCCACTCATGATAACTTTAATTTTTTTTCTTATTAAAATTGGGAGTGCAAGTAGTGGAACAGAGCAGGGTCAACAGTTTCAAGTGGTTTCGAACTAGTTCTAGAGTAAGGTTCAGATGGATCAGTTGTAGGTTATCAATTATGACTCCATGCCCAATGGATATACAAGGCTACTTGTATAAAACATCTAGCAGGAATATGTCCCTGCGAGTTCACAAAATTGCTATCCAATTTTTCCCCTCGAAAAATTGAAACCGGGGACCTAACAGGACCTAAGAACTGGATAGGCCCCTAGGGATGAAATTGGGTTACAAGTAGTTATGATGTTTCAGGGAGCCCTTTTAGTGAATTTAGGAGTGAAAATCATATTGAGGATTTTTTTCCTCTTCTAGGTTTTGACCCTTAAGATCAACTTGAAAATTGATGAAACGTGGGCCCACATTTAGCCAAAATGAACAAAAGAGCGAAAACAAAAAAAATTTACCCTAAGAAATCCCAATTAATTCCGCCTCAACCTCAAAACCCATGAAAACCCATCAAGAAATTGAGAAAAGTTAAATTTTTTCCCAAATAAGCCTATTCGAGGGACTAAGCTAAAAACTAGCTCATCAAGCTGCTTAGTGAGTTGGAGTCTTGCATAGAGGGAGTAGCTAAATATGGCTCAACAAGTATCTTGGTGAGATACTTGGCGATCTGAGTTGTAGTGGTGCTTGTGCTACAAGGTGGATGTGGATGAGCTCAAAGGAGGGCCATGTTAGCCAAAATGGTTTGGGGAGCTCCCTGATGGCCGAATTCAAATCATGATCCTCGAGCTCATGAATGGATGATGGGGGAAAGATCGATAATGAAATAGATTGGAATAGAGGCATCAATATTGTGGTGAATCCATAGAGAAGTTATGAATGTGGCATGAGTTGTAGCGATAGACCAAGCTATGCTAGAGGATTGAGTTATGGTGGGAGGGAAATAACATGATGCTAACGTTGAGTTGCATGAAGGGCCAATAAGGGCTTCGGTACAATGGAGGAAGTGAATGTCAGATATCAATCGAAAAAAAGGCTTCAAGGGTTAGCATGGTAAGAAATAGCTAGACATCAAGCTCTTGGCAGGTGTTCGAGACATGGAAAATTCAACTTGACTTGTGAGGAGGTTGGGTAATATGGTGGGGTCAAGAATGAATGAGAGTGCATGAAGGAGAGCTCAATCTCAATGCGAGTTGAAATAGATTGATGTAATGAGATATAAATAGGGGCCATCTCAAGATGAAGGATCATTTAGGATACCATTCGGTGAGCTCATGTAACCAGATGGCTCAGGAGTTGGACAAGGGAAGAAGAGAAAGGAAGGCTCGGGTTTGAGTCGAGTGAGTTGAAGTGTGGCCAAGAGGAGCTAACCAGGAGTGAGCTAAATTTGAAGCATCCATTAGGAGGAAAAAAATGTCCGAAAATATCCAAAGTTCAAATATAGTGAAAATAAGGAATTCCGAAGTCTGAAAAACTTTAAGTGTCGAGCATTTTGGTGTTTTGGTGAGGTCGGTTTTGGAACTTGGAAAAGTAAAATTCTAAAGCGGAGAGAAAATAAACGTTGAAAAAAATCTAAACCCTAAAACTCCAAAGTTCAAGGGCTGGGGGTTTTTTTCAGGAGTGGTAAATTCAGGAAAAGTCAACTTGGGGATGTGTTTTTGGGGTTTGAGGTACCAAAATCCTAAAATGATATGACCGTAATGTGAGAACCAATGAACTCCGAAACTTGAATTTGAACTGCAAAGCCATTTTTGGGATCGTGTCGTGTTAGTCACTAAGCCATTTAGGGAATGTAAAGTGGTATGTGGGCATGAATGTTCCAAGTTACATCAAGAGGCTGAGTTGCATTAAATGAAGGGCTCAATAGGTGAATGGAGGAGCCCAGTTTCTAGTTTTTGAACCCAAAATCATAAATCGATTCAACCTTGAATAACTTTATCTATTTTTAGCCATTTTTTACAAAATTGTTCTTTCCAGAATGAATTTTTAGTGAGGAATTTAATGGAGAGGATAAAATTAAGAGATAAGGAGGGTAGGTGGAGATTGAACCCAAATATGCAACATGTGCAAGAATGATGACAACTTCCTTTGTACTCCACCATTTTTGGTAATTTTACAGTCAATGGAAAGCTATTTTCTGGCTCTATAACATGGAATGATTAGAGATGGGAATTTAATGATTTTGGTGGGAAAAAAACGTGATGAATTTATAGAACAATAGGCCATACCCAGGTGCATCATGAAGCCATTTTCTTTAGAGACAAGGCAAGGTACATGGAGTATGATTTTTACAGATTTTCCCACAATTAAAGAAGGGTAATGATGATTTTTGATGGGTTTTGGAGAATTTTCATACTTCTTCCTCCTATCTCTTCTCTTGAATTTATTTCTATAAATTTTAAGGAGGGTATCAGTAAAAAATGTTATATACTTTGCAATTTCCCCTCCCTTCTTTATTATCTATGAGAAATTTGTTGACTTTCAAGCCTCCCACCAAACATTGTCATGCAATTTTTGTTCCTTTGGCCCCCATGTAATGTATTGTATCAACTTTTGGAGCAATAAAATAAATCTTTGGATGATTCTCAACCCTCCTTTGTGTTTATTGTATCTTATATGATCTTTCATTGCAGTTAGAGGTTATTGTGCATTGTTTGTTTGTTATTGCAAGATCTAAGTGGGTTGTGTTTATTGGTAAATGGATTTACAATAGGTTATCTTTATCTGTGGTGGTGGACACCCCCTCAAATTCTATTTTTTCATTTCCATGTAGTGTAAGTTATTCAACACTCCTTCTTGGTGCATCACCTTCCCTTAGAGTAGGTTTTAATTTTCATGCAATCCTTTTATCCTTGTCCATTTGGAAAAGCATTAGAGTAGGGTTAGATTTGTAACTCTCTACACTTTGGAGTATTTGGGACTAGGTTCGCACACAAATTTTTCCTTCTCCAGAGATCTATCCCATTTCAAAAAGTCCCACACTTTAGCATAGCTCCATGTTTGACAAATCACATTGACTTCCCAATCATTCAAATTACACACATTCATGGGTTTCCACAACAATAATTTAAGCACTATATTGGGATGATAACACTTTAAAAAATTTAAATATGCACCCTTTCATGGTTAAGTATTTAGGATAGACTTAGCATATTAAAAGTATTTAAGAATTATAGGTTGGTGAGTTATCATGGTATGATAGATTCAAATTTTGAGACTTAGGATATTAAAGGAATTTAATCATTATATGGTGGTGATTTATTATGGTATGATAAATTAAAATGTAAAATTTTTGGCGCTTTCTTTTAGAAGCATTTTTCCTTGGTCAAAAACTTTATAAAAATATTGAATTTGAATGGCTCGGGTTTTTATTATTTGTTCTCCAATGGCTAATTTTTAATTGTTTCTCTCTTACAGCCATGTTTTTTGATTCAGAGATTTTTTAGGAGAAAGAAAAAGGTATGCGAAAGGATTTGGGATGATTAGATACAGATATTATTGAAAAATAAACTTGTTGCAGAGGTAATAAATATTGTCGAGGAAGTCATAAAAAATACATAGAGTGAGATAAGCATTATTGAGTTCATCTAATCATTTTTTTACAGCATAAACATGTATGCATTTTAGACCTTACGATATTAAAAAAGGAACGAAACTATTTTGATTTGTATATTTGGTAACTATTATGTTTATGGATGTAAAAAAATTGATTTATGTATTTGTTTGTTATTACGTTTATGAAAGGAAACAAATCCATATATTTTTCAGACATTAAAATAAATGACATATATGGAAAAACGGTTCAAATAGTTGATTTTGAATTAAAAGATCTTTATTAGTATACATCTTTATATGATTTAGAAGTAAACTTAGAAAAAATGAGATATGAAAACCTTGAATAGCCTACTCTGCAATTATTGTATTCCATTTGAGAAATATTCAATAGTCTACCTTGCAAAATCATTGTTTCAAAAGTTGTTTCTTCTTCTTTCTTCTACAAAATTTTTGTATCTTCATATCTTTCCTACTATTAGTAGCTATATCTTCTTCTTTATTCTGAAAAATCTATGTATCTTTGTATCTTTCCTACTATTAATAGCTATATATTCTTCTTTCTTCTACAAAATATATGTATCTTCCTATTTTTCTAGCCACATCTACGTTCTTTGTCTTTCTCTAGCTAAATCTCCGAATGATAAAAAAGTTTGTCCCAATAGAGTGAAAACCAAAACCCGATTCATTCAAAATCAATATTTTTATAATGTATTGGTCAAAATAAATTTCCTCATGAAATCTCAAATTTTGAGTCAAACCTGACATAATAAATGACAATTCTAAATTGCCTCAAAAAAATTAAACTACATAATTTGAAATTTGAATCAATCTTGTGGAAAATGTAAAAAAATCACCAAAAATTCAAAATTTAAATCAAACCTACCATAATAAATACCCGGTATGAACTTCCTCCCTATAATAAAGTGCCAAAAATTTGAAATTCGAAGCGATAGAAATCAAATTGTTTATAATCAAGATGTGATATTAGTAATTAATAGTTCATCATTAATATTGATTAGTAATTGAAATCATTGTGATTATATAATAATATTATTAATTAATAATATTATATTTAAATAATTAATTAGTAATATTGTAATTAATTTCTAAAAATATCCTATCAATTAATATTAACTACAAGAATTAATATTAATAGTAAACCTCAATAATTATATTTAAAAATGACATCTAATTATCATTATCAATAAGAATAATTTCAATTTTTTTCAATAATAATATAAATAATATAATTAATACTTTATCAAACATAATTATCAACTTAATTACCACTATTTATAAAGCTTAATTAATTAAAGTACATTTTAAAATTAATTTTATAAAACTATAAAAAAAATATAGTTAAACTTTATAACACTAATTAACAAGATAAACTCCATTAATATTTATAACACTTCTTTGGTTATAATGCTTAGAATGGGCTAGATAAAAATATTTAAGCATTTAATCATTAAAAAATTATAAATCACAGAATATGTATTTAACATATCATATTAAGGACTAATCAACATTAATTAATTAATAACAATAATTATTAATACTAAATATTAAACACAAGAAACAATATTGTAGAATTTAATAATACCTATAAAATGCAACTAATATTTTACATTACAAAAAATAAAATGATTTTTTTATGTGAATGGGATCTTGAACCCAATTTTATACCTCTATAAATGAAGTTAGAATGTGTTTTCTCTATTCTTCGGCTATGACTCCTATATCATAATAGGCATCTACCAATTCTAAAAATATTTCATTAGAATCATTCTCTAATAAAGTGTGAGTAGACAACATCTCTTATTATATCATTATTATATGGTGTTTAGTGTGAGAATGAAGTAAACTTTATTTCTGAGAGAAAAAAATTACATTGTATTCAAGATAAGATGAAATAAATGTATGTTTATATGAGAGAATTAGAAACAAACCATTCTCAAACAAACACCAAGTTAGATATTATTACTATAGAAGTGCTAAAATGATAAGAACATTCTTCTATTAATCATACTATAATATGGATTTGAAAGTGATTAAAATTATATAACTTATAATACTTACAACAGAATGTTTATATTATATTTTATAAATAATGAGATGGTACCTTGGAAGAATATTTAGAATAATTAGCTTTTATTCGTTTTTGAGAAAAAAATTTAGTAATGGCTGAAAAAGTGAGTAACAACAATGAATATGAGCCAATACACATAAACAAAATTGGCATATGTCCATTCTCATAAAAACAAACATTTTTTTATCTTGAATTGAAAGGGCATATGCCCATTCTCATATAAGGAAATATACACATAGACAGAATGGGCATATATTCATTCTCATACAAACAATTTTGTTTTATCTTGTACTGAATGGGCATATGCCCATTCTCATTTAAAGAATCATAGAAGAGAAATAGTGGTAATATATATAAATATATTTTTAGAATGGATAGTTTCCTATTCCCACATTGTTTATAGTGATATAACAATGATTAAGTTCAATATTACTTCAATGAGGTAGAATGGTTAGAATAGGCATATGCCCATTCTTATACAAAAAAAGAGTTTTATGATTGTGATGAGAATGGGAATATGACAGTTCTCATACAAAAAAGTACTTTTATCATTGTGATGAGAATAGACATATGCCCATTCTCATCAAATCAATATAAAAAGAAAGAAAAATTCTCCTACACAAAACATAAAACATGAATGACAATTACATCGTTTTATGAGAATGTTTAAAATGGACAGATTCCCATTCTCATAGTTAGGGAATATGGACAGTATGAAGAATTATTGCAAAATTAATATATGCAATTAAATCCTTTAATGAGAATGCTTAAAATGGATAGATGCCCATTCGAATAATCAGGCACTATGGGAAGTATGATGAATTATTGTAAACGTAATATATGTTATCTTAATGTATTACAATTGGCATATACCCATTCTTATCATTGCATTACAAGAAAGACTAAACATGGTAATTAGTAGGGGAAAAGTAAAATGATATAAGAGTGAAAAGGAATGGATAATCTAATGCAAGAAATATGTAACTTAATCAATTTAAAAACTATATGATGGTTGTAAGAATATAAGAGTGAAAATGACTTAGATTTTATATGTACTCTTATTTTATGATTTCTATATGGAATTGGGTAGTTTTCATTGGACACAATATTGAACATAATCATTTTAATACCTATGAGGGTTCTTCCTTCTCATTGGCTAATGTTAATGAAGATCCAATCAAGATTACTAATGGTAACTAATATGGACTCTTAGTTATTCTGCGGTCTTTTTTGATAAATTAAATATGCATTTTGTAGTTTTCTCTCTTTGTTTTACCTTTTTTTGGCACTACTGCATTTTATCACTTAACATCAAATTTATTGCTAGCTGTACAATTAGTTATCTTAAGTTTCCATGTTCTGTAAAATTAGCTAAATTGTTGATGTTGAATTATTCCATTCACATGTACAATTATAAACACTGAAATAGAGTAGAGATAAAATAATTTGAATCAGAGAAAAATAATAGACATACAAATAATTTGAATGACATAATAAGAATATAGATCAAATTTACTCTGATCATATTAACTGTATAAAAATAAAAATTATATATATATAAGGAGATGATTCACAAATTATTGCAAAACATACAATGCACATCTTCCAACTCTCTCTTCTATAATTATTATATGAGAATGCGCATATTCCCATTGAAAATATATGTTCTTCTTCTATGATTCCTAAATGTGAATGTGTGTGTGTGTGTGTGTATATATGAGAATGGGAATTCAAAATATCTATTCTTCTTTTATGTTTCCTAAATATGAATGGATATGTGTGTGTGTGTCTATTTATATATATATATATATATATATATATATATATATATATATATATATATATATGATAACTACATAAGGTTTGATTGCTCTTGATGGTATTTAGAGCATAGTATGCACATTCGAAACATATCTTATATTGAATCTATTACTCCATAAAGGTTTTTAGAATATTTTTACACTATAATTCTTCTTCCAATATGGTGCTCCTTACATAGTAATGGTCCTCCTTCAATGAAATATGTGGGACAACCAAACAAAATTATTTGTTTGTTAGAGGATGGACAAATGCCCATATTTCTAAATAGTCCAACACAATTGACCAAAAATATGAGTCAAAAAAAATTCTTAAAATGTCTAGAGGATGAGCTAATGCCTATACTCACTATTACTCCCATATGAGAATGGGAAGAGAATGGGAATCAACCATTTCTAAATCAAATTAATAGAACTACATAATACAAGAATGGAAATATCCCCAAGGGAATGTAGTGGAACACTTTACAGAGAAAATATTTCCATTTCAAAAACAAAATAATATAACTACATAAGGCTTGATACCCCTCGAGGGTATGTAGTGTAGCACCTGGCCAAGCCAAAAACTTGATCCATCAGGGTTAGTCCAACCAAAATGATACCATTGTATTCAATAAAATAAAAAAATATTTGACATTTATTTGTATGAGAGAAAGGGAAACTTCCCATTCTTAAACAAACACAAAGTATATTTTATCTCTCCAATAGCATCATATATCATAGAGTTAGATATGATTACCATAGAAGTGCTAAAATGAAAAAGAATTATTAGAGTAGACTATTGGGTGAAATATATTCTTCCCAATGGGAATATTTTCTACTAGTTAGCTATTCAAAACAAGATTATTATTTTGGATAATATTAGGAAGCATGGCATTGTATTCCCAACATATGCTCTCTTTGTGGTAGGGAGGAAGAAAGTGTTCCACCTATTTATTTATTTGGTTTCTCTCAGGTGGTTGTCTCTGTGGTGGGAAGCTATTTAAAGATTCAATGGTACAACCCAATAACATAGAGGACCTAAGGACAATGGGAGTTCCTTTCAATTTCTTGTCCTTGTGGTATCCTGGAGGATGGATCTTCCTAATTATTTTTGAGTTTATGGAAGGAGAGAAATGATCTTTTGGAATGAGAAATCCCCCTGTCAAAAAGGTTAGTGCCCGATTGGTCTCTTCCATCAAAGAAAACATTAAAAATTTCAAAGGAAAGGCTAAAAAATTTGGGATCCCAAGGGGGGAAGAGGAAATTCTCAAACCCATTTGACTTTATTCCTACCGGTTACAATGCCTTGTTCTAAGATCAAATGGTCTAAACTACAAGGGGATGCTAGTTGTCAAACCAAATTTTTATGGCAGGGTCAAAAGGTAACCTTGGTCATATGGTGGAGGGGGGGGGAATCATTAGAATGTCATGAGGGTGATTGCTACTAGATTATGCTGGACCCCTGAGTATTCAAATCAAATAATTTGGTAGAGGCTAGAGCCTTATTATGAGGGAGTCAAGTTATCTAAGGAAAAAGGATTTAAAAATGTCCAATCGAGGGTGAATCTCTCCTCATTTGTTAATTTTATCAATTGAATAGTCCTCCATAATTGGTATTTGCACAAATGGATTTTTAAGATAAAGGAACACCTTAAAGATTTTGAGGGTAAAGTTTCACATTAATTATATTCCTCTACCTTGGGAATAAAAATTGACAAGATAGCTAAAATATGGGTGTGTAGTCATGATTTTAAAGTTTGGTTGAAAGGTAATGAAATCCCCTTTTAATTAATTATATTATCTCAACATCTCCTATTCGTAATGAGTTGCTTTCCTCACATTTTAATCCACTTTCTGAAACCACGTTCTGTCAAACAAAAATGTTTGAGGGTTAGACAAGTTTCTCTTAAATTTTATTCATTTAAATTTAAATTTGGAAAGGTGACCTGAGTTTATGCTTCAGTTCTATAGAGAAATGCTATGGGGGGACACAATTTCACATTGAGCCATTGATCCATAGGACTACATTGTATGATCAACCCTTCTTGTGGTGTATGGTCAACATTGGGGGATTCAAAAATTTATTAGCCAAGTTGTATGGATGATCCTTAATCTCACTAAGGATTTTGGAACCATGAAAGGAAGGACAATTTTATGATTCATGCAAGGACTTGGAGGTTTTACCGAAATTTTTCCCTTGGTCACTGAAATGGAGATATATGGACATAAATTTTCAAGGATAGGAATCGCAGGGAACACGAAATCAAAACCTTATTCATGGTAAGGAAAAATTTCCATTATTTTACAGATGGCATTTAGATCTGTTTATCCTAGGGGTTTGGAAAGAGTTGTCTCCGATATTCCAGGAAATATATCACTCTGGAGGGTACTTCGCAAAATAATACAATTTTGTCTCAAATAAACATGTTTAGATACAAAATTATGATGATTATCTCCTTATTTTTTATAAATGTCACTTTCAGCCTCTGTTGGGGATTTTCAGGGGGGGAGGTGGAGTCCCCTATTCATGAAGGTTTCATCCTTCTCTTGTACCAAAATGGAAAACCATGTTCTTCCAAGATGCTTCTCCTAGATGAGGAGGATGATCCTATTACCCTGGTTGAGTTCCTTACTAATATGAGTGCAATAAGGATACCGTTAATGAGTGGGAATTGAGGATGATTTATAGACTAAGTTTGGGTAGGATGAGCCTAATAGGGGCACCTCGTAAAGGGAAAGGACTTAGGGTGTTGATGACAAGGGGAAAAATTATGAAGAGTTTAACAAAAGGGTGTAGTATTTGGAAATGGTTGTGTAGTTTATGGAGGAGCTAATTAATTTTTTAGGAATGTGATGATTGAGGGTATTGAGGCCACCAAGAAAATATACATTTCTTAGACCAAAGTTGTCATAAGGGAAGTTACTAGAGATGGATAAGTTGGTTATCTTTCATTTGTAAAAGGTTCCTGATCCTTTCAAAATCTATTTTTTACCTAATCAAATAAAACAAATATAAATTGAAAAAAATGTTTGTTTGATTGTATGAGAGAATGAGAAAGTTCCTATTCTTAAATAAAGACAGAGTAAGTAAATTTTATCTCTGTAGAATCATCTTGCATTTTGGAAAATCTATGAGTAATATATAATTACTAAACATACTAAGTTCAATATAACAAGTACTAGAATGTTTAGAATTTACATACGACATTATATTGCAAAATTTCTTGTATTATAATGCTTCAAGACTTGAGCATATGGTTACTTATAATGATAATATTACCACTCTAATATAGGAATCACTAAAAAAAATAGGCATACAACGAACTATATATTGACATTTGTTTACTCGAATCAACATGACATAAAGATACAATTTATCACCCCCCATTTTTGTATGGAAGAAAAACCATATTTTAATCTTCACATTGAGAAGCGCTGGAGATATTCAATGTTGTTTCTAAATAAAATTCCTTCATATAATTCATGAAAAGAGAGAGATCCCAAAAGTGGTAGAATAAACAATAGTTAAAGATAGAGGTGTGATCCCCCTTTAAGGGTATGTAGTGTAGCACTAGGCTTTGTTAGGGATAGTCCAACTAATATGATACAATTATTAACTCTTTAAAGGATTTCAGAATAAATTTACACTATTATTATTCTTCTTCTATGGTCCTCCTTACATTGTAATGGTCCACATTCCATGAAAAATGTGGGACAACCCATTAATAAATGTTTGTTTGTTCAAGGATGGAAAAATGCCCATATTTCTAAATAGTCCAACATAAATGACCAAAAATATAGCCAAAAACAAGTCTTATAATGTCTATAGAATGAGCTAATAGTTATTCTCATTTTTACTCCTATATGATAATGGGTGGAGAATGGGCATCTTTCATTTCTAAACAAAATTAATAGAACTACATAATAAAAGAATGGGCATATGCCCAAAGGAATGTAGTGTAGCACTTGGCATAGGCAAAAGGTTCATTCCAAAAACAAAATAATAGAAGTACATAAGGCTTGATCCCCTTCAAGGGTATGTAGTGAAGTACTTGGTCGATCTAGAAACTAGCTCCGCCAGGGTTAGTACAAGCAAAATGATACAATTCTATTCAAGAAAAAATGATAAAAATGTTTTTTTGTTTGTATGAGAGAAAGGGAAACTTCCCATTCTTAAACAAAGACAAACTAAAGTTTATCTCTCTAATAGAATCATGTATTTTAGATTTAGATATGATTACCATATAAGTGTTAATATGACAATAACTTTCATCTATTCCTCATATTATAATTGAATGGGAATATGGCAAGTCAATCTGTATCAATTCATTGTGTTTTACGTATTATTAAATTTACATTGTATTCAAGATAAGTTACAAAAATGTTATTTTTTTTTATGGCGGAATGGGAAATTGATAATTCTTAAATAAAGATAGAGCAAGTTAATTTTATCTCTCTACTAACATCTTACATTATAATGTTTAGGACATGAGCCTATGCCAATTCTAATATAGGAATCACTAAGAAAAATAGGCATAAGACAAACTGTATATGAACATTTATCTACTAAGTGGTCAATGAAATTTGCTAATGTGCAATGTCTTTAGGTCATGGTTGCTCCCTCTCTTCCTCCCATTTTTCTACAAAGCAATAGAAAATAAATGGAATTCTTTAATTCCATTTCTTAGTCATGTCTCAAGTGGGTTTTTAGGATTGATTTGTCGTTTGTCTGTGAAAAATTTAAACATGTTCTAGGTGAGGCTTATCGTTGTTCCTTGAAAGAGCTTAGGTCAACTCAAAAATTTCCTCAGTGTCTGTTTAGAATCTACTTCTAGTTAGCCATAACAAATTGGTAGTTGTTAGTATTGCCCATTTTTTAATTTTTCCCTCACGTAGGGTTGGATTGGATGAAGAACCAGAGAATTATAATCTCAACCCAATATCTATGTTCGTCGATCCTGGTGTAAAATCTGGTTGGATCCATGATTCTTTAATGGAACCTTCTATAGAGAGGGCCTAAGGCCTCACGCAATTCATGTAGGCTATATTATACAATTGTATATCCAAGGACTCGGAATGAATACCTCTCTGTCTTCCTAGAACTATTGATTTAACACAGATTAATGTTCCTATCATCCATGAGTTTGTTTTTCTTTCTGCATTACAAGATTTTTTGCATCCCACATTCACATTCTTGTTAAATTATTCCACTTCTACTGGTGCTCTCCGTATTATGGATACTCGAGGTAACTGTGTGGGTTTTTCATCCTCATTTTCTAATGTTAAAGAAGATCCAATCAAGATTTTTGATGGCCACTAATGTGGACTATTAGATCTTTTTTAGTAAATTAAATATACATTTTTTATTTTTCTCTCTACGTCTTTCCTTTTTTTGTAACTAGTAATTTTTATCCCTACAATTACTTATCTTAAGTTTCTACGTTATGTTAAATTAGCTAAATTATTGTTCTTTTTGTATTCTAATCACATGTATAAATAATCATCACCTCTATTCTAGCATAACCACGTTCTAGGTTATTTTCATTTATAAGTAAATGGTGGTAAATGATATATTTTCATGGTGGTATATCTTTGTCATTTTCAAGAACAAATATAAATATAATCATTTAACCCATTCTCAAAACATAGTTATATATATGTATGTGTGTGTGTGTGTGTGTGTGTGTGTGTGTGTGTGTGTGTATTACATGGTGATCTCGCTACGACATATTCTAGAACAAATATAAATTTAAACATTAACATAATAACCCATTCTAAAAACCCATATATATATATATATATATATATATATATATATATATATATATATATTTGGATTACATAAAGCTTAATCCCTCTCGAGGGTATGTAGTACAACACTTGGCTCTGCCAAGGATAGTCAAGCTAGTATAATACAATTATTTATAATTACTAAACAAACATTTATACTATCACAATGCACAACTTCCCATCATGTATATGTTATTATCACAATGCACAAATTCTCATTCTATCTTATGTAATTTTTTTATTAGAATGGTCATATGCCCATTCAAAATATATATTATCCTTCTATTTTTGCTAAATGTGAATGGACACACACACATTGTAAGATGAGAGATGAGAAATACATAATTATTGATCCATCTTGAGGTATGTAGTGCAACACTTAGCTTTGCCAGGGATAGTCGAGCTTATAATACAATTATTAATAGTTATAAAAAAAATTATCGTCACAATTCACAACTTCTCATCCTGTACATGTTACTTTCACAATGCACAAATTCCCCTTCTATCTTCCATAATTATTATATGAGAATGGTCATATTCCCATTCAAAATATCGATTAGTCTTCTATGTGTGTGAAATGTCAATATATATATATATATATATATATATATATATATATATATATATATATTGTAAGATGATAACTAAGAACTACATAGGACTTGATCTCATCTCGAGGGTATGTAGTGCAATACTCAGCTCTGCTCAATGATAGTCCAACTATTATAATACAATTATTAAAAATTTCAAAACAAAAAAAATGTTTACCGTCATAATGCACAAGGTCCCATCGTGTATATGTTACTATCACAATGCAAAAATTCCCATACTATCTTATATAATTATTACATAATAATGGTCATATGCCCATTAAAAATATCTATTATTCTTCTATAGTTTGTGAAATGTGAATGGATATATGTACATATATATGTTGTAAGATTAAAACTGAGAACTACATAAGGATTGATCCCTCTCGAAGGGTATGTAGTGCATAGCACTTCGCTCTGCTCAGGGATAGTCCAACTAGTACAGTACAATTATTAATAATTACAAATAAATAAAACACTAGCTCACTTTCCCTCCAATGAGTGGTAAAAGATGTGTTTTAAAAAAAATACCTTTAATTAAAAAATAAATGAGTGGTAAATATATATCCCTCTAACAAGCGGTCAAAGAATGTTCTTAAATAATTACCTTTAATTAATAAATGAGAATGGGATGTTAGAATGGGCATATATAAGATTCTAGAAACAATATATTTTAATGGTAAATGAGAATGGGATGAGAATGGGCATCTACCCAGTTCTAAAATAAAATAATAGAAGGCATAATATGAGGATGGGCAGATGTTAACAATGGTAGGAAATGCATATGCTTAAGGATTCCTATAAGATAATGGGTAGAGTTCAATATTTCATCGACCCATTCTAAAACACAATAATAAAAGTACATAATTCTTAGAATAAGCGTATGCTAATGGGTAAAATAGAATAATACAAGGAAAAACGAGACAAATATAAACAAAGAAATGTAATTCTTAGTCTAACAAAAATGATTGAGTTCTACCATAATCCCATCCATTCTATTAAAAAAATTAATAGAACTACATAAGGCTTGATCCCTCTCATAGGTATGTAGTGTAGCACATGGCGGTGCCTGTACTTGGATCCACTAAAGTTAGTCTAACCAAAATGATACAATTATAAATAAAAAAATGTAACTACATAAGGCTTGATCCCTCTCGTGGGTATGTAGTCCATCACTTGGCAGTGCTAGAACTTAGATCAACTAAGGTTTGTCCAACCAAAAGCATATAATTATAAACAAAATAATATAAATACATAAGGCTTGAACCCTCTCAGAGGTATATAGTGCAGCACTTGGCGGTGCCAGCACTTAGCTCCACTAAGGTTAGTCCATCCAAAATGATAAAATTATAAACAAAATAATAGTACTACAAAAGGCTTGATCCGGTTCATGGGTATGTAGTGTAGAACTTCCCGAGGCATGTAATTGGCTCCACTAAATTTAGTCAAGATAAAATCCTCCATCGCAGTTTCAGCACCAGGGTCATCTTCAGGTAAGAGGAAGGGTGAACCACAATCGCAACCTCCAATCATTATCTCTAACGGAGAAGAGGACAGATCATTATCTCATCACCATTGAAGGGTAACAATATCCTCTACTCAGGACAACAGGGAGATATTTACAATTTGTTCATCTACCCACTTAATTCATAGTGCTCCTCAGTCAGAGCATAATTTTTTGGGGCGTTAACCAATTCCTTCTTTGAAATACAATCCACCTTTCACAAGGAAATGGGAGGCTAGGTCAAGCTCAAGACCTCACAATTAGCCTAGTCAACAACATGTAATACTTTTCTTTCCAATCACCTAGGGTGTTCCCTCTCAAACCATTTCTAGCACATCAACCCTTCACAAGGGGAAAGGAAAGATGACATTTCTTCATAGGAGGTTTGGATCTTTTGGATTGGGTGTCATCACAATAGAATAAAATTGAGCTTGAAAAATCATGAGTCATCCTAGAATGACTCTAGAAGAATTTATGGACATGGGAATGTCCCAGGACCTAACAGGGTTAGTCATTTTTGTTCAAAAAACACAAGGTTTAAGTGAGTTTGGGTTGAGGAACAATAAGCTTTTGAATAAGCTTCTCATGTTGGGAGTAAACTATGAAGTATGACTAAAAAATGTAGATGTTGCTTTCCTTTCATTGTCCTATTTCTTGGCAATGTATATATTTTTCTTTTCATGGGTAGGGGCCCCTATAGAACCCCATTTTGTTTTTCTTATTCAAAATTGCAAGAAGAACAACAATATCAATCATTTACACACTTATCCAAATGTATGTAAAACTTCATCAAAGTAAATATGACACTATTGCATTCTTCCACTTTATAATTGAAATAAGGGAAAAATAAAATTTAGAAAAACAATTACATCCCATGTAATAGAAGTATTTTTTTAAAGTATTGGTTTAAAAGAAGTAAAATGAAAAGAAAATACAGCTTAAGGAACAATGCCTAAGCAATGTTCATCATCTTGTGTATCTGCATTCTTTTCTTCTTCAGCTTCCACTTTCTACATCTTGTTCTTTCGGCAACCTTTCCACATATGCATCATACCTTTTGAACAAATCATTAACCTCATCCTCATCCAGTCCCAGTATGATGCCAGAAAATTAGTGCTTTCCTAGATATTGCATCAATGCAATGGCCCATTTTTTGTTTGTATTCCAGTGGTCTTGCTTCTAACTCTTCAATTCTATTCTCAATCCTTCTCATCGTTTTAACAATTTCATAGGAGAAATCATTCTTCAAAATGTTATTTTCAAATTAATTAAGAAAAAAGTCAATCTTCAGATCCCCATATCTCTTTTTGAACTTATCAACTATAATATCCTCTAACTTCAAGTCAATGGCATCGAGAGTATCATCAACCTAATTTCTCTTGATTTCAAGATTTTCCTTGATCCCATTCAAGGTTTCTACTCTGATCTTTGATAACTCTTCAATAACATGCTGGCTTCCTTTGACTACTACTGGCACAATGTTTTCCTACTCAACTAATTCATCACTGAGCTGGGTAATGCAGTCTAGTTTGGGAATAATTCCCTCAAAATAGAAAATCTCATTGTCACATTGTTCAACTATCTCATCAATTTCATTGAGTCTGTTATTGAGATCTTCATACTTTGACCTGGCCTCTGTAATTGCTTCCTTTCCCCTCTTGGTTAATTTTTCAATCCATGTGTCCACTACCTAGACCTTCTTGACAGCTTTGTTTATTTTATCCATTCCCTCAGGGGTATCTATGGAGGCACTTGTCTAATCTTGACTAGGTTTCCCAATCAACTACTGCAAACTAGAGCTCAGGGCTTTAACTTGTTCTTTTAACTACCTCTTTGTCATTCTATCTTCATCCACCTTTTGTAAAAGGTCATTCACTACTTTAGATACCCCTTGTTTTAGTTGGTCCCTTGAGGGATTTCCTAAGGGAATGATCTGGAAATTATAATCATTGGCTGTTATATCTTCTCTAGTTTTTCCTTCAAAGGGGATTGCTACTTCCAAATTCTTGGCTCCTGATGAATCAGTGTGGGTTTTAGTGATAGTTCTAGCCCTTTTTGAGGCTCTTACTATCTTTGGAAAAGACAAAGCAAGTAAGGTCAATAGCTTGAATAGGGAGGACCTCTTTTTCCTCATTTGAAATTAATTCACCAATCCACCCTTTCAAAATTTGTTCTAGCCTTTTCCTCTTGTGATTCCTATTGGGGTTCCTCAGGGACAACCATCAATTGTTTGAATACCCCTTGTTCATCCTGAAGCTAGTGATTTTGCCTGTTCTTCATTATTTATTTCGATACCAACTTGCTATTACTCTTACCCTGTGTTAATAATTCCTTCAAATGTTCTTCTCCTTGGTCTAGAACCTGAGGTTGATCATTCTTTTCTTTATTTGTATCAGTAGTCAAAGGATATTCCTTCCTTATTTCTCCAATTGATGCCATACTGGACCCAACTTTTCCTCCAACATTTTCTTGAGTTACTGACTGGCTTGCAAGCTCTTCCTTCCTCAAACTCTACTGAGTTGACATCCTACCCTCCTCATGTTCTGATGATGCTCCTGGTAATGATATGGTAGGTTTTTCATCTGAAGCCAACTTCACATTTCCATCTAGAGGTTGTACATGTCCTTATCAACAATTCTTTTCCCACCAGTAGTTGTGGTTTTTGCTACTTCTACTTTCTCTTCAATTACATATTTTCCCTTTTGAGAAAGTTCATCAACTTTAGTAACTTTAACAGAAATAGAAACAATCTCTTATGTTAACATCTTTTCATTAACATCTTCTCCACTAAGAAATTTTGGTTTATCTGATTCTGCAACCACTTGTCTTATAGAAGGAACATATTTTGCTTGAGATTTTTTTTTACTAATTAATGGATGAGTACTTCTCTCTATTTCATTACTTGTTTAGAGGTCATCTACCGGTGTCATCAATGGTTCACTCATAGATAATTTGAGTGCATCTAACATAGAAAATACCTCACCAGTATCAACATCAATTACATCAGCTTGGGCCTTTGCAGATTCATACAATGTTCCAAATGAAGGCATACTCATATCCTTAGTAAGTAGGGTCTCAGATGTTTTTGTACCTGGAGTTAAAATTTGGTTGCTTACTGAACTATCTGCAACATTTTCCTGGGTTGCTTGATCTTGAGTGGATTTCATTGTTATTTCTTCCATGGATAGAGGTGGGAATAGAAGCTCTGATTGTTCCACTTGTGGCAGTGATGGAGCATGTTGTGCCTGATAAACATCACTCCTTTCAAAATTAGGAGGATCGATTACCACATCTTTATGCTTGTGCTTTTTGGGTGTGTGGGAACCTACTCTCACCAAAATTGGTACATGAGAAAAATTATGTTTCTTATGTGCCCTTTCAAAAAAATTAGATCAGGTGTTGTTCTTTTCCCTTCCTTATGTGGCTTAGATTGAGTAAGACCACTTGCTATAGCTCCACTCATTAATTTCTCAGTACTATGAGGTTTTGGTGAAACACCTGAGAAAATTACATGGGATGTTAATCCCTTCCCCTTTTCTTGGATTGGCATTACAAAAGTAATGGGAGAATTTTCCATAGATTTTAAGAGCATGTCTTTAGTATTTTTCCTAAGAACTGACATAGAGTACCAGTCCCACTAGTGGCTGAAGTCCACTCATCTATGAGTTTAGGAGTGGGCCTTTTGAGGGAAATTAAGGGGCCTTTCTTCCCAAAGGATCCATTCTATTTGCGCCTTCCCTCAGGGGTGGAATATCATCACTCAAGTTTCCCAAACTCTTGAAGTTATTTAAGATTCTGGTATTCTGAATTGATAAGTCAATGCCCTTTTGAGTTAACCAATTCATAGTTCTTCTCATTACATCAGTTATCCTTGTATAAGAATCATGTGGTTCTATCTCATTCTAATATAGAGGGATTATGGGTTGTCCTTCCACCTTCTGATAAATATAATACCTACTTACTTTATGTGGATCATCCATAATTCCTTCTGGGATAACTACAATTTTGAAATCTATTATTTGTGAAAGGGTCATTCTGGAGAAATCCCTTAATCTGACCTCTTCTTCATCCCTACAATTCATCCAATAATCTTAAAAATGAGGCTCATGCTCAAAATTATTTGCAATGTTGTTTAATACCCATCTGATGTCATAATTGGCCCTTGCCTCAAAATTTTCCATGTCAAACTTCTACATTTCATCTTCAATCAACCTGGCTTTTATGATGGAAGGGCATGAATACCTTCCAATTCTAATGGGGAATTTGATATTTTTCTTATGTCTTCCAAAAATTAATTTATGCACAGGTGTTAGCTGCCTTTCCAATTCACATAAAACTAATTTATCATCTAAATACCTAGGCAATTTACAAGGTTTTCCCTCAAAACCACTAACCCTTATGTATGTGAACTTTTTATATTGAATGAAGTAGCATCCATACTCCAAAATCACTTGTCTGGCATGTTCCAAAATTCTATATTGTCCCCACTCTAGTTTGAAAAGACAAATGATTGGGGAAAAGAAAGCATCATTAACTAACCTCACATTCCCACTCCAGTTGATCAGTTGCAGTTGAGGGAATATCTCATGCATTTGGCACTGCTTGAAATCTGCACATGGTAACAAACCCGAGAAACGTCTATGCCCTGCAACATTGTAAATTAAGTAAGTCATCATATAAAATTCTAGCTCTGAAGTGTCACCCATCTCAATTTTCACTGCTAAGGTGACCATGTGGCCATGGAGTGCTTCTGTAATGAAAGTAGCCCAGAAAATGCTCCCCTTTCTCTCCAAAATGATCCATATGTAAGTAACCATCCATTCCTTAAATTCATTTACAGTTTCCAACCCCACCATTTGACTTAATAACACAATGACATCTTCAACCTCTTCAACAAACTGTTCCCTAACTAGCCTTTTAGGGATTCTAGTTGTTGCCTTTTTCATGAGGAGCCACTTTGTATTTATGATCTTGGCATAATCCTTTTTCTTTGCTTCATAATCCCGTAAGGCTAATTTGATACCAATGGTGATTGGGTTGGTGATTACAGGAAATTTTAACATTATTCTAATGGCTGCAGGTGTCAATGTCAAAACTGCATCCCCACTCCCATCTAATACTTCCCTCTTTTTGGGATCATAATTCATAGCACAATGCCACACCAATTCTGGGAAATGAACTGATGGTGGGATAACACCAGCTAGAGCAATGTGGCTATCTTGAATTGCCTTTAGGGATTCACTCTTATGGGGGCTATTCAGTCTCTGAAGAAAATCATTTAGATCAACACTCATCAAGTCTGTGTCTGTAATCTTGTCTAAATCACTCGTGACCCCTGACACAATCAAGAATGAAGATGGCATGGTCTTCATCTTCAAAAACCCTAGCTTTACTTTAAACCAACTTGCCAATGAAAGAGAAACATAGGAGTTTCTAAGTTCTTACCAATCAACCCACGAGTTCCTGAGTAATTTAAATCTAAATCAACATCCTTTTCATTCCTCTAGTTCACAATTCAAGCTTCACAGTTAAAATTGTGATAATTCTCAACGAAAATCACAAAAGGTAGCAACAAAAATCTAGAAAATTTGATAATAAAATGAAAGCATTCACAGACTTTAAAACATCCTTGATTTGCGTAGCAGCATTGATGGTGGAAAAAATAAATGCATTGTATCGTAACCATTCATTCTTCCATTCTCAATTTTGAAAGTGAGCCATCCACGTGGAAAATACTTTCACTAACGCACGGCTCAGGGGAACTTTTTGTATTTTTGCAATGTTTTAAAACTTACACATTTTTGGCTATTTGACCCGCCCATCCAATTTTGACTTTCAACATGGGCTTGAGACATGGTTACATTTGGTTGATAGCAGGCTGCGGGCCTTTTCTGTAGTTTTATTTCTTTCCAATTCAAAACCAAAAGTGTTTGAGTGCTCTGACGACCCACATCTCTACCTTTTGCATGAAAGGAGCCACATGTCCCTTGCGGGTCTCGAGAACCTTTTTACACTTTTACACTTTTCCCCTTAGTGCACAAAAATACAAATATGTTTCACTTCCCCACATCCACTCAAATTGTGACAAATGTACACTCCTGGATGCTAATTGAGAAATTTCTTGTGCTACTTTATGATTGCAAATATTCAAAGAATATTTATCGGGTCATGGGGCTGATTTTGCATTTTGTGAATGCAATAGAAAGTTACAAGTTTAAAAATTAGACCCACCATACCACAATCAATTGGGAGTTGCCACATACCAACGGGAAATGGGAGAAAAAACGCAAATAAAAAACAATAAAGGAACATTTTACAATAGGTGATCCCTCCATTTTCAAAACTTAAAACACAGTTGGTTCCCCACAAGAAACTTTAGAATAATGCACATCCAGACATGATCCTTAACCAAAAAAAGAGGAAAGACTAATCCATACACAAAAGAACCAAAAGGCCAACTCACACCCCCATAGGAAAAAAAAATATAATAGACAATGATGGAAAATATTAACCAAATAGGGGTGAGATTAATTCGAGCACCAACACCAGCTCTGACTTGGGGATGAGCACTCCTTGCGAGTGCCTCAAGAACAAACCACGGTGCAAAGAAAATAAGACCACGTGCCAAAATCCATTGGGCTATGGAGTCAAAAACCAGCATATAGAAAAAAGTGATAAAAACCCACTCCCCAGAAAACCCGCCGAGAAAGCCAAGACAACTGGTCACCAAAGACCAGGACAAACAAAGACAAAAAAGTGAAAAAATGAACAAAAACAAATAGAAAAAATTATACACTGTACAATAATGTGTACCTCAATTTTGAGAGATCAATCAAGAAAGTGTTTCAAGTGCCTGCCATTAATAGGAAACTCAAGTAGTTCTCCATCTAGATCCTTTAAGAAGAAAGTATGCTCACCAATTCTGATGTCAATGGAGTAAGGACCCATCCATAATGCATCAAAATTTCCATGTTTTCCCTTGTCCTCATGTCTGCTATCCCATAGTAACACAAGATCTCCTACACTAAAAACTCGAGGAGTCACCTTTTTATCAAATATTTTTTTCAACTTTTCCCTTAAATTTCAAATGTCTCTGGTGGGACTCTCTTCTTTCTTCATCCAATTCAACAATTTTATTTATCCTTGCATCATACGACTAACTTCTTGATCCTCAAGTTGTCAAATAAATTGGTAGGAAGATAGTTGCATGTGCAGGGGAAGGAGGGCTTGAGTTCCATATACCAATTCAAAAGGGATTTTTCCAGTAGCTCTCTTAGTAGTGATTCTATCAGCCCAAACAACAAACTTCAATTGTTCACCCCATCTTCGTTTATTTATCTCCAATGTCCTCCTGATTATTTTCAACAAATTTTTATTGCTTGACTCAGCTTGTCCATTACCTTGGGGATTGTAATTAGATGCATATGTGAGATTTATTCCATACTCCTGACACATGGCCACCAAGGGTTTAGCTCGAAAATCATAGCATTATCAACAATTATTTTGGCAGGCACTCCAAACCTGCAAATTATGTGATTTAAGATAAAATCCATAACAATCTGGTGAGTTGCTTTCTTAGTAGGGATTTCCTCAACCCATTTGGTGAAGTAATCAATAGCCACCAATATCCATCTTGTGGCCTACACTTGAAGGATCTGAAATTTCCCCAATGAATTCCATACCCCACTACTTAAAAGGGGCTTCAATTGATACTGGTTGTAAAGGGAGAGCTCTTGAAGCTTTCAATCTTCCTAAGAAACTTTGGCAACTCTCACATTTTCTCACTAACAAAAGTTGTATCTTTAAAAAGTGTGGGCCACCAATAACCAACCCTTAAAATCTTGTGAGCAGTTACCCTTCCAGCAAAATTCCCCCCACAAACTCCTCCATGAAAATCTGCAATTAGTTTAGGGGCTTCATCTTCAATAATGCATCTTAAGAGAATCCCTTCAGGATTCTTCCATGCCAATCCATAATCAGTGATAATATATTTTTGGGAAGCTAACCTGAGTGCCCTCTTCTGATTTTTACTCAAATGTCTAGGACATTCCAAATGTTTAAGATAAAACATGATGTCCTTGTACCATGTTGAATTGATTAATATTTCATGGACATTCATATCTCCTCCCTCAATTTCATTTATTCCATTACTTGCAGGTTGCTCTCTGCCATTAGCTTTTCCAACCCTAAACCCCTAACTAACTTGGTGGTTTGAATATCCATGTCATACTCTTGTAATTTGTTTACCCATTGACACCTTTTACTTGAGATTTCCATTTCTGACAAAATGTCCTTGACCATAGTATGAGGAACATAAGCTGTGATCTTGGAACTCAAGATATATGGTCTAAAAAAAAATTCTCTTACCAAAGAGAAGGCATGCTTTTCCATGATAGTATATTTCAATTCTTCTCCTTGAAGTGCTTTACTAAAGAAAGCAATTGGCCTTTCATTTCCTTCATCATCCTTTTGCAATAGTACAGATGCAATAGTGTTTTTAGAAGCAAAAGAAAACATTTGAAAAGCTTTCTTGTAATCAGGAGCTGCCAAAACAGGGGCATTCTTCAATGCTTCCTTAATTCCAGAAAAATATTGGACAACTTCTTCCTCCCATTTGATAATCTGATCCTTTTTTAGCATACTTGTAATGGGGATAGTCATTTCAGAAAAGTTAGAAATAAATCTCCTGATGAAATTTATTTGTCCAAAAAACGATTGAATTCCTTTTTTGGTTTTGGGTATAGGTACTTTTGTAATAGCTTCCACTCTTTCAGGATCAATCATGACCCCTTCTTTAGATACAATGTGTCCCAACAACTTTTCCTTTTGAACCCTAAAGTGGCATTTTTTAGGATTTAGTGAAATGCCATATTCTCTGCACCTTAACAACATTTTCTCTAGATGTTGCAAGTGATCACTCCTTTTCCTTGAGAATATTGTCACATCATCCTGGTATACAACAATGAAATCATTTATGTATCCTGAGAATGCTACATCCATAGCTCTTTGAAATGTTTCTCCAGCATTCATAAGGCCAAATGGAATTATCACATACACATAAGTATCCCATGGAATGGTGAAAGAGGTTTTGATTCTTTCTGACTATTTTCACTACTACTTGGTTATATCCTGAGAATCCATCCAGAGTAGACAATAATTCAGAGCTAGTAACTAACTACAACATGTTATCCATATTGGGAAGGGGATAATTATCTTTGATTGATGCCTTATTCAAGTTCCTAAAATCCACACACAACCTTATATCTCCATTCTTCTTTCAAACTGGTACTAGATTTTCCACCCATGAAGAATACCTTGTGGGTTGTATGATGCCTCCATCCCTTAAATTTTTTAATTCTTCTTTCATTTTGAGGGAAAGAAGTGGATTGATTGGTCTTTGATTTTTCCTAAATGGTTTGGCATTAGCTTCCAATGGTATCTCATGCTGGAAAAGGTCTTCCCTATATGCCTTTAATTCTGAATATGACCATGCCAAGCAGTCCTGGTACTTTTTCAACAATTGGACATATGATTGTTTTTCTTCTTTACTCAGGTTACTACCTAGCCATATTTTCTAGGTTTATTGTCTGTCCCCAGGTTGTGTTCCTCCACATCTCTCAAAGCTGACACATGCCTATTAACAATGCAATTAACATTATCAAAGTTTGACTCTAATGCAACCAAACCTCTTGGAATAGTATTTGTCTTCAACTGAATAATATCCTTACCAAATAGGGTCTCTTTACCCTCATTAACACAAACCATTGGCTCCCAATCCACATTCTGATTTGTGAATTCTCCTTTGTTTTGTAAAAACCTCTGAATTTGGGCATCATCTTCAAAAACTTGCCAATGTTTGACATTATCAGGGACAGACGGTCTTGTCAGTACTTCAATGTCATATTCACAATAAGGAGACACTGTACAATTTTCAAACCTAGATCCCAATACTTCCAATCTATCTGCTACAGTATTCTTCTTTCTTTCATGGTATACTATGTTGAAGGAATCAAACATTTCAATGAAATCCCAAACTGCATGCTTATATTGTTTCATTCTTTGATTTTTTTTGCATACAACTTTCAAACTTGCTTGACTACCAGTTCCAAATCCCCTTTAACAATAATGTCCCTAATACCATACCTCTAAGCAATCCTTAAACCCAAAAGCAATGCTTCATATTCTGTAATATTGTTTGTGCATTCGAACTTGAGTTTAAAAGAAAAATTGAATTCTTCCTTATTTGGGGATATCAAGACAACACCAACACCATTTCCAAATTTAGAACAAGCTCCATCAAACATCAAAGTCCAAGGGGAACCAGGTTGCTCAGGAAATTTGCATTTGTCAATTTCATGCTCCTTAAAATCTACATAACCAACAAAATTATCAACATCTACATCTGTATATAATACTTCATAAGAAGCATTGTTAGGATCTTCAATCAGATGTAACATCTTCTTTTCACCATACAATTTTACAAGGTTTCCTTCCACTGGTATGGTTGCATATGACATATCCATTTGTACACTTCCCCCCACACTAGCATCCCATTTCCTTGATAATAGCATTCCCCATTTGGCTAGGCAATCCACAATAACCACATTCATAGTTAAGGATTTACCTGGGTAAGCTGCCAATTGCACTATTAACCCTTTAACATATCCAATCACCGAAACTTCCCTTGAATCCATAGTTGTGCACTTTCCAAAGGTTGTTGTTACTTTGATATTTAATTCATTCATTACCTCAAGAGGCATCACATTGCATGAAGCTCCCGAATCAAACATACAACATATCCAATCATAGGAACTTCCTTTGACATATCCAATCATCGTGTCCCTTGTTGTTACTTTGACTTTGATATTTAATTCATTCATCACCTCAAGAGGCATGTGCACCAACCTATCCTTGATGATTAAAGTAGTATAAAAAGGATCAACGTTAAGATGAGACTCCACAAGTGAAGTACCCAAGTATACTTCTGGTGATTCTCCCAATTCTTCCAGGGCCTGTGGTATTTCTAGCTCTGTAATGATAGGAGGAACATCCACACCATTCACATTATTTCCTTGGGTTGTTATCTCTTCTTTAAATCCCAAATACTCAAATGCCCATTTTCTATGCTCAGGGATTCTAAGAAATTCAACAATAGGCACAGTGACTTTGATTTGACTCAAAATCTGGGCTATATCACATGGAACATATTTGGGTAAGGCAGTGTTGGGTGGGAGATTTATGGTTCCTTCTGGTGGTATAAGAGTCTTTGCAATTTGGGCATGAGCTGGGGTACAAGTTTTATTTGGAACAACAGGGCCTTTGTTAAGTGTATCCTTCTTAGGGGTTCCTTTGGGATATTAGTGAGAAGTGGAGTTTTTGGTTTAGCTTGAGGACCTCCCCCTTTGACAACTCTACTTCTGGTATTATATTCCTTTTCCTGAGAAACTACTACATTCATTAAAAGTTTCCTATCTTCCTCAGAAGGTATTCCCCCATCATATTTCTTAATCATTAAAGCCCTTAAATATTCAAAATCATGATTAGGTAAATCAAATGCTTGCACCATATCAATCTCAACACCATCATCATGAGGGAGAGGTAGTACCCAGTGAATGCAATCCCAAAAACCTTGAATAGTTCTGAAACTTATTAACTCAGTTGAAGTAGCCCTCTGTTGTGAATTTTTAGGGCATTCCATCATACACACATCACCATAAGCTTCATCATCATTTTATTCTTCACATGGGGAGTGTGGTAGGAAACACTTATCACACCAATTAATAACATGGGCCTCTTCTATTGTAGCAACCCTAGAAGTCAAAGGATCAGGGACCAATCTATTCTCTCTAAGTTGTGGTTTTTTATTACCTGATCCCATGGGCCCCTTTCCTCTGTCATATAATATGTGATCATTCCTAGGATGATTTCCAAATCTATCCTAGCTTTGTGGTTTATGCTGACCCTGAGACCTCTGTCCTATTCCTTTTTCTGCTCTGGCCAACTTGTAAGATATTTCTTTAACTGCCCCGGAAAAAGTCTTCACAACCTCCTCTAGATCGACTACTTTGTTCGACTGAGGTCTATCAGGATTAATCAATTTGACACCCTCTCTCTTAGGGGGTTTCCCAACTACCTTGATATTATTTTCAATTTGCAAGGCCATGGTGAAATCCTTCCTTAATGTTCCAGGGTTCTTATCTCTTAAGTAGTAGGTGGCCTTTTTGTCAAAAGCATCAAAATATTTGATTAAGCAAGACTCATCACTTGGCCTCAGAATTATGGGTAATCTATTCAAAGTCTTATTGAATCTGGTATTAAAATCTTGGACAGACTCATTGGGATTATTTTTTATATTCTCAAACTCAGAAAAAAGGAACCTTGGGTCAGTCTTATCCCCATATTGTAATCTGAAAGCATTCTTCATCTCATTCCATGAATCTATTGAATTGTCTGGTAGAGATTTATACCAATCACGTGCATCCTCTTCGAGAGTATGAATGAATAATTTTATATACACATCCTCATATTCAATTTCAAAATATTCCATCATATTAACAAAGAGTCTCAAATGTTGATCCCCAGTGATGGCATTATTTCCCTAAAATTTAGGCAACCTATTTCTCACATCTTGGGGTACAACATTAGGATACCCAACCATTCCTCTAAAATTTATTGGTCCAAATGTATTGACAACAAAAGGAGGTCTAGGTGGAGGATGAGCCATGTTGTCTTGGGAAGGTGATCTTATAGGGGAATTAAAATGGTGTGGGACAAGGGATCTTTGGGACACAAATGTATGATCTTCAAAGTAAGTATCCTCTAGTGACTTGGTTTCACAAACCACCCTATCAATTTTTAATGACAAAGAAAATAAATGAGGAACACTTATCCCAGATACAAATGATGGCCCCTCACCAGCTAAATTAATTAAATTTATATGAGGACTACTTGACTCTGAATTATTTGAAGATATTGGACAATCCTCAATAATAGGTTGATCACTTTCCATAGTTGGTACTTCTCTCTCACTTGACTGTTGATCCCCCAATGCTTTCCAAACTTTCTTCCCTTTAGATTTGTTCTCCCAAGCTCTGGAAACAATCTTCTAGTAGGATCTTTATTAAAGAAATACCTTCTTCCTTCCATATTTGTGAATATTAATGACAAAAATTACTTGACAAAGATTAAGACACTGGTAATTGCCAAGAATTTTAAACTAACACGGAGTCGCCACCAAGGATTTTCACCTTAGATATGCTAAAGCACTGTAAGTAATTTTTCAACTTTCTATCAACACTCAATTTCTACAAAGCTCAATGGATCTGATCATCCTTTGTCGATATTTATCAGTATCCATACGATCTAGTGCAACATTTACTAAAACCAGAAAATATTGCACAACAAACTCCTGATTTCATACAATTCTCACAAATCTTAACAAAGGATGACATTTAAACAACGTATTTGCATTCAAATCATATAAGAATCATTACCAGAGGTCAATGTGCATATGTATTTGCACAAATATTCCCTGGTAATGGTGCCAGATCAGTGTTGGTATCCAAATTGATTCTTCCTTTGAAATCGAGAAGCATCACAAGTTGATCAAGATGCTTAGAGACAAAAAAATCATAATATGAGTCATTTTGTAGCTGGGGATGGATTTTAAATGACTCTTTATTACTCTGGTTTGGAAAGGACTGGATAGCACCATGCTAAGGGTTTGACCTACCCTCACTACTTTAGGTTGTGCCTTCAACCAGGGTGAGAGGACCCATTTTGTAACCTGTGTTGGTGAAGAATATCAACAGATTAACAATATTTGACTCTCCCTTTGCAATATTTGAAGGAGACCTTGAGAAAACATGGTCAATGCAACATAACCTAACTCTCACAAGCTGTCACCCTAGAGAATGAAGATGTTTTCTAGACAAGGTCCAGGTTACTAAAGACAACAATAAAAATTGATTGCATATGCATATTTTGGTAAAGGATAGGAAAATCAATGAACTTCTTCAGCATTTGTGGATATACAGTGCAAGCAGGGATGGTTCATGTAGGATTTATTACTTAATGTATAATTTTTTGTTGGGAAGTTAAGCAGGATAAAGTTGATTATACCAAATTCTTGAGAACTTTTAACAAATGTTGGAAAATCTACAAAGAAAAATGACAAAAGGCTTCAAATAGTCAGAATGAACCTTTAACTAGAGGATGTGCATCTATGAAAGCTCAAAGACACATGGTTTCACACATTCTTCAAGGATTCAACACAAAATCTCATGTTAAAGACTTAATTAAACATTAGAAGTCCCTGATTCATCATGCCTAAGATACACTCATAGACTAACAAACAATCTGTATCATCATAATGAAAGTAGAGTGAATTTAAATTGTTTATTGCATCATGAAATGAAAACTCTCTTCATAATGTAATTGCAAATGCCACAATACTATCACAAGGACAAGATCTTGTGTGATTCAGAGGAACTCCTAACATAAGATTGCAACAGGAACACATATAACTATTTGAAGATATCTCAAAATGAAAGTAGACACAACTAGGTTCATGATTAACATGATTTACTCAAGGTTCTTCAAATTGATCAGCAAGGGAAAGTTTATTTACAATCTCAAAGCTTGTCAATGGCTGGACACTTGTAACCATCTTGACATGATCAAATTTAAAGATACACAGGAAATAACAAGGTTTCTCAGATAAGTTCCTTGAAAAATGGCTTCTCTCAGGCTTTCTCTCCTTCTCTTTTCTTTGAACATTCTTAGAAAAATTAACCCTCCCTATGACGTGATTATCCATTTTATTTTTATATCACCCTCTTCACTTGTTAACCTTCAAAATTTTTCCCCCCCAAAAGCATGAATATTCCAAGGAATATTTCCTTTTACAAAACTTGTTCTAGAACATGACATTTAAAAGGTTTTTCCTTTAAACTACAAGATGTACAAAGTGCAAGTATTTTTCAATGAGCTCCACTTGTGTTCGACTGGGATATCAGGTCATCATTTCTGGAAAATTACTTTAATCATTATTTCCTGATATTGATTAGATAATCATTTCAAATAATCTTTGAACACTTCTAGATGACTCTGATATGACATATATCCATATTCACTTTTCAAGAATCCACCTTGGGCACCACACACTCTATTTTATGTCTTATTGGCTTAATTTCCACACATAGTTCCTGTCAAATCACTTTGATTTACCAGCTCTGCTCATTCCTAACCTCTTCCAACTCTTAAATTCCTTTTTGTGTGAACTGAACAAAATCTCCCTCATCTCATGGGAAATATTTTACTAAATCAAAAACATATGTCTCCTTTTTATTATAAAACCTAGCTCAATTTCATTATCATTATGTATTTCCCTTCTTGTTCTGAATATAAGGAATTTCATCAGAAAAATGGTGAAGGTACTCGTAGCACACAACCTGAAGGATATTTCCTCAGAGGACTTAAATCAGATTTTCAATTTGAGTGGTCCTGATGAAGCCTTTGTTAGGGCTATTTTTGATGTAGAGTGTGTAGGTGACACCAGAGGACCCTTAACAAATCAGAAAGTCTGATTAGCACTCCTTACAAGGCTAATCAGGATTAATCTTATATTTATGGCCTTTCAAGTTATGTATTTTCATCTTTTTAAATGGGAACACTTGAAATCTCCTTCGAATATTTAAAGAGATACTGGGTCAAGAGAAGACCTCAGGTATCTGGGAAAACCAGTTTTCAATGTCCCTTTTTATGTGATGAGGGATTTGTATCAAAAGATATTCCCAAGGAATCATATGTGTTATATGATAAATCCTCTATCAACATTATTCTTGTTATTTCCCACAAAATAGATGAGTTGGAGTGGAGAATCAACTCCCTAAAGAAAAAACAAGTAGAGACTTGTGCCTTCGTAACCAATTTTAGCACCAGGGTCATCTTCAGGTAAGAGGAAGGGTGAACCAAAACCTCAACCTCCAATCATTATCTCTGATGGAGAAGAGGACCGATCATTATCTACTCACCATTCAAGGGCAGAAATCTCCTCCACTTGGGACAACAGGGGGATATTTGTAATTCGGTCATCCACCCACTTAATGCATCATGCTCCTCAATCATAGCATCAGTTTTTGGGGCATCAACCAATTCCTTCTCTGAAATACAATCCACCTTTCACAAGGAAATGGGAAGCTAGGTCAAGCTCAAGATCTCACAATTTAGCCAGTCAACAACATGCATTGCTTGCCCTTCCAATCACCCTGGGTGTCCCCTCTCAAACCACTCCTAGCATGTTGACCCTTCACAAGGGGAAAGGAAAGATGACATTCTTCACAGGTGGTTTGGATATTTTGGATTGGGTGTCATCATAGCAGAAGAAATTCTAACTTGAGAAAATCATGAGTCATCCTAGAATGACTCTGGAAGCATTGATGGACATGGGAATGTCCCAAGACTTGGAAAGGTCAGTCATTTTTGTTTAGAAAGCACAAGGTTCAAGTGAGTTTGTGCTGAGGAAAAATAAGCTTTTGAATAAGCTTCCCCTATTGGGAGGAAACTATGAAGTAGGACTGAAAAATGTCTAGATGTTGCTTTCCTTTCATTGTCTCTATTTCTGGCATGTGTATATCTTTATTTTTCATGGGCAGGGGCCCCTATAGAACCCCATTTTGTTCCTTATTCAAAATTCAAGAAGCACAAAAATATCAATCATTTACATGCTTATCCAAATGTATGTAAAACTTCATCAAAGTAAATATGACACTACTGCATTCTTCCACTTTACAATTGAAATAAGGGAACAATAAAATTTAGAAAAACAATTACATCCCATGTAATAGAAGTATTATTTTAAAGTATCAGTTTAAAGAAGGAATATGAAAAGAGAATACAACTTAAGGAACAATGCCTAAGCATGTTCATCATCTTTTGTATCTACATTCTTTTCTTCTTCAGCTTCCACTTTTGTATCTTGTTCTTTTGGCAACCTTGCTACATATGCATCATACCTTTTGAATAACTCATTAACCTCATCCTCATCTGGTCCCATATGATGCTGGAAGATTAGTGCTTTCCTAGATATTGCATCAATGCAATGGCCCATTTTATGTTTGTATTCCAGTGGTCTTGCTTTTAACTCTGTAATTCTATTCTCAATCCTTCTCATCGTTTTAATGATTTCATAGGAGAAATCATTCTTCTGAATATTATTTTCAAAGGAATTAAGAAAAAATTCAATCTTCAAATCCCCGTAGCTCTTTTTGAACTTATCAGCTACCATATCCTCTAACTTCAAGTCAATGGCATCAAGAGTATCATCAACCCAGTTTCTCTTGATTTCAAGCTTTTACTTTATCCCATTCAAGGTTTCTACTTTGATCTTTGATAACTCTTCAATAACATGTTGGCTTCCTTTGACTGCTACTGGACAATGTTTTCCTGCTCAACTAATTCATCACTGAGCTGGGTAATGCAGTCTAGCTTGGGAAGAATTCCCTCAAAATAGAAAATCTCATTGTCACACTGTTCAACTATCTCATCAATTTCATTGAGTCTGTTCTTGAGATCTTCATACTTTGATCTGGCCTCTACAATTGCTTCCTTTCCTCTCTTGGTTAATTTTTCAATCCATGTGTCCACTTCCTGGACCTTCTTGACATATTTTTTTATTTTATCCATTCCCTCAGGGGTATCTATGGAGGCACTTGTCTGAGCTTGACTAGGTTTCCCAATCAACTGCTGCAAACTAGAGCTCAGGGCTTTAACTTGTTCTTTTAACTACCTCTTTTTCATTCTATCTTCATCCACTTTTTGTAAAAGGTCATTCACATCTTCAGATACCCCTTGTTTTAGTTGGTCCCTTGAGGGATTTCCTAAGGGAATGATCTGGACATTATAATCATTGGTTGTTATATCTTCTCTAGTCTTTCCTTCAAAGGGGATTGCTACTTCCAAAGTCTTGGCTCCTGATGAATCAGTGTGGGTTTTAGTGATAGTTCTAGCCCTTTTTGAGGCTCTTACTATCTTTGGAAAAGACAGAGCAGTAAGGTCAATAGCTTGAATAGGGAGGACCTCCTTTTCCTCATTTGAAATTAATTCACCAATCCACCCTTTCACCAAATTTATTTCATCCTTTGCCTCTTTTGATTCATGTTGGGGTTCCTCAGGGACAACCATAAATTGTTTGAATACCCCTTGTTCATCCTGAACTAGTGATTCTTCCTGTTCTTCATTATTTATTTTGATAACCACCTTGTTATTCTCACCCTGTGTTAATAATTCTTTCAGATGTTCTTTTCCTTGGTATGGAACCTGAGGTTGATTATTCTTTTCTTGGTTTGTATCAACAGTCAGGGGATATTCCTTCCTTATTTCTCCAATTGATGTCATATTGGACCCAACTTCTCCTCCAACATTTTCTTGTATTACTGACTAGCTTGCAAGCTCTTCCTTCCTCAAACTCTACTTGAGTTGGCATCTTACCCTCCTCATGCTCTGATGATGCCCCTAGTAATGACATGGTATATTTTTCATTTGAAACCAACTTCACATTTCCATCTAGAGGTTGTATGTCTTTATCAACAATGCTTTTCTCGCCAACGGTTGTGGCTTGTGCTACTTCTACTTTCTCTTCAAAAATATATTTTCCCTCTTGAGAAAGTTCATCAGCTTTAGTAACTTTAACATAAATAGAAACAATCTCTTCTGTTAACATCTCTGCATTAACATCTTCTCCACCAAGCAATTCGGGTTTATCTGATTCTGCAACCACTTGTCTTATAGAAAGAACATTTGTTTTCTTGGGATTTTTCTTTACTAATCAATGGATGATTATTTCCCTCTATTTCCTTACTTGTTTGGAGGTCATCTACCGGTGTAATCAATGGTTCACTCATAGATAATTTAAGTGCATCTAACATAGAAAATCCCTCACCAGTATCAACATCAATTACATCATCTTGGGTCTTTGTAGATTCATACAATGTTCCAAATGAAGGCATACTCATATCCTTAGTAAGCAGGGTCTCAGATGTTTTCGTACCTGGAGTTAAAATTTGGCTACTTACTGAACTATCTGCAACATTTTCCTTGGTTGCTTGATCTTGAGTGCCTTTCATTGTTGTTTCCTCCATAGATAGAGGTGGGAATAGAAGCTCTGATTGTTCCACTTGTGGCAGTGATGGAGCATGTTGTGCCTGATAAACATCACTCCTTTCAAACTCAGGAGGATCAATTACCACATCTCTGTGCTTGTGCTTTTTGGGCATGTGGGAACCTACTCTCACCAAAACTAGTACATGAGCAACCTTATGTTTCTTGTGTGCCCTTTCAAACCTTTTTAGATCAGGTGATACTCTTTTCCCTTCCTTATGTGGCTTAGATTGAGTAAGACCACTTGTTATAGCTCCACTCATTAATTTCTCAGTACTATGAGGTTTTGGTGAAACACCTGAGAAAACCACATGGGATGCTAAGCTATTCCCCTTTTCTTGGATTGGAATTGTGAAAGTAATGGGGGAATTTTCCATAGATTTTAAGAGCATGTCTTCAGTATTTTTCCTAAGAACTGACATAGGAGTACCAGTCCCACTAGTGGCTGAAGTCCACTCATCTATGAGTTCAAGAGTGGGCCTTTTTGAGGGAAACTGAGGGGCCTTTCCTCCCAAAGGATCCATTCTATCTACTCCTTCCTTCAGGGGTGGAATATCATCACTCAAGTTTCCCAAACTCCTGAAGTTATTTAAGATTCTGGTATTCTGAATTGATAAGTCAATGCCCTTTTGAGTTAACCAATTCACAGTTCTTCTCATTACATCAGTTATCCTTATATAAGAATCATCAGATTCTATGTCTCATTCCAATCTGGAGGGATTATGGGTTGTGCTTCCACCTTCTGATCAACATAATACCTGCTTACTATATGTGGATCATCCACAATTCCTTCTGGGATAACTACAAATTTTGAAATCTATTATTTGTGAAACACCTTCTACGCATTCACCTTCTTCCTAATCAATTTATTTCCCTTCTCGCATGCGCCTCACACTTTCTTCAATTGGCTAAGTCCCTAGCCCTCTTGTACGTCACTGCGCCCATTACTTGGTAATAGTTTTGCCTTCACCATGCATTCTTCTCTACTCACTAGTTTTCTTCATTTTCCCTCTACGCACGTGCCCTTCACATGTGCCTTCCTTTTATCTTCTTCCCACACCTCATTCTTCTGTATGTGCGTCCCATGCACTCCATTTGCACCCCTCTGTGTTAGGTCATCTTTTGACATACTTGAGTGTGTCACGCATACAACCAGTCAAAGTGCGCCAACAGGGCACCAAATCCTTACAACAAATCAGTGAGTGACATGTGGCAGAAATGACAAAAATTTACACAGTTGGCCATCATTTCAGCCAATCCATGTGTGCCACATGTTTTGCATGTGCTGATGACTCTGAAATATTCTGATAGCCGTATCTTTTGCTACAGAGCTCAGATCAACACGTGCCTAGAATTGTCAGAAATCTATTGACATCACCTATAATGCCAGAAATTCAAATTTAAATTTTGGTAGATTTAGTAGGTGAGAAATGGGAAAACATCTTTCTGAGCATTGATGAGCAGATCTGATTGCTCCAACCACCTGATTTGATATGATCCACCCTCCTTTCTTATTCAACATACCAAACAGGCTTGGGGAAGCATATTTCACAGATATCTCCTAGGAGGATTTGTAGGCATTAAATGCTTATTGTTAGTGGTTGTGTTTCAAATTCAGATTTTCCCTCCTTCCCTTCTTCCTCTATTGATACATCTATAAATGTAAGAGCAAGGCTCACTTGGTATGTTGGACACTCTAGATCCTTATGTGTTTTTATAAGGACTCCATACTTTCTATATTTTGAGTTGCAGACCTCTAGATTTGAATCTCTTGCATGTGGATATCAGCCTCCTTCATCATTGTAATAGTTCTGTGCATTTTTGGAAGTAATAGAAGCATCATTTTGTGACTATTCTCTATGTCCTAACGTGTTTTCATTCCTTATTTCTTGCCTTTTCTTTTGTGTTGTGTTGTGGTTGTGTTATTTCAGGTCCCTTACAGTTCCTTATTTAGTTGTGTTCCATGAGAATGATCTGGTGAATACATGTGTTTGTTCCATGCTACACATGCCTAGCCTTATTTCACATATTTCCTTTCATTTTCACTCAGAAAAGAAAGTGTTCATCCCTATTTTCTGGTGCTATCACCTTTTAGTTGTAGTTTCCTTTCATGTCATCCTTCTATCCCTGGTCTCTTGGCATTTATTAGCTTAGTGTCCTATTTCAATACTAGGAGTAGTAATATCAATAGAAATAGATAGAGGAACTGACCTTCTCTGGAGATTTGTCCCAAGTGCACAAGGTCCCACAACTTGGGGATGGTTCCATTGTGGTCTCAAACACCTTAGACCTTTTGAGATCTGAGACACGGGTGCATGTTTGAGCAACCAACAGTTTCTGGCATGCCCGGTGGGACCAGCATTGAAATCTCAAATTTCATATCTCTAAGTTTTGGTGTGTGGACTTAGTATTTCAGCCTTTAGAGGCTCATTTCAACACATCTGGCAACTCCCAACATTTTAAGATCTCTGTTTCAGAAGTCCTGAGTGCCTTTCATGAGAAGAGTACACACAAGAAGAAGTGCAGTAGGTGAAGATTATTTTGAGTACCTCCAGCTATCCCTGAGAATTTTTCATTCCAGAAATCTCACGCACGCATCTCCATCTCTAGTGCACTGTGACCATTCAACTCCTCCTCAAAATAGACAACCTGCACGCCCTACAATGGTGCATCAACAACCTCCTCCACTGAGAAACTTTGCTAACTTTTCTGGAGGGATTCCCTTGCTGTTGGTTATGCAACATGATATGCCAAATGGCGTGCTCAAGAGTATTCCATACTTTACTGGTGAGAATCAAGTCACCCCTCAAGAGCATATCCAGGATATAGAAAATGTGTGTTCACTCTATCTGATCACACATGATGATGTAGCAGTCAGGATACTTGCAGCCTCTTTCAAAGGTAAAGCACTTCAATGGTACCGAGGCTTGAGACTTGGATCTATCACCACCTAGGATGAGCTAGGAACAACTCTTTGAAACTAATTTGAAGATAATTCAAATCACCTATCTCTGGTGGAGCAACTGATGACAACAAGGAGGGCACCTAATGAGCACATGACTGATTTCAACATCAAATTTTAGAAGACTTGGGACAAAATCCCTCTTGTGGTAAGACCTACAGCCCAACATGCTTTCTTGTATTATCTGAAAGTTCTCAATAGTGATATTTTAGTTATGATCCAATCCATGGGAGGTAGGACTTTACCAACTACTTATAGTATTGCAGTAAGGGGAGGAAAATAGTCTTATTCAAGCCAGAAAGTTGGCTCCTAGACCACCTATGCCCTTGTTCCTAGAAATGTCACTAGCGCCCCAGACTCCTGTGGCCCCTATCCCTTTTCCTGAAAAAAGACACAACTGGTTGCCTCAACATCCTACTCTCCATGCAGCATAAGAAGGAAGATGAAGAATTGAAGGCCTTGATTATAAATTTATCAAACAAGGTCATATCATTAGAAAAGCAACAGGCACAAGCCTATAGAGGTAATTGCAATCAGGCGTACATGGCCAAAGAAATCAACCTTGGTGGAATCATTATGGAAATCAAATATATGCACCCAACTAACAGAATGATAGATGGAATCCCAATGCACCTCTTCCCTTGTAATTTTTTCCTATCTCCCCTTCTCTTACAGCACCCAATGCAATTCGGGAACTTGTTCTAGCTCAGAACAATTTGGCACAAGAGTCAAAATGGTGCTTCCCTTAAAACATGCCTCGTAGTCAATATCATTGTGCCAATGCCGCATGCACCCAAGCCGTTGTGATCTAGAATTCCTCAGTGTGTGAGCCTTCAACAAGTATCCCTGAAGTAGATAACCAAGAAAGAGAAGAAGCTCCTCCAGAATACAAATTTTATGTTCTTTGGCGTGAATGGAGGACTTCTATGCAATCAACCAAGATGCAGAAGATACAAACAGACCACGCACCCAAGTTGCAAACAACACAAGATATAAGAAAATAATGTTAGAATCAGACGCGTAGGTCCCAATCCCAAAAATGCAAGAAGATCCTCAAAGAAGCAATAAGGATGCATACAAGGCATATTGTAGAGTAAAAGTCACTCAAGTTCCTACGTATGCAGGAGGCTCCAGCGTAAAGCTCCTTCTGAAGTAGCACACACCCCTCCTTTAGTAGGTAAAGCCTCTACTCTAGCTAAATTTCAGGATTCCGCACCTAAACATTCAAGAAGGGATGTTGTTTCCTAAATGCACAAGACATGGGGCCTTCCATTTAGCATTATTGACTAGATGAAGAGAACAAACATAAATGTCACAATGTGGGATGCCCTGACCATTCCATCTCAGCAGGATCTGTTGCATGAAGCTCTGGCGCAACTCCCCCACATTGATCTAGTTATGCAAAAGCCATGCACTTCTGTCAACATCTTCTAAGAAGAGGAGAAACAAGTAAGTAAAGTTGTTAAAACCCCACCCTTCTATATTTCCTTGATCATAGGAAAACACCTAGTGCATAATTTCATGATTGACTCAGGTGTTAGTACTTCTATTATGCCTAAGAAAATAGTTGATGTCTTAGGTCTGAAATATAGCCCTTTGTCTAAAGGATTCTTGCAACTTGATGGTTCAACTGTCACCACCTTAGGATTCATCAAGGATCTTGAGTTAACCCTCCATGCATGCCTAAGCCTAAGTATTACTCAAGATGTGTCAATCATTGACCTACCTCCTTTGTTTTTCCCTATGTCTTATCAAGAGACTTTACTACTAAAGTGGGTGGTTACTTGTCTTCTGATTGGTCTCATATGTTACTCAAGACAAGGTATGGTACCCCGGTTTACCATACAAGTTGAGCCTATATTTTCCTATCATGTAGAGTCATATGTCCCATCCCCTCTCTAAGCCAACTGTTTAATCCAAGAAGAACAAGCTTCAGTCCTGAAGAGCAGTCTCTTCCACCCTCTGTTCCTGACCTAGTGCTTGATGAATGGGTGGAAAGACACCATAAATTTGATCCATATGTTGAATAACTGGAAGCTTATGAAACTAGGCTTGGTACTTATTGCATTCTAGAAGAAGAAGTTATGCTACCATTCACGTTCAAGAAAGACAAAGTTCAACCTGGTCTATGGAAGTTGTACTTTGATGGATCTAGAAGCAGAAATGGCATGGGATCAGGAGTGGTTCTCATTTCCCCTAAGGATGAGAAATTCTTCTTCACGCACAGGCTATAGTTCACATGTTCTAACAATGTGGCAGAGTATGAAGCATTGGTGCATGGCTTGCTCATTATTGAGAAGAAGAAAATTAAGGCATTGTAGATCTTTGGGGACACATAATTGGTTATCCACCAGGTTACCAACAAATGCCAGACAAAGAATAAGCTTCTCAAAGCTTATAAACATAGATTTTGGGACCTCCTTGAGAGCTTTGATGCTCTAAATCTACAGGTGGTGCCGCACATAATGAAAAACGAAGCTGACCAGATGGCCGCATTTGGTTCACAGTTCTCTCCTGCTGAGGACTTTGTCAAAGGAAACTCTCAGAACATCAATATGGTGATCATACCATCCATTCCAGATAACAACACCAGCTGGAAAGTGTTTGACAGTGACATAGATCATCCAATTTATCCAGAATGAAGTTGAGTTCTCATCAAGCATGCAAGCTGACTTGCATGACAACTATGGTGACCAAGTGATATAGCCAAAGACAAATAAGTTACCTAAAGGGCTGGTCACCTTAGAGAAAATGTTTATCCCTGATGATAAGTTCAAGGGTGGAGACATGTACATGTGTAAGAAGATTGATCCTCAATCACTGTTGTGCACAAGAAAGAGTTGTTTCTTAATAGGAATTATGCACATGAAGAGAAACAAACCTTCATCTCTCTTTGTCAAAAATATAGTGATATCTTCTCATGGGATTATGAATACCTCAAAGGTTTTGATCCAACTATTTCTCAACACTCCATTGACCTTGATCTTGGTATCAAGCCCATCAGATAGAAGTAGTGACTAGTCAATCCAAAGATAGAGCCCCTCATGAGAAAGGAGCTATCCAAACTCATTGAGGCAAAAATTATTTTTCCTATCAAATACTCTACCTGGGTCACAAATCTGGTTCCAGTGCGCAATAAGAATGGTGAAATCAGACTTTCTGTTGATTTCATAGATATTGAATAAGGCATCTCTAAAGGATCATTATCCTTTGCCTTCAATGGAGCAAATTATGTAGACTATGGCTGGCGCATAGAGATTCTCCATGCTAGATGGATATTCAGGTTTCAATCAGATCCTGGTCAAGGAAGAGGATCAATTCAAAACAACATTTACAACCAAGTGGGGAACATATGCATATCAAAAAATTCCCTTTGGTCTATCAAATGCATGCACCACATTTCAGCACACCATGGATATTGCATTCAAAGGATACATCAATGATTTCATCTTGGTTTACCTTGATGATATAATATTCTTCTCAAAACAAAGTGTGGATCATGTGGCACACATAGAGAAAGTCTTTGAGAGATGTAGAGAGTTTGGGGTGTCTCTTAACCCCAAGAAGTGTAATTTTGTAGTGGCGCAGAGCAAGCTTTTGGGCCATGTGGTTTCAAAGGATGGCATTGCAATTGATCCTGAGCACATTTCAGCCATCCTAGCTCTTTCCCTGTCAGTGCACAAAAAGGCCCTATAGTCCTTCCTTAGCAAGATCAATTTTTTTAGGTGTTTTATCCCTAACTTTGTGGGACTAGTTTGGCCCATTAACTTGATTCTCAAGAAGGACATAACCTTCAGATGGACAACAAAAGAAAGAGAAAGATTCAAAAAAATCAAGCAAGATATTTCTTGTGCACTAACACTTATCAAACTAGACTACTCAAAGGATTTCATCTTTTATGCTTATGGCATTGATAGAATTATTATTGATATCCTAACATAAGAAAACAAACAAGGGTTGGAACAACCAATGGATTTCTTCATCCAGACATTGAATGATTATGAACTAAAATAAAGTCACATGAAGAAGTAGGTCTTCACAATTATGCGCATGCTCAAGAAATTTAAAAGTATGTTTTCCACCAATCATATCAGGGTGTTAGTCTCCCACTCTTTTTTTATAGAATTCATCATGAGAGTAGAAATCACTAAGAAAAGAGCATGATGGGTGACCAAAATCATGGAGTATGATGTGACTATCAAGGCCAAAAAGCTAGTAAGAGAAAGTGTGCTCTGTAGGTAGATTACTGAGGATGCACAGACTAAACCTGAAGCTTCATTATTTCTAGATGAGGACTTTCTGCATGCAGAAATTAAGTAGAATATAGAACCTAGTGTGCATTACTAGATGAAGGACATGATCACATTCCTTTCTGAGGGTGCATACCCTCCTGGTTTAAATAAATCAAAGAGAATACATATAAGGTTACAATCTATCCCTTATGTGTTGATTGATGGACTTATCTTCAAAAATAATCTTGATGTTGTGTTGTTGAGATGTATCAATAGTGCACATACTGAAAAAGTGTTATCATAATTTCATGATGGATTCTCTGGTGGACACTTCTCTGCTAAAACTACAAAAATGAAGATCATAATGCCACAAATCTTCTGGCATACCCTATTTGAAGATTCAAACAAGTGGGTCACAAAATGTAAGGAATGCACTTTCCTTGTAGGAAAGTAAAGATTGGTAGCGATTCCCCTCCTACCAATCCAAATGGATTAGCCCTTTGCGCAATTGGGTCTCGACTTCATAGGCATGATCAATCCACCTTTAAGTGTTGGACATAAATGGGTGTTGAAAACTACATATTATTTCACCAGATGGATAGAAGTTGTCCCGCTTAAAGAATCAACCGAGTCAATCATCCTTGAATTTCTCAAAGGTAAAGTCACAAGGTTTGGCATTCCTCAAACCATTATCTTTGATAATGTAAAAGCCTTCCTTGGTACTAAAATCAATGATTGGGCTCTAAGTCTGGGAATTTACCTGAAGAATTCTTCCAACTATTACCCTCAGGGAAATGGTCTGGCAGAATCAACAAATAAGAACCTGATCAAAATCATGAAGCACATAATGAACATCAGCCAAAGATAGTGGCATACAAAGGTCTCGTGCATGTGCTCTGGGTAGATAGAATCACAATAAAAAGGCAATAAGAACTTCACCTTACAAGCTTTTCTATGGAAAGAAGGCTACCCTTCCTTTGACACTAGAGTTGAATTCATTAGTTCTTTCCCAATAGATAGAATTTGAAGGTGCAAACAAAGAGAAATCAGAATGGAAGACCTGGTTAATCTTGAAGAATCAAGGAACTATATCATGATAAATCTAGAACAATATCAACAAGCAACAAAGAAATGGTTTGATAGAAAGGCTAGGCCTCAAGATTTCAAAGTTGGGGACTTGGTTTTAAAATGGGATGTTGACAGAGCTAAACTAGGGTGCCATTCAAATTTTGATGCACTTTGGAGTGGCCCATACATCATCAGTTCCTGTAAGGAAGCTAACTCTTTCGAGTTAACTCATCTTGATGGAGGCACGCTGTAAATCCCAGTAAATGGGATCTATCTCAAACCCTTCCATTAAGTTTGTTACATCATGTTGTATATATTAGAGTAGTTTCAATTCCTCCAAGTGCATTGCGTGCACATTATTTATTTGTATACAGTTCTTTCTTCTCGCATGCTTCTTGTGTGCTCTGTTTTGTTACTTCTAGAATGCATATCTCCTTTCAGCAGTTGCAAGATTCAAGACAACGTTAATAAATGATCTTTAAGTGATTACAAGGGCAGTTTCACAATTGCATAAATGGACTCCATGCCCAATGGATTCTTCAAGCTACTGATCTTCTTCATCTAGCAGGTAGATGGCACCAAAAGTCTCCAAAACTATTATCCAAATAACTCTCCTAGCTACTTGGATAACTTGTATACATATTTGTCTCTCAGTTCCTCATTCAAGGTTGTACGTAGTCAAGTTCAATTGGCACATTCCCTTGGTCATATTTTCCATGCACGCCCCTTTCCTTCCTCTCCTTCCACTTTCCCCTTGCACCCACCTTCAGTGCATTCACCTTCTTTCTAATCATTTTCTTTCCTTCTCACATGCCTCAAACTTGCTTCAATCCATTAATTCCCTAGCCCTTATGTGCGCCGTGACCATTACTCAGTAATAGTTGTTCCTTTACCATATGTTCTCTGCTCACTAGTTTTCTTCATTTTCCCTCCACACACACCATTTTACACCTTCCTTCTATCTTCTTCCCATGCCTCATTCTTCTGTATGTATCCCCGCGCCCTCCTTTGTGCCCGTCTGTGCTAGGTCATCTTATGACATACTTGAGTGTGTCATGTGCAAATAGTCAAAGAACACCAATAGGATGCCAAATATTGGTAACAAATCAACAAGTGACACACGCTAGAAATGACAAAAAATTTTACAGTTGGCCATCAGTTCAGCCAATTTGTGTGCGCCACATGTTTTACGTGCACTGAAAAATGTGACATCTTTTGACAGCCATATCTTTTGCTATAGAGCTCAGATCAGCACATGCCTAGATTTTTTAGAAAGCTAATGACATCAGCTAAAGTGTCAAAGATTTAAATTGAAATTATTAGTGGATCTAGTAAGGGAGAAATGGGAACATGTCTATGAGCATTGATGAGCAAATCTAATTGCTCCAACAACCTGATTTGATATGATCCACCCTCATTTCTTCTTCAACATGCCAAACAGGCTTAGGGAAGTGTATTTCATAGATCTCCAGATGGATTTATAGGTAGTAAACACTTCTTTTTGGTGGTTGTGTTTCAAATTTGGATTTTCCCTTCTTCTTCCCTTCTTCCTCCATGGATTCATCTATAAATGTAAGAGAAAGGCTCACTTATTTTGTTGGACACTTTGGATCCTTACGTATTTTTCTAAGGACTCAATAATTTCTATATTTTGAGTTGCAAACCTCTAGATCTTGATCTAGCATGTGGATATCAACCTCCTTCATCATTGTAACAGTTATATGCATTTCTGTAAGTAATAGAAGAATCATTTTCTAACTTTTTTTTGTCCTAATGTGTTTGCATTCCTCTTTCTTTCCTTTTCTTTTTCTTTGTATGCTAGTTTTGCTATCTCAGGTCCCTGATAGTTCAATATTTAGTTGTGTTCCATGAGAACGATCTAGTGAGTACATGTTTCATTGTGTTACTCATGCGTAGCCTCCTTTCACACATTTCCTTTCATTCTCACTTAGAACAGATAGTGTTCATCCCTTTTTTATGGTGCTGTCACTCTTTAGTGTAGTTTCCTTTCATGCCATCCTTTTATCCATGGTCCCTTGGCATTATTAGCTTACTTTCCCCTTTCAACACTAGGAGTAGCATTAGCATTATAAATGGATAGAGGAACCGGCCTTCTCTAGATATCCTTCCCAAGTGCACAAGGTCCCAAAACTAGGGTAAGGTTTCATTATGGTCTCAAACACCTCATCCCTTCCAAAATCCAAGACGTCAATGCATGTTTGATCAACCATAAGGTCATTCTGGAGAAATCCCTTAATTTGGCCTCTTCTTAATCTCTATAATTCATCCAATAATATTCAAAATGAGGCTCATGCTCAAAAGTATTTGTAATGTTGTTGAATACCCATCTGATGTCACAATTAGCCCTTACCTCAAAGTTTTCCATGTCAAACTTATGCATTTCATCTTCAATCAACCTATCTTTTATGATGGAAGGGCATGAATACCTTCTAATTCTAATAGGGAATTTAATATTTTTATTGTGCCTTTTGGAAATCAGTTTATGTACAGGTGTTATTTCCCTTTCCTATTAACATAAAACCAATTTATCATCTAAATAACCAGGCAATTTACAAGGCTTTCCTTCAAAACCACTAACACTTATGTATGTTAGCTTTTTATATTAAATGGAGTAGCATCCATACTCCGAAATCACTTTTCTGGCTTGTTCAAAAACTATATATTGTCCCCACTCTAGTTTGAAAAGAAAAATGATTGGGGAAAAGAAATCATCATTAACTAACCTAACATTTCAACTCCAGTTGATCAGTTGCAGTTGAGGGAATATTTCATGCATTTGGCACTGCTTGAAATCTACATGTGGTAACAAACCCGGGAAACGCCTAAGCCCAACAACATTGTAAATTAAATAATTCATCATATAAAATTCTAGCTCTGATGTGTCACCCATCTCAATTTTTGTTGCTAAGGTGACCATGTGGCCATGGATTTCTTCTGCAATGAAAGTAGCCTTGAAAATTCTCCCCTTTCTCTCCAAAATGATCCATATGTAAGTAACCATCCATTCCTTAAACTCATTTATAGTTTCCAACCTCACCATTTGAATTAATAACACAATGACATCTACAACCTCTTCAACAAATTGTGCCGTAACTAGTGTTTTAGGGATTCTAGTTGTTTTCTTTTCCATGATGAGCCACTTTGTATCTATAATCTTGGCATGATACTTTTTCTTCGCTTCATAATTCCGTAAGGCTAATTTGATAGTAATGGTGATTGGGTTAATGATTACATATAATTTTAACATTATTCTAATGGCTACAAGTGTCAATGTCAAAACTGCATCCCCACTCCCATATAATACTTCTCTCTTTTTCGGGATCATAATTCATAGCACAATGCGACACCAATTCTAGGCAATGAACTGATGGTGGGATAACAGCCGCTAGAGAAATGAGGCTATCTTGAATTGCCTTTAGGGATTCACTCTTATAGCGGATATTTAGTCTCTGAATAAAATCATTTAGATCAACACTCATCAATTATGTTTCTGTAATCTTGTCTAAATCACTCGTGACCCCTGATGCAATCGAGAATGAAGATGACATGGTCTTCATCTTTCAAAAATCCTAGCTTTACTTTAAACCAACTTGCCAATGAAAGAGAAACAATGGAGTTTCTAAGTTCTTACCAATCAACCCATGAGTGCTTGAATAATTTAAATCCAAATCAAAAACATTTTAATTCCTCTGGTTTTCAATTCAAGCTTTACAGTTAAAAATTTGATAATTCTCCATGAAAATAAAAAGGTAGCAACAAAATCCAGAAAATTGGAAATAGAAGATGAAAGCATTCACAGACTTTAAAACACCCTTGATTTTCATAGTAACATTAATGGTAGAAGATATAAATGCATTGTATTGTGACCATTCATTCCATCATTCTCAAATTTGAAAATGAGTCATCCACGTGGAAAATAATTTTCTCTAACGCGACCTCAGGGGCACTTTGTATAGTTTTGTAATGTTTTAGAACTTACAAAATTTTGGCTAACTTGACCCACCCATCCACTTTTTGATTTCAACATGGGCTTGACACATGTTCGTATTTGGGTGATAATGTGGATGTGGCCCTTTTATATAATTTTATTTGATTTACAATTCAAAACAAAAAATGTTCGAGTGTCCTGACTACCTGCGCCCCCTCCTTTTGCATGAAAGGAGCCACGTGTCCCTTGTAGGTATCGGGAACCATTTTACACCTTTGAACTTTTCCCCTTAATCACAAAGTTACAAATATAGACCGCTTCCCCACATCCACACAAATTTTGACAAATGTACACTCCTGGATACTAATTGAGAAATTTATTACGCTACTTTATGATTATGAATATTAAAAAATATTTATTAGGTCACGGGGCTTATTTTTCATTTTTTGAATGTGATAGAAAGTTAAAAGTTTACAAATTAGACCCATCATACCGCAATCAATTGGAATTTTCCATATACCAGTGGGAAATGGGGGAGAAAACACAAATAAAGAACAAGACCCATGAACATTTTACAGTAGGTGATCCCTCTAATTTTTAAAATTAAAACACAACTAGTTTCCCACAAGAAACTTCAAAATAATGCACATCCAGACATGATCCTCGAACAAAAAAGAGGAAAGACTAATCCATATACAGAAGAAGCAAAAGGCCAACTCGCACCCCCAAACGAAAAATAGAAAAATATAATAGAAAATGATATAAAATATTAACCAAATAGGGGCAAGATTAATTCAACCACTAATAGTAGGATCACTTGGATAAAGGCAAAGAGGGATAGGCTCAAAAGTATCTCAGATGCAGGAAAATACCAGCTTATGAAAAATCTTTCATAATCCTAGACCTAAATTTCTTACATGAACAACGGAGCTTAAAATGGTGTCAGAAACTAGTTTTCACTAAAAGACTTTTCCAAAGTTCCACAATTTCATGGTTTTCACTTTTCGACATATTTATTTCTCTTTAATTTTTTTAATTTTATATTTTTTGTTGTTTTTATGATGTTTGAGGAACCCCACACTTAAGCATAGAAATGATTAAGATGCATGGTTTTCATGGGTTTCATAATTTCCTGACCATCAAAGTAGAAAAGCTTGTAGGCACCTGAACCATATTTAGTGACCACACCCTAATTAGTTAGGCTCAAAATTTCATTTATTTTCATGCTTATTAATGGAGTTGAACTAGTTTTATTTTAGCACAAGATATCCTACCTCAAATTTGTGAGGTATCACTCTTTTTTTGTAGCTTTGATGCACTCCATTTTGATACACTTTGAGGTGATCAAAGTTGTGAGGTTGTTTCTCATCCAATAGCTCTAACTCTTCTAGTCGAGCCACTTTGTATTCCTCTTCTTCATATATGTAATCTCTTAGCTCTATGCGTAAATAGGGGAGCTCGATATAAAGAGGTAATAATATTTTTGTGCTAAATAATAGGGAATATTGAGTAGTACCCATAGGAGTGTGGATAGATTTTTTGTAGGCCCAGAGGTTGGGGTGAATATGAAAATTCTAGTTATGGCTCGTGTATTCACCATATTATCCATAGTACGGGAAAGGGTTTTATTTGAGGCTTCAACTTGCCATTACCTTGAGTTTAATAAGGGTTTGACTACTTGAGGGTGATTTGAAAGTGTTGACATAATGCCTTCATGGTTTTGTTTTTGAATGAATTACCATTTTCAACTACAACGGTAGAGGGGACTCGATATCGACATATAATATGATTCATTATAAACTTGGATATATGTGCAGCTTTGACATAGGTAAGTGGAATAACCTCTATCAATTTTTTGAAATACTTTTTGGAAATAATAATGAATGTATGGGCATGAGAAGATGTAGGGGAAATTTTACCTATGAGATCAAGTCCTCACTTTCAAAAAGGCCATGGTATTGTAATAGGCTGTAATGATTGTGCCTATGCATGTATCAAGTTGTCATATTTCTAACATTATATACATTTATTGAAGTACTTACAACAATCATTCTCCATGGTAGAAAAATAATAGCCTACTCTTAGTATCTTCTTAGTTAGGAATATCCCATTCATATGGGCCACACGGATGCCTTCGTGTACCTCCTTAACCGCTTAAATAGATTCATCTAAATTGAGATAGCTTCACAAATTTCCTTCATATCCTTAACGGTATAGAGTCCCAACAAGTATGGTATATCGAAATATATGTTAGATAAGGTTTCCTTTGTTAGAAAGGGAAATTTCTAGAGGAAAGGTCTCATCGTGAAGGTAGTCAACAATTTCACTATACCAGGGGAAAAGGGACCAACAACTTCACATACCAAATACAAATCTGACATGTCATATATTTTTATTCATAGATACTCGACAAAGAATGACATGTCATTTTTCTCAAGTGGGATGCACAACATAGACGCCACTGTGGCCATAGCATCTACTTCTTGAATCTATCCTCTTGGGATCTGTTCAAATGTAAATTTCTCAAATAACTCCTAAGAATCAACCATTTTCTTATAAGGAAGAAGTTTTTCATCCTTAACTTTATACTTATCAGTTACCATGTTTGATAATCAACATAGAATAACCGATCACATTCACTTGTCTAATTTCCCACTTGATATTTAGTTTCATCCCTACAATAAGGGCTTCATATCATGTTATATTATTTGTACATGGGAAACCGAGTTAGAATGATTGAGGAATAAAATATCCTACATGATTTATCAACACAACTCCTGCACCTAAACCATTAAATGTAAATGATCCATCAAAATATAATTTCCATTTAATATATTCTTCAAGGTACATTGTCGAAGCATATAGAAGTTCCAGAGTTGAAGATTCAATACCTGACAAAGGGGCTTTAGCTAGTTGATCTGCCAAAATCTTCCCTTTAACAAATTTCTAGTGAACATACTTGATATCATATTCACTGAGTAAAATGATCCAATTGGCCATATTTCCGGTAAGTTTTGGATTTGACAACAAGTAATTCAATGGATCAAATTTTGATATAAGCTTGGTCTTATTATTTAGAAAATAATGACAATTTTTGTGAAAGGAAAAAATGATGGCCAAGCAAGCCTTTTCTATCTATGGGTAGTTGAGATCATAAACAATCAATGTATGACTTAGGAAATAAATACAATTTTATTTCTACTCTTTATCATATCTATCCAATAATTCCGTAATTGCAAAGTGAGTAACAAAAATGTATAGTATTGTTGGTTCAACTGTCATGGGAGGAATTAGAATAGGGGGTTTGGCCAAATATTCCTTAAGAAAAGAAGATGATTTCTATTGTTTTGGAGCCCAATAAAAGTTGACATATTTCTTCAGAAGATGTGTAAATGTGTGGAACTTATCTATGAGCTAAGAGATGAATATTTTGATTTCTTGAATATTCCCTTATAAGTTGTGTAGTTGTCTGATATTCATCGGAGTGGGAATTTTATTTATAGTATCAACCTTTACAAGATGTACTTCAATTCCTCTCCACAAAATAATAAACCCTAATATTTTTCCTAATATCACATTGAAGACACATTTCTTCAGGTTAACTTAGACCTTATAATCCCTTAAATTCTAAAATATGCACTGTAAGATCTCTGGGTGATCTTCTCAAGTCCTGGATTTAGCCAATATGTCATCCAAATAATCTTCCATTATGTCATTAATCATGTCATGAAATATTACAGTCATAGCCCATTGATATGTTGCGCCTTCATTCTTGAGGCCGAAGGGCATGGCTTGATAACAGAATGTCCCCCATGAGGTTGTAAAATTTGTCTTATGCTGATCTTGCTTGACAATTTTTATGTGATTATACCCTGAAAATCCATCCATGAGATAGCATTTCATAACCAAAAATTGGATCGAAAATAATGTCAATGTTAGGAAAAGGGAAATCATCCTTAGGAAAATTTTTATTAATATTCCTAAAATTTGTACAAATTCTAATATCGATAGGTTTCTTCTACATGGAGATTACATTTCAAATCCACTCTGAATAATCAATAGGCTTGATGAAGCCTACTTCCAATAGTTTCTCTAGATCTACTTTAACTAATAAGGTGACTTGAGGATGCATATTTTAGATTTTTTATTTTATGGGATTTTCCTCTACATGCACAAAAAGGTTATGCACCACTAATGTCAGATCTAGCCCTAACATGTCTGTGTAAGACCAAGAAAAGTTATCTAAAAATTCACCCAAAAGAAACACAAATGTTTTCTATTCTTGAGCCAAGAGCGAAGCTCCCAACTTGACTATTCTAGGCAATTCCTCTATACAAATATTGACATCTATGGTCTCCTCCACAAGAAACTCGGATTCTTCCTCCATGTGTATAGGATTAAGGGGAGATTGAGATATTCTTCTTTTAAAGGTGCCTCAATGACATTTTCATCTTCATATATGGTCAAATTCTTTGTCCATTGATTTTTATTTTTGTTTTTTTTCAAATACCTCAAAGAGGTTTTCACTATAAGACTTGTACTTATTCTTTTTGCAAGGATTTTTTGTGAAATTTTTTCCCTTTCTTATTTTTTACTTACATGACCACATAACTCAACCTCCTCCCTAAAATATGTGTCATCATGTGTTAAGCTTGATGACGAAGAAATTTTTGTGATAACCTACTAGAATGTTGTCATGAAGACCCATGAACTAACCAATAGCTTCCTCATTTTGAAAAATGTCAGTTGGTAAATTTTTTTACTGTTCCTAATTAAAAAATGATAGGTAAATAAGGTCTAATGTTAGAATGGTATCGGATCTGGAAAGGGTTATAGTAAAGATAGCCATTTCTTGAAATAGGTTCTAGTATGAAAGGTCTTCGTAAAGACTACCCTAGGAATCTATTTCACTTTCACATTCAGATGAATTATAGTCACACTCAAAAGAGGTTTCCTTGACCTATGGGGAATGAGACCCATACACCCGAATAATAATTCCTACAAACCTTGTGATGAGGTTCCGGAAGAGCTTCCTGTATCCCTTGTTCATTGATTTCGTAGCCATGTCTTTTGTATCCCATATCATACATCATTTTATTGGGGATAAAAAAATAGGGTGATTGATATCATGGATCCATTTCATCATCAAAAGGACAATATACAATATTTTTGAGTTACTTTTCATTTATTATTAAACCGCCAAGAGTGAAAGCATCCATAATTAATATTTATATTTATCACTGATAATTTTGGTTAGGCTTACCCCATGTCTTGGGTGATAGGTGGATCTTGGAAAATAAAAAGGCATATTGGAGATCATATTTTTCACATCCATTCGTAAGAACCTTCATCTCCCATGTATCAAAGGGAGAGTTCAATGTAGAAGCACCATCTTCACTAGGATACAAGATATCTAGATCCACTCATGAGGTGAGCACATATCAATGAATTGGAATGGCCATCTCTATTTAAGGGCATTCATAAATAGTAGGAAAATAACTTGATAATGCTCTATAATGAGCAAAGTGATGTGGGATCATAACCTGCGGAGACCATAACTTTTGATCTCACCGTTGGATCATCTTGAAATTTTACATGGCGGTAGATATACATTAGTAATATCTTGGGGTAAACCTTATTTGTAAGGTTATGGACATTTCAACACATTTTTGGGCCCAGATTCCTTAATCTAGTGGCCTAAAATTGGTTATAAACATTTTTTTCACTTTTGACTAGGTCTTAGAACTTTAATTTTTTTGCGCTTGTTAGAATAAGTCAAAATTTCATGTGAGCCTTAATTTATGAAGTCATATTTGTCACATAAATTTTAGGGCCAATCCAAGTTGTTTTTCTAGTAGCTGATTTTTGGCATTTTAGGGTTTTTTGGCAATTTAGGGTTTTGGCATTTTAAGGTTTTTGGAGTAGATGTGAAATAAAATGTGGATTGTAATGATGTAAAATAATAGTGTGGATTCTAGAATGAGAAGAAAGCTATTTTGAAACTATTGGTTTTTATTTGTAAATTTTTTTATGTGTGTTTTGGAGGTATTTCAATCTTTTGCAATTGGATTCACATCACAAAAGGTTAAGGATCTCCCTAAATAATGAGGGTTTTCCCTTCATGATGTAAATTCAAGGATTGCTGATATGTAGAAGGTATGACTTGCATGGCATGAATCCATGGGAAGATGATAAATATGTCGTAGAGAAGATGCAAGTCTAAAACATGGAACTTAGTATCGTGATTAATAGGACCTACTTCAAGTGAATCATTTTCATATGCCTTGATGGTGATGAATTTTTTTTCTAAATCAGCCTCAGTACATCGTAGTTACCAAACAAAATTTAGAGTATAAGTGTTTAAACCCGATCCACTATCCACAAGCACTCATTTTACCTTCCTACATTTTATAATGACCTCAATATGTAAGGGTAAGTTGTGAGAAGGATTTTCTTTTCAAATCTCTTATAAACTAAAGGTTATATGTTATGTCAGATTAATTTACACTTCTATTACTTGGAAGCATGTTGGGTTGATATCAAGTGACACTCCTTACCCCTGTAATATATTACAAAGGATGTCTTTATGAACATTAGAGATTTTGACAAGATCTATGATTGAAATCTTAGTTGTAGTTTTATCTAATTTTTATAAAACATCATAATTATTATTTGAAGGGGTAGATGGTGGAGGTTTTGAAATAACAAGGTGAGAACATCACATTTCCATTGTGCACTCCATTGTTTTAATCTTAATCGTGTTGATATTCTCAATAGGTGGATTGACAAAAATTATTATGGCATCAAAATGGTTATTCATTTTAGCAACATAATTAGCATTCTTGGCTTAGTACGACTATCCTTGATCGGAATTTTCCTTTCTTTTTTATAATTAGGGAAATGTTCTTTATAAATCCCCAAGTTTGTGTTTGTATATTTACTGGGGGAAGATGAATCCATTTCCATATCACCACTATCGATTAAGTCCTGAATAAAGTGATTCAATTTCCAGAACTTATTAGTTTTCTGACCCTTGATGCGATGAAATCAAGAATAATTATTTTCCTCAAACCATGATGGCTTAGGTGTGTCATCTCCACAAGGTATAGTTTCTTGGTACCTGAATATGTTAACCACCTCTAACTATTTTAATATCAATGACATAGAGTATGATGGAGGGGAGAAAGCATGATGTTTATACTCAGGGACCGGAGATCCCTTTGCAAGTTTCAAGGTAGCATGGTTTTGAACCACTTACACTCGTCTAGAGTCTATTATTCCATCACCTATAACATTTTTTTTCTGATTTGGAACAAAATTTTATTTTTCATTAGGTCTTGAATCATGATGATCACTCAAGAAGGGTTTTAAAGTCCCTTTGGCTAATAAAACTTTTTCTATTTGACTACATTTTTCTATCACATCATCAAATGTGTTTCCACACTAAATTTTCAAGTGGAATGTAATTTCCGGGTGTAATTTGGGTACAAATATACTAATCAATTATTTCTCTAGTATATAGCAAGGGAAGTGAATAACTAACCCTCACCATTTTTTTTTCATTATGACCATGCTCGTCATGGTCCTCACAATGAATTTTGACAATGGGGATATGATATCCTCCATCATTTTGTAAAGGTGTATCCTTATAATTTCCATGGCCACAAAATGTAGAAAACACGACCTGGGTTTAGGATGTCGAGGTAATATTATAGAAGAGGGTGCCTCTACCTCTTCTTCGTGAAAAATACTAGATAATGAGGTAGGAATTTCTGTAGATGGTAACTTAGATCCTAATTATACGACACACACAAGAACCTAATGTATATTTTGGAATAATAATTATCAATGTGGGAGGGATTAAAATCATAGTCCATTCAAGGAGAATTATCCTCATCACCAGTGTGATCAACCATGACGTTATATTCAAAAAGTGGGTTTAACTTTTCGTTTCCAAAGGGACATGCTCCTAATTTTAGGTTCCACGTTCTTGTAGTAGGAAGCATAATGTGAAAGATTTTAGTAAGGTTGACTAAAATGGACCCTAGGTAAAATTAAAAAATGTTACGATGTCATATCATCAAAAAGAATGTCAAATAATAAATGGTAGTGAATTCAAAGGATTAATATGAACCTCAGACACTAAAGAATAAATAATGACACACTAACAAGGTTTTTATATAAAATAAGTATATAGGACAACATAATTAAGTAAAAGACTATAATTCCAATCACAAGAATAGTTTACTCCCTACATTTTCTAAGATTGGTTTAGTATAAATAGTGATTGTTGGTGCTCAATTTGATCTTGTCCCAGTTGTCTTTGAAATTCTTCAGTTTGTGGGTTGTGTCATGTTTTCTATCTCCTCGTATTGATACATAAAAGCTCTATCCTTCATTTGGTTACCATGAATCAGCACCTTCCTTTGGTCAAGGATCATTTTTAGTCCAAAGTTTGTTTTCTGTTCCTCTGTCCATGTGGAAGAATTTGTAACTTGGGGGTAAATTCAGGTTGTTTCCCTTCCTTCCATTTTTCCATAGTCATGTTTTGTTTTCCCTGTCAATTTTTGTCCAAATATCTATGGAAACATGGTCCTTTCTGATTGGATTCGGCTCAATGGATCACATTTTGGCCTTATATTATTTCCAAATTCTGTCCTTACAGAAAGATTCATTTCTAGACGTAAATGGTGATTTCCCTGCATTTTACGGTTTAACGGGTGTGTTTTCCCTGTCAATTTATATCTCAACATCTATGGAAATGTGGCCCTTTCTGATTGAATGTGGCTTAGTGGGGTACTTTGAATATCTTAAGGCCCTCTTCAACTCAAGTCGCCTCTTGGTTTTACCTTTGGAGTTGCACCAAGGAGACACGTGGAGGTTTCCACTGCCTCATCCAGACTTAGACATTTTTTTTCATGCGGTCAATGCAAATTTATCAGACCATGGATACATGGAGGGATGGCACTCATTTTAGGATCTTCCTCTGGGTCCTACCTTAGTATTTTCACCAAGGAGACATGTGGTGAGCCCGTGCTTGTTTGGGGTCTCCACTTTTGTGCACCATCTCAAAGTTATGTTAGGGAGACACGTCGAGGCTTTCATTGGCTCCTCTCTATACTTAAACTTTTCAAGTGAAGTTTTAATGCCTAGGACACGTGGAGGGCCCGCACCTATTTGAGGACCTGCCCCTAAATTTTGTTGTTGAAAGAGCACCATGAGGACACGTGGAAGTTTCTGCTCACTCTACCCTTATTTGGACTTTTCAATGGCCAAGGAAAACTATCTCGGACCCTAGACACATGGTGCCCTCCACTGATCCCTAAAATTATTTCAACTAATCTACTGGAACGAGACACATGGAGACTTCCACTGGCTCATTTTATACTAAGACTTTGTAAAGTCCAAAAGGTGATTTTCTTGGGCCCAGGGCACGTGGAAGTCCCGTGCTTGTTTGGAAAGTTTCCCCTGTTCTTATCCTTTGTAGTTACATAAAGGAAACATGTGGATGGATTTAATCTAAAGTTAAGAAGGGGAAGAATTGACGGTTGTTGTGCATTGCTTCTAATTTTGCCACCTTTTTTGTTCCAAGACTCCAGAAGGTGTGAATGCACATTGTTTTTCTTACAAATCAGACTCACATTGTGGGTATGTGGAATAATCCATGCATATAAACTCATTTATTAGAGGCATGAATGTAGGTGTCTATATGGGGGCATTCATTTCTCAAGGTGTTTCCTCGAGGGTGAAAATGATTGCCTATTAGATCCAGCTATACAGAGCCACCAAAAAATGATTAAAACGGGGATTTCTCACATGAAAGAATAAGAATGATTAGAAGGAATATCAAAAATTTGTGGCATGGAATCCTAGTCATTAGTTGAGGGCTTGATAAATGTGACCAGTTTATGATTTTTCCACCTGGCAGCTATGGGTGTAAATTTGTTAAACGTCACTTTCTGAGAAAAATTTGTAAGAAGAAAGGGTTCCTTGAATATTCTTCTTTTTTGGGGGGAAAATTTGGGATGAGTGAGAAAGTGAAATGTATAAATGCAATGAGAATACTCTTGCAAAGGGTCAGGGGTTGAATTATTAAGAGAAAATTTGAGAGAGCCCATCTTCCTTAGAGACCAATCTGAGAAACTTGTTAATTTCCCATGTTTTAGATTTCAATCACGTCAAGTTGGTTGTGAGTGTATAGCCATTGAAAATCTCTGAGACTGTTCAAAGAAAATTTCCCCTACTGATGAATCTAATCAATTTCAAATTAATCTGTGTCAATCTTGAACTAATTTGTGTCTAGTTTATTTTAGAGTGTTTGTAAGTATTTTTTCTTCTTCCTATTACAATCTTGTGTTAAAGTCCCTCCAAATCACATAGGATCTCATCCCTATGAAATTTTAGTGGAATTTTCAATCTCATTACGAAAAGAACCTTCATCCTGTAATGAGATAAATAGTTTAAAATCACTTTACTATCATTTTGTTGATAAAGATTGTCTGTAAGCCTTTGAGTGTATCCTAGGCATGAGGAACTAAGGGTCTTAATGTTTAATTGAGTCTTTAGCTCAAACATTCATGTTAAATTCTTAGATATTGTGTGAAATCATGTAAATATGGGCCTCCATTGATGCACACCTTCTGATTAAAGTGATATTTTAGCTATTCTAAAGCTTTCTGTCATTTAGTATTCCAATTGTTGTGAAGGTTCTCAAGATCTGGCATAATCAATTTTATCCTGCTTAATATCCCACAAAAATTATTCAAAATAATGAATCCTACCTGAACTTCGCTTGTTTTCCCTATATGTCCACAAATGTATAAATTCTACTACCAAAATATGCAGAAGTAATTAGGATTCCATAATGTCTCTAGTAACCTTCAACCTTGTTTAGGAAATATCACCGTTCTTTAGAAGTGACAACTCATGAGAGCTAAATTGTGGTACATTGATCATATTTTCTCAGGTTCCCCTTTCATATTTGTGTAAAGAAGGATATCTTCATTTTCCTTCACCAATAGGGGTTACAAAACGGGTCCTCTCACCTTGGTCGAAAGGCATGGCCTAAATCAGTGGGGATAGATCAAATCCTTAATGAAGGTGCTATCCATTTCTCTGATTCCTGAGTGACAAAGATTTATACAAATTCCCTCTCCAACTACAAAATGACTAATAATATGATCTATCTGTCTCTTAGTTTCCTACTAAATATTTTATGCTACTCGGTTTCCAAGGGAGAATCAATTTGGATACCAATAGTGACAACACAATATCAACACTTAAGTCAAGTTTAAAATAACAAGACCTAAATACTAAGAAAGTGTTGATGTGATCTGCCAACAAGGTATACTAAATACTAGTTTTAGATAAAAACAAATTCGAAGTATTTGAAAATTCAAGTTACAATTTCTAGCAATGTGAAAACATTATTTAGACACGTTAATTAAGATTTGTAAGGAAAAACATATTCTAGTATCAAAACGATGTTACTACAATGTGAAAAATGTAACAAAAACACTCTAAAAACTTAAGGAAATGTTGGGATAAAAAACTAAGTCTAAGTATATCAAGAAGTTATTTATGCGAGAAGCGTAACAATATAATTTAGAGACTTAGATCAAGTTTCACAATGGAAACAAGACATAAGTATCACAATTGTATGACTATAATACGGGAAACGTAACAACTCAAAGGAAGTCAATGATAAAACAACCTAGATATAATATGAACTATTGATTATGGGTATCGAGATGATGGCTACCAAGATACAAAGATGTACCAACACACTTTCAATGTTTACTATCATAGTCATAATAAGGAAGGATGTAATTGGGTGTAAAGGTGGTGGACATAATATTTGATAGAACTACATATATATGTTTTCTTTTTTCCTAAATGGGAAACAAAAAAAAAGGAGTAGAGCAAGTGGTGATGAAAAATACTTAGTGTAACTTTGGAAGAGTTTATCTTTGTCTGAGGACAAGTGAAAAACTAGGAAAAAGTAACACTTCGTAAATATTTTGATAAAATAACATGTGGTTTCAAATTTCATGGACTCTCCCCTTTTTTGAATAATAAGGTTTTCACTCCAAAAAAAATTCATGTTGTGAGATCTCTTTGGAACACAATGGATAAATTCAAGTTAGCTCTAAGCCACAAGCCTCCTATTGGTTCACACTCTAGGCATCACAAACTATCTTTGTGAGTGTGGTTTTCCAAGAAAGTTACATTGACTAAATGAAGGAGTAATTTCACTTTAATTTACCCTCTTCCATATAATTAGCAATAAATTATGTTTAGTTATATCTCATTGGGGTCATGTGAAGATAATTTTTACATAATCTCACAAAGGTATACAAGTCAGTTGGGTAGCGGAGCACTTCCTATTTTTTTCACCGGTTCTCACAAGGTGTGAACTACTTTAGGGTTCATGGAGTAATCCTCACAATGATTTTTATGGATTATGCGAAGATAATTCCTCTAGTTTAAAGTGGATGAGTCATAACTCTTAACCAAAACCTACAAATATAGTGTGTTGAATAAAGGTGGTGTGTTTTTATCTTTTCGATTAAGAATTTTTTTTTTAGAACATCATTGGAAACTTGCAAAACACGTGTAGTTAGAGTTTTGTTTAGATTATCCTTTGTTTAAAAATCATTAGGTCCTACACAAAAATAGTTAGTAGTTATCCAAAATATCTAAAATATGATAAAAATAAAATTATATTTTGTTTTTGGTTATCAAGATCATCCAAATATGCAAGAGAAGAGCATACACAACAAGCAACCCAACTAGATAACAATGTAAAATGTGTAAATCAAAGAACTACCAAATTAATTTGTATAAATTTCATTCCCAATTAATGCAAGTGGCTTTTAGTGAATGAAAACTAAAGTTTGTTTTTTATTCTCAATGTCACACAATGGTGCAAGAGAACATCATATACATACTTTAGCTTAATTGTTTATCAAAAAAGATTTTAAATCAAAGGATCATACAAATGAGTATTGAAAAATTCTTTCCCTTGAGTACAAAAATAAATAATGAGATTACCCACTTAATCTAATGTTATAAAAAGAAGGTTTAAAGATGCTTTTGATTTTCAATATCACACAATGGTGTAAAAAGAAGAGCATACACAAGCTTTATCCCAAATTCATACAAAGCATGAAAGAAAAAACACTCATCAAAAATTAAGAAAATTTGTTATAAATGTGACTAGAAATGTTAAAAATATGCAGAAAATAGTTAGGAAAACTTTCAACCAACATAAGTACAAAAAAATTAGAAACTAAAACCTATAAGTTAGTGCCAAATTAAAACAGATCACAGTAGCGCATCTCTTTTAACAACAACATGACCAACAGAACAAAAAAATTTCTCGGTTAACACTAGCACATCCTTCAATATAGTATCACGTATATGATAAAAAACATAGACTTTCAGAAGATAGTACAACACCAGCATGGCCAGAGAGACACCTACATGCCCTCTGTGAAAAATATGTTGGTCTAAGACAGAGAGCTAGAAAAAAGTGCAACGCATACACTATCAGAGAAGCAACAACGTGGCCTTGGTAACACCAACATGACCCTTGTAACATCAGAACATGATTAATAATAGTAGTGCAGAGATGAATAAAACCAATGAGGTTATTCTTATAAATGATTAAAACATGGGATTTGACAAGGAAAATCATAAAAATATCACAACTTTAGCAATCTGATCTAAATTTGACAACACCTCACCCCCTTTGATCCTGCAAAGAACATAAAAACAAAGTAACTACAACTAATCTAGTTAATAAATTTCATATTTATCAAAAATAATGCAAAAGAGGGTTAGTAAATAAATAAATTGAAACTAATCTTAAAATATTTAAATCTAATACAAAGGATAATAGAGTAACTCCCACTGGATGTGCTGAATATGAACTACATAAAATATTGCAAAGATAAATAACTAGACTAACACCAAATAGTCTAGTAGCTAAGAAATAAATCTATAATACTAACATCATTATCATAGCTTATTGAAATGTTTAATAAAACTAAAATGCAATCAATCATATATAACAAACATGCCTACTAAGTGTTGATTGCTAGTTAAAATGGACCTATGAAGATCACAAGAAAATAAAATTGGGTGTTGCTACTTCAAAATGGTGAAAGGATATCTCTAAATGGCTACAAGGACATATTATATATTCCTCTACTAATAAAACACGAAGATTAGATGCAAAGATGCGAAAGTTAATCCATCAATGGAACTAAGGCTCTTGATCATATGTCTTATATGATAATACTATTCAAGGTATGGTGTAAAGTGTGAACATGTATAAGGGATGCTTTATATTGATATATATTTTTAGAGAACCTTACATCTTGGTGTATGTGGGACTAAATGATAAAGTAGATTAAGAATTTTTTACCTTGAGTAGTGGAATTAACAAGTGATTAGCATGTGTGGTGCCTTAATTAACCAATTAGGATTAATTAAAAGGATAGGATAAGATTTTGAATCATCTAGAGATTATTTTTATGGAAGTGGGGTGATTTTGAATGGTTGGAAGAGGGATTTTAACCAATAAGGGGGTTTATTGATTAAATAAAATACTAAATAGGCTTACTTAGCTTATAATAGCTAATTATTTTCTCAGAAGAGGATTATAACTAATGATGCATCATCAATTGGCATCCGGAATGTGATAGAGGCTAATTAATCAACAAAGTGTCATTAATTAACCAAAATAGAGGGAAATGTTAGTTCATTAGTGGAGAATCGTTAATTATAATGGAAATTGTAAAAATGAGGGTAATTAGTACACTTTTAGGAATATAAATGGAAAGCATTAAGGTAATTAGTGCACTTTTAAGAAATAATGAGGGTAATTGAGCGATGAAATCTTTCTCATCAGAAGATTTTTAGTTAAATGAAGTAAAGGAAGAAGAAATGGAGTTACCTCTAGCCCTACCTGAGTTTGAAGAGGGTAATGCCTCTTTGATCAAAGGAATGATAGACATAAACATAGGGACAAAAGAGGAACCCAAAATCTTGAATCTTTTTTATTCATTATCACAAGAAGAGATAAAATCATACACTAAGGTGCTCAAAGAAAACTGTAAAGCCTTCCGCTTTAGCTATAAGGAGATGATAGGTGTAGCACTTGACGTGGTAGTTCACAAAATTGTTACCAAATCTGATGCAAAAGCCGTGAAGAATAAATTGAGGTCCATGAAGGCAAAGGTGGCTTAAATGGTTAAGGAGGAAGTTATGAAACTCCTTTAAGTAGGTTTTATCAAAATAGTATATTACTCTCTGTGGTTTTCTAACATCATCCCGATTCTCAAAAATAATGAGAAGATACAAATTTGTATTGACTTCAAGGATATAAACAAAGCTTGTCCCAAAGATCATTTCCCTTTTCCTTAAATTGACATCATTGTTGACATAATGACTGGGTATGCATTGTTGTCTCTTATGGAGGGATGTTTTAGGTTAGAACAAGAGAATGATTTATGGGGAGGTAAAGACAAACACTACTTTCATTAATCCTTGGGGAAATTTTTTTTACATTGTCATGCCTTTTAATCTAAGAAATTCAAGATCTAGCTACCAATGGGCCATATCATACACTTTCCATGATCTTATTCATAAGATCGTGGAGACTTATGTTGATGATTTGCTAGAAAAAATCTAAGAAACATTGTGATCATCTTGAGGTGCTTCACATTATTCTCTCGTGCTTAATCAAATACAACATACCTCTAAATAAATAAAAAATTGTGTTCATCTCCTCCTAAGGAATTGATGTCAATCTAATGAAAATTCAGGCAGTTTTTGAAATAGAACCACCCACATATGAGTCAAGGATCGAATCTTTCCTAGGTAATCTTACATAAATTCATAGGTTTATTCCTAACCTTATATACACCATTCACCCCATCAACATCATACTAAAGACATTGATTTTGCACTCCTTGAGTATCCACACAACCTTTTATCCTTTGGGCCTCTTAAGACATTGATTTCTCGATAGTGTGCATGTTGGCACAAGGAAAATCTTCAAAAAGATCATAACTTTTGTAATGTGATACAAATTTGACCGCACCTCACCTCCTTTGATCTTGAAAAGAACATAAAAACAAAGCAACTACAACTAATCTAGTTAAGAAACTTAAATTTATTAAAAATAATGTAAAATAGGGTTAGTAAATAAAAAACTTGAAAATAATGTAAAAAGGTCGAAATATAATACAAAGGAAAATGGAGTAACTCCCACCTGGCGTGCCAAATGTGAACTTCATAAACTCTTGCAAAGGTAAATAACTAGGCTAACACCAAATAGTCTAATAGATAAGATATAAATCTACAATAGTAACATCATTATCATAGCTTATTGGATTGCTTGATGAAACTAATATGAAATCAATCATCTAAAACAAACATGCCTACTAAGTGTTGATTGCTACTTAAAATGGACCTATGAAGATCACAAGCAAATCAAATTGGGTGTTACTACTTAGAAATGGTGAAAGGATCTATCTAAATGGCTACAAATCCATATTATATATTCCTCTACTAACCTATTGGTGTGTGTTATTTTCCACATCATCAGGTGATCCATCTCACTTAGGTGAGATCGTAGGTCCAGGTGTCATTTAGGGGTCATTATGAGATTCCCTTACACATCAGTGCATCAGTGCGTAAGTGCATCATCACGTCATTGTGTCAGTGCGTCATATGCATCATTAGGAGTTACACTTCTATTCTAGGAATGTAACTCCCCCTCTCTACTCAAGTTGTCATGATTGCAGCACTGGGGTTACTCAGCACCACCTATATGTACATGTCTTTTGATCTATGAGATAGAGTAGAGTTTTATGGCTTAACCAGGTTCTGCCTATTTGTCAAATCTTTGCATGCACATTCAGTTGATGCTCACTCCTCCCGAGATCTCTTCACACTACCGTTCGCACATCCGTTAATGTGCAAATCATCCCTCATGATCCTCGTTTGCGGTTTTTCAAACCCTCTTTCATGGTATCAGAGCGGAATGGTCTTGTGGATATGTGCACTCCTCGGCGTTGCTTGTGCATTTTTCTGGCTTCTGTTGTGATATCCAAATCTATTTTCATGTGTCATAATGGTTATTCCATTTTTTGTTCTCTTCTTGCATTGATTTCAAGAATTTATACCTCTATTCATGTTTATGGGTTTTAGTTTCTTGCTTGGGTGTTCGAGGTGGTTGTTCAAGTTTCTAGTTTTTTTCGAGTTTAGTTCATGTTTAACCACTTGATTTTTCAGGTTCGCATGCACATTTGGAGGTGTTTTTATGAGCATGTATTCCCTACCATTTGGCTACAGCTTTCTCATTCTACGTGTTGGTCCAGCCTCTGTATTGGTACTGTAAGCTGCTTTGTGCATGCTTTGACTCGCTGATTGGGTGCCTGTACACGTTTTTTGGCCTTTGCTTGATCTTGTGGGCTTGTCACATTTGTTTGGAACATTGGCTCCTCTGAATGTGGCCATTTTTTCTTGCTGTTCAGAATCATTTGGTTTGTTTCTCTACATACATGGCCATTTTTCTATGCATGGCATCCTACTCTGGCATTTTAGATGCTATAAAGCTGGCTCTCCTAAGGTGTTTTCACCTTCAACCCACATTTTTTTGCATTGGAAAATGTTTCCCTGTAGCTTTGCAATTTTTTTTGACCTACACACCCAGCACAGCCATTTTTATAGCTTTTCTGGCATTTTTTGGTGGTTTGGGTCTTCTCTAGCTTCTTCCCAGCACTCAGACCTCCAGCATGTGGCTTTAACACCTCCAGCTCCTTCCACCAATGTTAGAAAACATTTTTTTCTGCATTGCAGTTACAAAAAACATTTTTTCTAACCTACACGTGCTCCAACATTTCTTCTGCATTGGAAAAATGTTTTTTCATTGGTAAAAATTTTTAGCTTGCTCCCACACTCAGCTCCAGCTCCGTACACCACATGGACACCAACAACTCAGCCTACAACACCTTCCATCTCACCGACATAGCACGTGGACCCTCTAATCTGCCACGTGGGCTTCCACAACTTTGTTAATAGCCATCTCCATCAACATGGGCTGCCCCACACTCCTTATCACCTTCCTTTTTAATTTTTTAGGGTGATTAAAAAAGAAAACATTTCATTTTGGCATTGTAATTTGGCTAACCAATTTTTGGCTTGTAATGTTCTCCCTCCTATTAGCGTCGAAGACGGAGGGCGAGGTCCGGGGTTGGTAGGTGGCTAACCCCCCCTCGTAGTAAAAAAAAACTATGCCTAAAATTTGATGTCATTTCCAATGAGTAGTCACACGACACCCTTTGCACCCATTTAGAGAACTTTTTTAATGCGTTTGTGGCATCTAGTGTATTTTTCCATTAGTTGCGGGAATTGTTTTAATGCTATAACTTTTGACTCACTGCTCGTTTCTGAGAGCTTCCTTGGTCAAAGTTACATGATTTTTCACACACTACGTGATGGAATTTCAAATTTTGTAAATGAACTAATTTATAAAGTGCCGCATTCTAGGGGGTTGATTGTACTCTTGGGCCTACACACGCAGATGCATTATCAGCCGAGTCCAACGTCTTGCTTTTTTGCATCTTGCATTTTTTCCATCATAGAGAGTGCTCTTTCTAGATGTGAGCATCGTAGTATTTCCTTACAGCCTCCACCACTTCTCATAGGGAGAGAGAACTATTCATCTTGGCGTGCTTCCATGGAACGTTACTTCAATCTAACACGAGGGTCTTTTACCGTTCTTACTTGGGCCAGTTCCTACACCCGCTTATCATCGTCATCTAGAGGACTTCCTTGACACTTGTGACCATAGTCTTTGGTCACATGATGATGCATCTCTCTCATTCTCTCTGGTTTCACGTGGCAGACTCAAATCCACCTCACCGTGTCTAGAGCATTCTTCAATCCTTCTATAGAGACCCTTCACATACTATCACCATTGTTGTTGTTGTTGATTTAGTTATTTCCTCCATTTCTTCGTGTGATGACCGTTCCAATGACACAGGCTCACTTGGTTCTACTTCTGATGACAAGGATTTTCCACCCAGTTTTGATGTCAAGAGCATACTACAAAGGACTCTTCTCCTCTTTCTCTCACTATTCCAGAGAGTGTTGACACTTCCCACATCTCATCAAATATCAAGCAGTCTTCTACTAAGTCTCACACCATCATTACACCAGCCTCCTTTCCACTTCCAGTGTGTGAGGTTACCCATTCACTCCTCTACCTTCATTGGATGATTCATACCTATCATACATCTCTCTTTTGTTTGTTGAGCCCCCTCATTGGGATGAGTATCTGCTGACCTTATTCATCCTTTCAGAGTAATCTACTTGTGATGGACTACAGTTCCCTCATCCATCTACAGGTGTTTCAGAGGATTTCATCATCTTTGTTGTTGGGAGTGCCCATTCAAGGAATCATATCACTTCCACATTTCTAGAGACCTTCATTTATCCACCCTCAGGTGTGGATCCCTTTTCTGTTGTGGAGGATGTTTTGTTCCCTTCACATCACTTGGACATCATTTCTGTGGGTTTTCCTCTTCACTTTGATAGTTCTACACATGTGGCATTACCTTCTGTTCCTTGGCACTCACTCGATAGACCTATGTCACACTTCCGTGCACCAGACTTAGAGTTCTTTGTGCTACTGTGTTTCAGTTTCCTTCATGGAGTGGGCAGAATTCCAGCACGTCATTTCTTTCCTTCCCAAGGGTAGGCACACAGTTCATTTCGGGTGGCTCTTCTTCAGTCCAGAGGCAAAGGATCTCGTCATCGACATTCTTTTGGGAGACCTCCTAGAGTTGCAGAGTTCAGATCTGTCCATGACATCTTCTGCATTCCTCTCATCTCCCTCTTCTTCTCTCTTCTTCTTCTTTCCAACAAGAATTTCCTTTTTGTACATGGGTACCCTTTCAGGCTCATCTATGGCTGGTACCCATCTTTAGAATCTTTCTTAGATTAGAGAGTGTGTTTTTTCTCTTGTGGAGGATGTTTTTCCCACTGGGTTTTCCTTCACTACTTGGGATTATTTCTTGTACATGGGTACCTCATCAGGCTTTATGCCGAGACCCATTTCTCATTTCTGACTTGCTGCCTCATCCTAAGTTACGATGAAGGGGGGGTGTTGGTGTGTGTTATTTTCCACATCATCAGGTGAGTCATCTCACTTAGGTGAGATCATAGGTCCATGTGTCATTTAGGGGTCATTATGAGATTCCCTTACGCGTCAGTGCATCAACGCGTCAGTGCATCAGCACGTCAGTGCGTCATATGCATCATTGGGAGTTACACTTATATTCTGGGAATGTAACTCCCCCTCTCTACTTGAGTTGTCATGATTACAGCACTGGGGGTTACTCAACACCTCCTATATGTACATGTCTTTTGATCTATGAGATAGAGGAGATTTTTATGGCTTAACCAGGTTCTGCCCGTTTTTTGAATCTTTGCATGCACATTCAGTTAATGCTCGCTCCTCCAAAGATCTCTTCACACTGTCATTTGCATGTCTGTTGATGTGCATGTCATCCCTCATGATCCTCGCTTGCAGGTTTTCAAACCCTCTTTCATAACCAAACATGAATATTAGATGCAAAAATGAGCAAGTTATTCCATCAATGGAAGTAAGGCTCTTGATCATATGTCTTATATGATAATAATATTCAAAGTATGGTGTAAAGTGTGAACATGTATGAGGGGTCATTTATATAGTTGTCTATTGTTAGAGAAGTTCACATCTTTGTGCGTGTGGGACTAAAAGATAAAGTATATTAAGACTTTTTTACCTTTATTAGTGGAATTAACAAGTTATTAGCATGTGGGGTTCCTTAATTAACCAATTGGTATTAATTAAGAGGTTAGGAATAACTTTTGAAGCCTTTAGAGATGATTTCGATGGAAATAGGGTGATTTTGAATGGTTGGAAGAGGGGTTTTAACCAATAAGAGGGTTTATTGATTAAATACAAGGGTAAATAGGCTTAATTAGCTAATAATAGTTGATTATTTGTTTGGAAGAGGATTATAAATAATGAAGTGTCGTCAATTGGCATATAAAATGGGATAAAGGATTGTTAATCAACAAAGTGTCTTTAACTAACCAAAATAGAGGTAAATGTTAGTTAATTAGTGGAAAATCACTAATTATAATGAAATGGAAAGAATGAGGGTATTTGATGCACTTTTAGCAATAAAAATGGTAAAAATGAGGGTAATTAGTGCAATTTTAGGAATGAATGAGGGTAAATGAGTGAATTAATATCATTTCCCCTCAGAATCATTTTTAATTACCCTGATGTAGAGGATCAAGACTCATAGATGACCTTTCATATGTCTTCTCACCTACAGTTTGAAGCATTTTTACATGTCATTTTGTCCTTTCATAGGATTGATCAGACATCACTCCTAGGGACATAAGAGGAACCCAAAATCCTAAAGCTTGGTTATTCGTTATCACCAGAAGAGATAGAAGAACACGCTAAGGTACTCAAATAACACTTTATAGCATTTCACTTTAGCTATAAAGAGATGACATGTGTCATTTCTGACATGGTATTTCACAACCTTGTCAACACCTAAGACCCCTCTCTCTCATACTCAAATTGACCTCACGAAGCTATGATAGTTTGCCTTAATGGTTAATGAGGAAGCTATGAAGATGCCCCTGCATCACTCATCCAACCTATCAAACTATCTATGTTTCCACCCCATCTTGTGGTTATCAAACATCATCCTTATTCTCAAAAAGAATGAGAAGATATGACACCATCATCTTCACTTCAAATAAAGTAACTTATCTTCTTCCAAAGATCATTGTCTCCTATGTCGTCAATTTACCTCATTGTCAACTTATGACTACCCATGAGTTCTTGTCTCTCATCCCCCCATTTTCTTCATCAAAAAAACATTACATCAGTACTCATCACCAAGTCAATAACACTCTCTTTCCACCAAATATGTCATCCTCTTCAGGGAACTTCAAGTGCCATATCTCACCATACCATTTGTTTCCTCTTCAGTCTACACGAATGCGATCATCATCATCCTACTACTCAGGCCATACACATCCATTCTTCCTTGATGTTCATTCATAAGATCATGGAGACTTCCATCAACCATCCTCTTTGGACTATTATCAACACGAACCATGTTCATCATCGCAAGGTTGATTATCACTTATACTATTTCTACTTCATACATTTGATACAAGTTGTCATTGCCATTGTCCCATCCTATACTATGTATTGGGAGAGTATCTATTAGCCCCTTTTGTTCCGTCTTTATCCAAATCTACCTACATTTCCAGGAATTTTGACGTCAATAATCTACTATTCAATCCAAGTAAGGTGTTGGACTCATTTCATTTTCTCCCCAGATGACTCATCCATCTAGATCATTTCCTATGCAAACCTCTTGGGGACACATTCATTCCATCAACATTTCAATGCAAACCTCTTGAACATATGGCATTCATCCCATCAACAACATACTAAAGAAAGAGTGTAGAAAATATTAGATGAATGAATGTCACAAAGTGTTCAAGCCCGTAAAAATTTTCCTTTTTTCCCCACCTATACTCATGCCACAAAAATTTGGCCATCCTTTATTTTTATAGTCTTGAGCCACTGATGTCTCGATAGCGTGCATTTTGGCATAAGAGGAAGATTATGTTGGTGTGTAGGCCATTTATTTCAGTAAACATACTTTTCTAGACTATAGGTCACAACATATGCAATAAGAGAAGGAGTTCCTGGCCATTATTTTCATAATGAAGAGGGTAAGGCATTACATGTTTAACTAAGAGACATGATTAGTTGTCAAATCCAATCAGTTACGAACATTCTTAACTCAAGCATCCATCTTTAGGAATGTTGGTCATCTCATCACATGGATGGTTAATTTCAAACTCACCTTTGTCAACCAAAATTAAGTTAAGGGAAAAATCATCACTAATTTGTTGGAATATAGTCCTATAGACTGCGGGGAATAAGTGGATTTAGATTTACCCAATCAATGTGTTTTCATCATAGAAGCAATTCCTCTCATCGCTTCATGTCCATGGTACACTGATATTTTCAATCACATTATGGACCAATTATATCATGAGAGAGAAATCTCACAACAAAGGATAAAATTATGTTTCATAGCTAAAAAATATGTGATTGTAGAAGAAGTGCTCTATCGCAGATCCTTTAACAACATGCTTTTGTGATGCGGTGATGAACAAGATGTGGAGTAAATTCTCTTTGAATCCCAATGTGGATTCTATGGTATTAAATTTAGAGGTCATTCAACCACTTGTAATATTCAATAGATGGGTTATTTTTGGCCCATGTTAGAACATGATACTTTGAAGTAGTGCAAAGGTGCCAAAGTGTTAAGAATTCTTTCACACAATACATATCTTTGTTTAGGCTCTACAGACGATAGTTGCACCCTATCCCTTTTCTACTTGGTGTCTTCATCTTATAAGGAATTTTTCTCCCTCATCATTAATTGGCCATAGTTTCATTATCATGGCCAAATGTATTTTTAAAAATAGGTTTAGGTCATGCCTCTTACTACCATACCTAGGAATGTAATTTCCAATTTTATTTTAAATCAAATTATTTATGGGTACGAAGTGATCTGGAAATCTAGGTCAAAATTTTAATGACCTTTGGACCCCTATAGGCTTGTTAATGATTTCTGATAAAATTACTCAATTTAACTGACACAACCCAAATATAAAGGAATAATGAAAATACAATGCACACATAATTCATTACGTAGTTTGCCAATAGCCTACGTCTTTGGGTTCTTACAAACCGTTACACTAATCAAAATTTGCAAGTACAATATGAGTTTTACAACAAAACCTAATGGAACTTTACTTTCCTACAAAGTAATCAAAACCTTCAAATAACACCGATGCTATGTTTTTCCTATCCTCCACCTTCCTGGTGCACAATAATCCTATGGAGCTCGATTGGCCTTCCAAATGTTCATTTTCTCATCATACTACTTTAATCACATTTTTCCAATAAAACAAAAGTGCTAAATATTTATTGAAAATAAAAGTATCTAGGTTACAGTTTGTTCTCATATACAAAATTATTTTTTATATCACATTTTCATCATCATCCATAACATACATCTAAAAACAAAGCATCAAAAATTCTAACCAAGAGTACACAGATGAGATAAACAATGAGAAATTCAAATCTTGCAAAATAATGAAGAACCTAAAATATGTCTATATATATGTATATAATAATGTAAATTATTGTGTATAATTACATTACACTCTAAAAAGTGTGGTCAAAATGCTCATGTATGAGACAAAAATCCCAAAAAAATCAATATATGCCCAAAAATGGTCAAAAAAAATAAGGGCCCATGGCATATCCATATTTATGAGATCCCTAAGAAGGTGCAAAACGAGGGATCCTATTGTGGATCCTAAAATGAGAATGAATGGGCGTAACATGAGAGTATCTGTGTGTCAATATGTGGGAATGCTTGTGAGACTTTCCATGAGATAGGGAAGGTGATCTGTAGTAATAATGGATCCACTGCGAGAATTGTCTTGTCGATGTCTTCTCCCAGCTAGCTCATGTGCTCCAAGGTCAATCCTCATTTGATTCATGGAATTTGTAGCATACCATGCGAGAGAGAATACATATTTGTGACATCTAACCATTGTTTGGTGTCTAGTATTCACAATCAGCTGCTCCCGTGTCCTCCTCATGGGGAGTGAAAATGTATCAATTATAATTCACCTACTAAAGTCTCATCATCCACCTACAGTAGCTGCAAAACACAAGTAAATGATGACAAGTTAGAAAACTTTAAAAAAATGAGATAGTATTTAATCCGTTAACAATCTCATCTAGAAAGTAAATTCAGGAAAAGAGTATTTTTCTTATTGAGATCTCCAGGAATCTATCTTGGATTAGAAACTTTTTCTAGTGGTAGTGTAGAAGCTAGCATGGTTTACTCCTCTACTCTGGAATCCTCCCCTCCGTACAAGTGCGTGGATGTTTCCCCCTCTATAGGATAAGGATACTTAGTATGTATTATTTCCTACACATCCTTTACCTTGACTTTAACAATCATGAAGTCATATCCACTAGGATACCACTTAGAATATGAATCCTCCTCCTCATCCAATTTGGTCTCAGCCTCCTCATCATCATCCCCATTATGTGGTATGCCTACTTCAATTTGGATTATCAACCTAGGAATAACTATTGTCTCGATACCATTGTATGGTGCACCCTTTCATGTGCTAATGATAATCCCAGGAGTAACCATTGCCCACTATATATTGGACCTCAAGGCCATCCCTATATCCATTCCCCCCCTCTATTATACAAATGGAGTTCAATTATAATTAAAGGGAGGGTGGGTGGGCAGAGAGACTATTTTCTTAACCAAAAGAATGGAAGCTGGTCTAGGATGTCAAATATTCAAAGGATATATCACCCACTGGCCCATCCCCAACCCCACACAAACCACCAAGTTCTCTTTCCACCACATCCATATAGAACATAGTTTATAGTGAATTGATCTGGTGAGGTTGATTTATTTTATAGGGCTAGAATAGGTTAGGCTAGGCTAAGATAGGCTAAATATGTGTGGAATGGTATGGTAAGGGTTTCAATATAAAAGGCCTCTCTCAAGGTCTTAACTATCTGATTCCTATATATATAATGGGAACTACTGGGAGGGCATTTACATAAGGCAATATAAACTTCTTGGGAACCATGAGGAGTGGGTGGGTCTCAACTCAACTGACCTAATCAACCAACTAAACTGTAGTCATGCATGTAGTCATAATAATAGCCTATTGTCCTCATCTGTCGCCCATATCCTGATATTGTTATGCAATAATATATGTTGTAATAAGTGTAAAAACTAACTGATATGGGCCCCTGATTAGAGACATGTCAACTCACCTAGATGCTTAATTTTTGAGGTGGTTCCACCCACGAAATGTAGGTTGTACCCTAAGGGGTCTAAAATTCAAAAAAATGTAAAAATACATCAAACTAAATGAAAAAGATAAATCCTACATAGTTCCCCCCTTGTGGTAATTTTCATTGTAAAATTATCAAAACTTACCCCTATGAATAGTTTTTTATGAAATCCTAAATTTTAGGGTGGAAAAAAACAAATACAATTGTTGATCTAAGCTAATACTATTCTTTGCATCACTCCTCTTTCCACTGTTTGTGATTTACCCTTGTCAGTCTAAGTGCTCATATGTTTCTAAATGGTACGCACGAATGTGAAATTCAGCTTTGTCCCCAAGGATGAATTCAAGAGTTTTCCAAAATTTCACTGAAGTGATCCTAAGTGTAATCCTGATTTCTATAAATTATTAATTCAGGTACCCCACACAATATGAATATATCATACATGAATATTGTTTACAAGTACATGTGAATGCATTTTTTAAAATTGCATTAGTATAAATTGAGCTACTTTTGCATAGTTTGTCAACTATAACAAAGATTACATCATGGCTTATTGATTTAGAATGCATTGGTTATTACCCTTGCATCTAAAGTCCATGCTGATTACCATTTTCAATCTTATAGGTTGTTGGAATGATTGTGATTGGTTACAATAGTCAACTGCTGGATGCATATAAGGTATCAGTCCTTGATAGGACTGTCCCATTTGGGAGAAACAAGATACATAGTTTACTATCATCCTTTTCATGCCTCTTCATGGATAAATACTGCTATTTTACATTAGCTAGTATCTGTACGTCACTTCAAGATGTCTAGAATAAGTGTTAGCATGGTTTGAAAATTCATTTATCACTTTCAATCCTGATAACTTTCATTTTCAAAAGGTACATGATGACTCGAGGTTTCATCGCTTTTAGGACTCACATGTCATTCTAAAACTCTAAACTTCCTTGCTTCTTACATCTTATCATTAGGATTCACAACAAGCACTATTTAGCCGGATGATAATAAGAATCAACCAAAATTTCTTCCTTTACCTCATCTTGAATTGGGTTCTCAATTGATAAGGTTAGGTATACTGCTGCTCTACCTTAGGAGGCAACTTAGCGCACCTACCACTCAACTAGTCTATCCTAGACCAATTGTTATATAGCTGATGTCAAAATCATATTGTGACAAAAACTTAACCATATTTTGTACGTACGTGTGTCACATTTAAGTTTGGCTATGTGAATATGTATTTCAGCCCAATTTTCGATGACCTATTTTTAGTTTCAAAGGGTTAATCCTAAAAGTTAGATGCCTCCATAGACTTGCAATGCATGCATTCAATGTAGCAAGCTCCAAGCCATGGGGAGCATAACTTCAGCTCATGTACTATGGTGTTTTATGAACTATCATATGCAATACACATGGTAATTTTGTAAAAATATTCCCTGCATAAGCCTTCTACTAGAGGCATCAGTCACAACAATTTAGTTCCCAAAGAATTGGATCTGAAGTATTTTAGAATAGGTTCTGAAGTTACATTGTTACTATATTGGAATAAATTGAAAAGAATTTTACACATAAATTCATACGCAAAACAATTTCCTTATTATTCTTTTGCATGCAAGGCTAAATGGGAGCTGCAACTGTTGAGAATTCATTTATAGATTTTATATCAGTCCAACCAAATGGCCCGATTATGAAGCTGGGGCATTTCAATGTACATTTTTAAACATGTTGGACCATTTTTTAAGCCATGGGACTTGTAATTTTTTAGATGGACCTCTACAGAAAGATCCATCCTTGCTTCCTAATCTATATGTCTGAAATATTGCTACTTCGTTTTGCATAGTAAAAAACACTATTGAAAGATTACCTATATAGTTTTCTCATTCTTTAAGGGGGACACCTAGGAAAGAGATCCTGGAATATGCCTACATTATGCTCTTCATACACTTTAGAATAAATGATAATAGTTGAATCACATATCTGAATACCTAGAGAAAAAAGAGGTGAGCTAGAGTAGAGCTTGGATAGATATGCACCACGGATTAAATTTATAAAATTGTTGGAGCATTGGTAAGTCCACTTAAGGGCAACACAATGAAATCAAAGTGTCCCATATCTTTTCATGAAGGACATTCTAGTGAATATCTTCTTCTTTATATTCTACAAGTGATGATATCCTAATTGAAGATCGCTCAACAGAGTAAACCAAGGATGCTCCACGCATTTGCATCAATAGAGGTCATCAATTCTATTGCTAAAAAATGATACACGGTATTTTTTCATTGTGGAAAGAGTTAAACATCTGACTAGTTGATGCATAGCCTTGGAAGTGTAGGCTTATTATTCAATATTATACTTCTAAGGACAAAATATGACTGGCTTTCCCTAGAGGAGAAACACTAGGTATGATCAAACCATTTAGATGGAAGTTCATGTAGTTGTGCAATATATAGGAAGAATCAGAGAGAGATTTTGGAAAATTGTTGAATCATTCTGTCAAGGTTCTTGAGATATGTGTTGATATCCTACTGGTGAAATCTCAAACTCTCTTTTGGGTGGAATGACCCTAGGTCAGTTCTTCAAGAAAGACATTTCATGTACTACATTGTAACATGAATAAGTTTGGCACGTTAAAGCCTTAAGAACGGTAGATGCACCTAAATATGTTATTTGGTACTTGCATAAAGCATGAAACCTTTGTTCTTAGCCTTCTTGAAGCTGTATGGTTGAGATTTTTCTAACCCCTAAAACCTCTTTTACTCCCTAGATATTTGTATGTTTTCTACAGGCCATCAGAGAGCATTTTGATTCACTTTTCTAGGAAAGTCTATATTTTACCTTGTGATGAGCTAGCCAATTTATACTTAGAAGATATGTCCATATAAAGCCTACGGTCATGCGCAGCAAAATATTTGCAAAGAGTCTGTCTGTCAATGAGTAAATATTAGAATTCTAGTGTTGCACATAAAAGATGCATCCCCTGCCTTAAGAGTGTGAAAACATTGTTCACCATATATGAACATGTGGCAGCGTATTTGTAAGCTCATTAAAACAACTTTTATTTTAATTTTGAGATGCTAATTTAGCTTGGAGGGGAAAAAATTCAATTACACTGGATATGTAAAGGCTTGGCGCTTGTTATAGGTAATCCGATACAACTTACCTTCCATTTCAAGTAGCGTAGCCTTCTTTTCAGCTTGGCTCCTATCAGTTGACCATAACTCTGAATATGGTGACTGCTTCAACCCTTGACTCTATCCTTCTTTCTTTGACTTGGAAAATTATTTTCATAATGATCTAAACCACAAATGTAGACTATCATCTAAAAGTTCCTAAGATACCAGAACAAGGGAATTTTTTTTTTTTTTTTTGATAACGTTCTCTGTTATGAATTATAAAATTCAAACACACGTTCAAGTTTTAATAATTGTTCTCTGCCCAAACAACACAGTTTGGATCACACAATTTCTTTTAAAACGAATGTTCCCTGTTCGCATATTTACAATATGGAACACACATTCAATGCCATTCAATCTTATAACAGATTCTATATGCTGCTGTAAATGACTCGAGGAACTGCCGATCTTCCATTTTCATGGCTCGGAGTTTCAACGATCCTTCATTTCATGACTCGGCAACAACCGATCCTTCATGTTCGTTTATGCATAGTATATTATATATACCTGTTCTCATAACCGTTTCCGGTTATCGAAGTGATCCATTTAAGAAGCCTATCTGAATATCTGTTACTGATATTCATCTGACATCCTGCATCTTAAATTAAGTGATAAGGACAACGCAACCAGCAATTGCGATACTTTGGCCAAAGATTTTCACATGCTTTGCATGATCATATTCCTGGATGTGATACACATCAACGGAATACGTCCTTCACCTCACTTCACCTGTTATCTAGAATGGTCTTTCCTGGTTCCTACCAGTCCTCTTCGTTTAAGGTCAGTTTTAAACTTCCAATTCCAACTAGTAATATGAACGGGTATAGGAAGGCACTCCTGGTAACTAAAGATACGCAGACATACGGTGTCGTTTCCCCACGACTCCGTGTGTCTAGTTATCTTTAGTATTCCGGAGTCACTCCGTATACCAGATCATACTCCTATCCCCTGCTAAGAGCTTACACATTCAGCCTATGTATTCTTGATGTTTTAATTCGGGAGGGCATTGCAATATGTCAGCTGCAACATTGTGTCGTCATGAAGACCCCGTCTTCATGGAGACACCTTGCTGTAGCTGGCGTATGCCAATGTCCTACAGAATTCTCCCATCGAGAATACACATCCTGCTCAAGTGATTTGGATACGATTTAATAATTAAAATCAACTTTCAGCATCCACGCTGATCCCTTGATCCTCGTTTCCGTTACAGTTGTATAGGGCTAAGAGGGACTAAATCCATCCATTATCTTGCAATGCATCTTCTCCTTCGTGTCGAAGGGCTGCATTTCCCTACTTGGTTCACTTCTTAATCATTGGATTAAGCGGTCCGTACCGACGGACGTGATAAGTTTAACCTATTAAACTTAGCCAAGATTTTCTCAACTGCAACTAAATTCAGAATATTAACTTATTAGACGTCATTCATACGAGGTCTAAATTCCGAGAAATGTATTCATTTGTTCTCCTTAACGTCATATAGTTAAGGTCCATTAGTTATGGATATACTTATCCTATATCCTTTATTCTGAATTCAGCATACGAGATCATTAATGGAATTCGAAAGCGAAGTTCGATTATTCCAAAGTTAATTGATATTCCTTAGCTCCTAAGCTAATCCTGAATACCTTTCGATTATGGAATCATATTCTTCCTAATCCTTTTTAATGTCAATTAAAAATTCATCTTTACCCAAGTATGAACTAATTGCATTTTTCAACTTAAAAGTTGCATTTAGGTAAGAATAGATATCAGTTTCCATTTAACATCCATCCAAGGACAATTAAACAAATCCAAATCAAGAAATAACATTATATTTCCAATTTAGACAACAATATCAAACTGATATAATTATTAAAATATCACACATGTAATTGTATTCAACATTTCATGTCATAATCTGTACATTTGCCAATCCAACTGATTGGGCATGGTTTACATAAAACATCAATACAACTCATAGATAGAAGAATATATTTTCTTCTTTTCACAATTCCTCGAAGAGGAATAAAAGCAACAATTACAATTCATCTTCAACTAATCAAGAAGCATCAGAAAACAGCCATGTCTTCATTCTAATCAAATTCCATCTGCAAATGATTTGCACGGGTCAGTTCAATGAACTGAGCATATTAAGCACTTATCCTTAAAATAAGGTGCTTCAACTAACTGTCTCAATAAAAGAACCCTGCTTTTATGAAACGACAGTTAAACATCAATCACGAAATAGGCACAAAAGAAAGATCAGCATAACAACTGAACTATCAAAATATCATCACAATCAGCCAAGGAACTGCTGTCCCGTTTCCACATAATCGTTACAAGTATCAATTCACAATATTTGAAAGTTAGGAATACAAGTAGCTTACTGCAGATATAACACACTGTTATCCTTTCCACGCCTTTCATTAACAATAAATGCAAAGGATGAAACTAACTGAAATGTAAATCCATTACTTTCCTTTCAGTTCATGCATCATATTAGAATCCAAGCAATCAAGTACAGACAAGAAAGCGAACAGCAATGCATATAGTGCTCCTATCTAAGCACTACAAAATTCATTATTCACGAATTACAGCTTTCCAATTGAATGAAAGAAGGAAAGATTATTTTTCCAAGTCATTCATCCATATCTCTATTTCTTTCCACATGACTGTCCTAACAATGGAATCCAAACGAGAGACAAATCAAGATAACAGTTCAGAGTGAAACTTACAAAATCCATTCGGAATTCACTTTCCGGCAGCAAGAATAATTTCATTTATAATCCACTTTAAATGAAAACAGGGAAGAATTCATCATCCATATCCATATTTCATTTGAATCAGACTCATATGAAAATCCGAAACAGGTTAGTACAACATTATGTTCATCCTAGATCAAACAATATAAGGATGCATACCATATATTTACCATACTTAAAGAAACCATATTTCTTTCACTGTATGTTAAACAGATAAACAGTTATACAATCATGCAGTCAATTAATCACATGATTTCCTAATCCTATGAACGTATCCCGTTCAAAATAACATATTTATTCATTGCTGTTACCTACAGCAAGTCCAATAATTACATGACTATGAATTTCACCAAGTCAGAACAGCAGGCAGAAGAAGGATTCCCTTCCCTAATAAATAATTCTACTCAATCCATTTTCCAAGTTCATAATAGTATGCAAAACTTAAGAATGCAAAAATCAGATGTCATTACCTTTATCAAGTAAACCGTACAGGGTTCAATACATGGATCTGATACAGTCAAGACAGTACCCACACAGCAAGACATCCAATTTCTATGCCTTTATTCTTTGTACCAGCAATCCAAGATTAAGTCATAATCACCAAAACAGTTCGAACTTAAAGGACCGATCAGCATTAATAAACACAACTAATCATCATACCTTCCTAGCAAGAAATAGTATATTTCTTTATGAGTTCAGAAGGAAAAACTATTCCTTTTCCAACTCTCACAAACATTCATAGAAAATTCTAATGCCCATTCCTTTAAAATACAAGATGCCATTTCCTCATAATCCCGAAACAGCAGAAGGAAGAGAAAAGTCTTATCTCTTTTCAAGCAAGAAAGGAAAGAACAGCCAAAAACGTGTTATCATTTCTTTCCCAAGGCAATTCGTATGTGTCATACAAAACAAAAAGACAATGTTGTATTCATCAATCAACACAGCAGAGAGAGAAAGAAACTATTTCCTTTTCAAAAGAAATTTCAGTATAGAAACGACCTTAAACAACTCGTACATCCTGTACCATTATATCACGAAAGACCCATATAACAAAGAGCATTCACATAGCAGTGAAAACAACCCACACAGTCTGCCAGTTCATGATATAATACTTAAACAGTGAAATACCCATTCCATTAAGCTCGAAAAGAAATGATATGCCTTTTAATTCCGAACAGCAATAGTAAACAAAAAGATCTTATTTCCTTCAAAGAAAACTTCAGTACAGAAACGACCTCAAGCTTCACAACCACCTACAATCTTATCGCAAGTTCAGGTGACAAAAGAACAATAGTACAGCAATAGAATAACCACATACTGCCTGTACAGTTCCACATTCCATTTTACAAGAATAACCAGTTCGAAATTTCATATAATATCAATAACCAGCACAACATGGAGGTATTCCATTCAAGAAATACAAGACAGTTAAACACAGCAACAGGGAAACAATTTTCCTATCATTTCCAAAAAAGACAACAAGAGTCAACGAAACCCAAATCATAGCAACATAACACGACTGTATTTCCACTTCCATTTTTTTTTACATGCAAAGGCAGTTCCAAACAACAAAGAAACACAGCAAGGAAACGATTACACAGCCTATTCCAATTTCCACACAACACGAACAGAGAAAGAGAATATCTATTTCCAACTTGATTCGTACAAAAACAAATCAAACTCGATTCCAAGCAACCAGAAACAGATTCTTCATATCATTTTCCAAAAAAAAAAGAAACAAGAATCGATGAAATCCAATTCGAATCGACTCGACAACAATCACAGAATCAAAACCCAAGAGCAGGGTTGTTTTAATGAGACACTTAAACAAAGCAAGAATTTTTAAAGAGAAGGGCTTAACATGCCTGTAATCTCTTTTCCAGAACTCGAAGAAAGCTTCGTTTGCCGCGTTATTTCCTTCCACAGCGACAGCACAAACTTCCCAGCACTCCTTTCTTCTTCAGGCTTAGCAACAGCCTTAAAAATCTCCAAGAACAGTGTCAAATTCCAAGAGCTGGTTCGACTGAACCAGGCCAGAAAAACCAAATGCAGAGCAACTTTGCAAAGGCTCGAATCGACCAAATGAAAATCAAAATTCCCTCATACACTTTCCAAGGCGAACTGGTCGCGAGGACCGAGAACAATTAATGCAATTAAGGCTCTGCCTTTTCCTAGCTTCCCACGCCACCGCCACTTGAGTTGGCGAACTCAATTTTCAAATTTCCCATGCAAAACTGAATTTGGCTCTATCTCCAAATAGATGCCTCTATTTCCTACCTGCCCCGCCAAAACTGGCGCTGTCCACGTATGGACTTACCAATTAAATGCTAATGAATGCCCTTCCTTCATCCTTATCCTCTCCTTCCAAGGGTCTGCGCGCCCTTTTAGATTAGGATTAGTTTAGGTTGCATAAAGTGTTCAACCTAGGTCTTAGTTTAGCCTTAGGTTTATTTTCCCCTTTTTTTTTTTTTAATTTAAAAATCCACTTAGGATAGTAGTGTAGGATGCATGTTAGGACTTAGGATTAGTTTAGGTTTTTAATTCATACTAACCACTAACACTAATCAACTCCTAACCCAACCTCCATCCTGCCTTCCTACAGACATTCACGTTAATGCAGAGCAGGACGTTCCGTCCTCTGGATCACGTATCAAGGCCACCCGTGTCCAGGCATTTCTTGCCTCACGAGGTTCCAAGTTCGACAGTACAGGGCTCAAGAATCGAACCCCTGTCGTTGGCATTTACGTGCCAGCTGCTCATACCTGCAATCAGGCGCTGCACGTTCATAACAATCTCGGGTTCGGTTCAAGTGTAAATCGACACAGAAATCACCAGAAGCCCTCAGCATACTTGGATCAATGAAATTGATTCAAGGTGTGCTGTCAATCAGTAACGAGAGTATAGCAAGTATACGACAATTTGTCGTCACATTAGCAAACACGCAAGTACAATAATTGTTGTCCTATACAATAAATCACAGCATGCAAGAATCCAAGTTAGCAACACATTCTTTTAAGATCAGAGTTTATCTTAACATGTTTGCCTTCATTCCAGCAGTTATAACAGCATGTAAAACATTCACCAAGATAACATGCAAAATCAGAGCGTTACATTCTTCCCTCCTTAAAGAATCATCGTCCCGATGATCAGATTAAACAAATCAAGAAGTTCCTAGGACAAAGTTCAGTTATTGTCCTTTCATTCATAAGTTCATACCAAAAACAGATTCACTCTTAAAAACAACGTTTTAAGACAACTGTACAATAGACTAATAATTGTCTAAATTTGGTAGAATTATCAGTTCTTTGAATTTCAAATTCAATTAAACAGGTGTGGAAAAGTAGATCTCATTTCTTCGAGATTTTCCCAAGTTGCACTTTCTTCGCTGAACTGGTCCCACTGGACCTTACATTGGTTCACTTCGCGATTTCTCAAGTACAACTGGCGAGTTCCCAGCACTCGAATGGGCTTAACCACGATTATTCCTGGGTCTTGGACCTGCAAGGAATTCCAATTTAGCACATGTGATAAATCTGTCACGTATTTCTTAAGCAAAGAAATATGAAAAACATCATGCATTTGAGACAAAGCAGGAGGTAATGCTAGACGATAAGCTACAGGGTTGATTATTTCAACAATTTCAAAAGGTCCCACGTAACGTGGCGACAACTTGGCAGCCTTGCCAAAAGTTATTGAGCTCTTTTTCGGCTTCACCCGAAGAAAGACCTTCTCTCCCAGTTTATAATGCCTGTCAACCCGCTTCAAGTCTGCATAGCTCTTTTGCCTATTGGCAGCCTCCTTTAGATGTTCCCGAATCATTTTGATTTGCTGTTCCATTTCCATAAGGATTTCTGGCCCAATTACCTCTCTGTCCTCAACGCTGTCCCAGCTGACAGGGGTTCTGCATTTTCTTCCATACAATGCTTCAAAGGGCGCCATTTTTAAAGAGGCATGATAGGTGTTATTGTAAGCAAATTCTACCAGCGGAAGGTATTCCTCCCATTTATACTGCTGGTCCATGCAATACATCCTTAACATGTCCTCTAAAACCTGATTAACTCTCTCAGTCTGTCCATCCGTTTCCGGATGATATGCAGAACTGAAGTTCAATTTAGTCCCCAAGGCCGCATTAAGCGTTTGCCAAAACCTTGATGTCATCCTCGGATCTCTGTCCGATATGATTAATTCCGGTATTCCATGCAATCTGAAGATTTCATGTACAAATCTTCTTGCTAGCACTGGTGCATCGTCCTTCAAATTACCAGCAATGAAGTGTGCCACTTTGGTCAATTTGTCGACTACAACCAGGATAATGTCATGCTTATTTCTTGACATAGGCAATCCTTGAACGAAATCCATCGTTATCACTTGCCATTTATACTGCGGAATACTGTGGGGATACAATAATCCAGCGGGGTGCATATGTTCCGCCTTAACACGCTGACATTCCAAGCAGTGTGTTACAAACTCTGCCACATCCTTTTTCATTCCCTTCCAGAAATATTGCTGCTTAAGATCAGCGAGCATTTTTGTAATGCCAGGGTGTCCAGAAAAAGGTGAATTATGGAATTCAGTTAACAATTTCCCTCTTAAGTCATTTGCCACAGGTATATATACCCTGTTTTCGAACCTCAGAATTCCTTCATTATCAAAACGGAATCCCTTATACCTGACGTCCTGCGGGTCTGCAGCAAGTGCTGATTTGACTTGCTGGAAATAAGGATCTGATTCCAAGGCATCTTTCACCTCATCCTTAAACTGAGTTCTTAACGTTATAAGAGCAGAGATATGCTTCCTTCGACTCAAAGCATCTGCTACCTGATTTTCCTTGCCCTTAATGTAGCTTATATCGAAATCATACTGAGACAGAAATTCTAACCATCTTCACTGCCTTGCATTCAGATTTGGCTGAGTGAAAATATACTTCAGCCCCAGATGGTCTGTTTTTAACTCAAAGGGCTTGCCTAGAAGGTAATGCCTCCATATTTGAAGTGCATGAACAATGGCAGCGAGCTCAAGATCGTGTGGAGCATAGTTCTGTTCATGTAACTTAAGCTTTCTGCTTTCATAAGCGATGACATGGTTATTCTGTAACAGAATACCTCCAAGGCCTTCTCCTGAGGCATCCGTTACAACCATAAAATCTCCATTTGGATCAGGTACAGTCAAAATAGGTGCTGTAGTTAACTGTTCCTTTAACTTTTTAAAGGCAGATTCACATTTGTCTGTCCAGACAAATTTCTTTTCTTTCTTTTGCAGCGAAGTGATTGGGGCAGCAATTTTTGAAAAGTCCTTAACGAACTTTCGATAATATCCAGCCAAGCCCATGAAGCTCCTCACTTCGTGCACGTTCTTAGGCGCAGGCCACTCAGTTATAGCTGTGATCTTTGAAGGGTCAACAGCTATCCCATTTTTGCTTATAACGTGTCCCAAATAATGCACTTCTGCATCATAAAAGGAACATTTGGACAGTTTGCCATACAACTTCCTCTTTCTTAAGATTTCCAGCACTATCCTGAGATGTTCTTGGTGCTCTTCGACATTTTTAGAGTATATAAGAATGTCGTCTAAGAATACAAGCACAAACTTGTCTAAGTATTCTTGAAAAATATTGTTCATTAGATTCATGAAGGCGGCAGGTGCATTAGTCAGCCCAAAAGGCAACACCGTGAACTCATAATGCCCGTACCTCGTTCTAAAAGCTGTTTTATGAATATCTTCTTCCTTTATTCTCAGCTGATGGTACCCTGATCGAAGATCTATTTTTGAATAAACTGATGCTCCTCGCATCTGATCAAACAGATCATCAATCCTAGGAAGTGGGTATCGATTTTTAATAGTTGCTTTGTTCAGCATTCTGTAATCAATGCACAGCCTCAAAGTGCCATCCTTTTTCTTTACAAAAATTACCGGCGCTCCCCAAGGTGAGACGCTCGGTCTTATCAGCCCCTTAGTCAGAAGTTCTTGTAACTGAGCCTTCAGCTCTACCAACTCAATGGTAGTCATTCTATAAGGTGCCTTAGATATGGGTTCCGTTCCTGGTTTGATTTCTATTGCGAAGTCAAACTCACGTTTAGGCGGAAGACCTGGCAATTCCTCCGGAAACACATCACGGAAATCCCTCAACAATGGATATCTTTCCATGAAATCATTATCCTCTTCCGCATTTTCTGTCACTTTTACTACATACAAAGTGCAGCCTCTGTTTTTAGCCCTCTTTAGTTGCATAGCCGTCAGTTTCCTAACTGCAACTTCCCATTTTACACCTTGAATGACTGCTACTTTCTGCAGGTCATCAAAGCAACAGATTTGTTTTTCATAACAGTCGACCTTTGCCTTATGTTCAGCCAACCAGTTAACTCCAATAATGATATCATATGATCCTAGAGGAGTGACATACAAGTCAACTTCGGTGGAGAAACCAGGCAGATCAAGAATTGCCCCAAAAAGGCACATTTCGACTGTATGGACAACATTATTCCCATAATGCACTGTCCATGTTTTATCCATTCTTGCAGCCTTTCTTTTTAATTTCATAGCAAGTTTAGCAGAAATAAAACATTCTGTAGCTCCAGTATCAAAAAGTATAACTACAGGTGTACCGAATAACTTACCCGTAACTTCTATGGGCGTCACTTGCTTTTCAGCTTGTCTGTTAGCCACTGCAGCATGTATCCTATGCTGCTGTCCGCGATCATCCTTCTTCAGAGGACAGTGATTCGCATAGTGGTCCTTTCCACAGTTGAAGCATCCTCCAGCTGGCCCTTTTCTAGGCTCAAATTTGTTACCAGCCTTGAAGTTATCATTCTGGCTTCCATAGGACTTCTGTCCAATGCCATTAACTTTTGTGAAGCTGTTCCGCACACTATTTACAGGTCTGTTCATCACAGGTTTCTTGTTGTTATCTACAACAATTTTGTTTTTCACACCAAACCTTTTCCAAGGTCCCCTTTTTGGTGCAAGAGACGAAGAAGGATTGGGAATCTTCTTCCTTATCTCTTCCCTGTGAGCAGATATTGCCCTCAATTTCTGTTCCTGTCTGATTGCCTTTTCGACAACTCCATCCATGGTGGTTGGGCCGTGGACATCCACTTCGCCACCAATGATGGGATTCAGTCCCATTATGAATTTCCGTATTCTGAACTTCTCGTCAGCTTGGTACTGCGGCACATACTTAAGGAGTTTAGTAAACCCTTCCCAGTATTCCGTCACCGACAGCCTTCCTTGCGACCAGTTCTGAAATTCAGTCATTTTCCTATCAAAATAGAGTTGAGGCAGCCATCGTTGCCTAAAATAACCCTTAAATTGATCCCAAGTTATGTCTGATTCGACAATATTCAGCTCAACCTTACGGTTGTCCCACCATGATGATGCTTCATGAGAAAGCTGATATGCTCCCCATATCGCTTTAGTCTCTTCGGAGAAGTTTCTTATTGCAAAGTATTTCTCCATTTCACTGAGCCAGTTCTCAGCTCCGTCCCCAAGAGTTGTTCCATCAAACTTTGGAGGACTTATTCTCTTTATATCATTTGTAAGTTCAGCTGCTAATCTTGCCCTTTTATTTTCAGGGGGATTAGGAGCAATTACATTATTATCATCAACACCCGGATTCCCTCCGTTGATGTTGTCCACAGGAGGCAGCTGATCATTTATTTCAGCTTCATTCTCCTCCTCTTCATTGCCCATTGACTGCTGTTCCAGTACAGTCAAACGATCCCTCGTATCAAGTAGGGCAGCAAGGATTTCATCCAGCTTTTGGGCAGTTGCTGCTTCTCCACCCTGTAACGGGTTATTCGCAGCATTCCCTCTTGTCCTGACCATTTTCTGTTCAATAAGAAAATATAAACCTTATTAATATCGTGGACTCATTAGGTCCAAGAGCTGCAACCTTCAGCTCTGATACCAAGATGTAACATCCCCATTTTAAGATACCAGAACAAGGGAATTTTTTTTTTTTTTTTTATTTTTATAACGTTCTCTGTTATGAATTATAAAATTCAAACACACGTTCAAGTTTTAACAATTGTTCTCTGCCCAAACAACACAGTTTGGATCACACAATTTCTTTTAAAACGAATGTTCCCTGTTCGCATAATTACAATATGGAACACACATTCAATGCCATTCAATCTTATAACAGATTCTATATGCTGCTGTAAATGACTCGAGGAACTGCCGATCTTCCATTTTCATGGCTCGGAGTTTCAACGATCCTTCATTTCATGACTCGGCAACAACCGATCCTTCATGTTCGTTTATGCATAGTATATTATATATACCTGTTCTCATAACCGTTTCCGGTTATCGAAGTGATCCATTTAAGAAGCCTATCTGAATATCTGTTACTGATATTCATCTGACATCCTGCATCTTAAATTAAGTGATAAGGACAACGCAACCAGCAATTGCGATACTTTGGCCAAAGATTTTCACATGCTTTGCATGATCATATTCCTGGATGTGATACACATCAACGGAATACGTCCTTCACCTCACTTCACCTGTTATCTAGAATGGTCTTTCCTGGTTCCTACCAGTCCTCTTCGTTTAAGGTCAGTTTTAAACTTCCAATTCCAATTAGTAATATGAACGGGTATAGGAAGGCACTCCTGGTAACTAAAGATACGCAGACATACGGTGTCGTTTCCCCACGACTCCGTGTGTCTAGTTATCTTTAGTATTCCGGAGTCACTCCGTATACCAGATCATACTCCTATCCCCTGCTAAGAGCTTCACATTCAGCCTATGTATTCTTGATGTTTTAATTCGGGAGGGCATTGCAATATGTCAGCTGCAACATTGTGTCGTCATGAAGACCCCGTCTTCATGGAGACACCTTGCTGTAGCTGGCGTATGCCAATGTCCTACAGAATTCTCCCATCGAGAATACACATCCTGCTCAAGTGATTTGGATACGATTTAATAATTAAAATCAACTTTCAGCATCCACGCTGATCCCTTGATCCTCGTTTCCGTTACAGTTGTATAGGGCTAAGAGGGACTAAATCCGTCCATTAACTTGCTATGCATCTTCTCCTTCGTGTCGAAGGGCTGCATTTCCCTACTTGGTTCACTTCTTAATCATTGGATTAAGCGGTCCGTACCGACGGACGTGATAAGTTTAACCTATTAAACTTAGCCAAGATTTTCTCAACTGCAACTAAATTCAGAATATTAACTTATTAGACGTCATTCATACGAGGTCTAAATTTCGAGAAATGTATTCATTTGTTCTCCTTAACGTCATATAGTTAAGGTCCATTAGTTATGGATATACTTATCCTATATCCTTTATTCTGAATTTAGCATACGAGATCATTAATGGAGTTTGAAAGTGAAGTTCGATTATTCCAAAGTTAATTGATATTCCTTAGCTCCTAAGCTAATCCTGAATACCTTTCGATTATGGAATCATATTCTTCTTAATCCTTTTTAATGTCAATTAAAAATTCATCTTTACCCAAGTATGAACTAATTGCATTTTTCAACTTAAAAGTTGCATTTAGGTAAGAATAGATATCAGTTTCCATTTAACATCCATCCAAGGACAATAAACAAATCCAAATCAAGAAATAACATTATATTTCCAATTTAGACAACAATATCAAACTGATATAATTATTAAAATATCACACATGTAATTGTATTCAATATTTCATGTCATAATCTGTACATTTGCCAATCCAGCTGATTGGGCATGGTTTACATAAAACATCAATACAACTCATAGATAGAAGAATATATTTTCTTCTTTTCACAATTCCTCGAAGAGGAATAAAAGCAACAATTACAATTCATCATCAACTAATCAAGAAGCATCAGAAAACAGCCATGTCTTCATTCTAATCAAATTCCATCTGCAAAATGATTTGCACGGGTCAGTTCAATGAACTAAGCATATTAAGCACTTATCCTTAAAATAAGGTGCTTCAACTAACTGTCTCAATAAAAGAACCCTGCTTTTATGAAACGACAGTTAAACATCATTCAAGAAATAGGCACAAAAGAAAGATCAGCATAACAACTGAACTATCAAAATATCATCACAATCAGCCAAGGAACTGCTGTCCCGTTTCCACATAATCGTTACAAGTATCAATTCACAATATTTGAAAGGTTAGGAATACAAGTAGTTTACAGCAGATATAACACACTGTTATCCTTTCCACGCCTTTCAATAACAATAAATGCAAAGGATGAAACTAACTGAAATGTAAATCCATTACTTTCCTTTCAGTTCATGCATCATATTAGAATCCAAGTAATCAAGTACAGACAAGAAAGTGAACAGCAATGCAGATAGTGGCTCCTATCTAAGCACTACAAAATTCATTATTCACGAATTACAGCTTTCCTATTGAATGAAAGAAGAAAAGGTTATTTTTCCAAGTCATTCATCCATATCTCTATTTCTTTCCACATGACTGTCCTAACAATGGAATCCGAACGAGAGACAAATCAAGATAACAGTTCAGAGTGAAACTTACAAAATCCATTCGGAATTCACTTTCCGGCAACAAGAATAATTTCATTTATAATCCTCTTTAAATGAAAACAGGGAAGAATTCATCATCCATATTCATATTTCATTTGAATCAGACTCATATAAAAATCCGAAACAGGTTAGTACAACATTATGTTCATCCTAGATCAGACAGTATAAGGATGCATACCATATATTTACCATACTTAAAGAAATCATATTTCTTTCACTGTATGTTAAACAGATAAACAGTTATACAATCATGCAGTCAATTAATCCCATGATTTCCTAATCCTTATGAACGTATCCCGTTCAAAATAACACTTTATTCATTGTTGTTACCTACAGCAAGTCCAATAATTACATGACTATGAATTTCACCAAGTTAGGAACAGCAGGCAGAAGAAGGATTCCTTCCCAATAAATAATTCTACCCAGTCCATTTTCCAAGTTTATAATAGTATGCAGAATATTAAGAATGCAAAAATCAGATGTCATTACCTTTATCAATGTAAATCGTACAGGATGTTAAATACATGGATCTGATACAGTCAAGACAACCCACACAGCAAGACAGAATTTCTATGCCTTTATTCTTGACCAGCAATCCAAGATTAAGTCATAATCACCAAAACAGTTCGAACTTAAGGGATCGATCAGCATTAATAAACACAACTAATCATCATACCTTCCTAGCAAGAAACAGTATATTTCTTTATGAGTTCAGAAGGAAAAACTATTCCTTTTCCAACTCTCACGAACATTCATATAAAATTCTAATGCCCATTCCTTTAAAATACAAGATGCCATTTCCTCATAATCCCGAAACAGCAGAAGGAAGAGAAAAGTCTTATCTCTTTTAAGAAAGAAAGGAAAAGAACAGCCAAAAACGTGTTATCTTTTCTTTCCCCAAGGCCATTCGTATGCTCATACAAAAAAAAAACAATGTTGTATTCATCATAATCAACACAGCAGAGAGAGAAAGAAACTATTTCTTTTTCAAAAGAAGTTTCTGTATAGAAACGACCTTAAACAACTCGTACATCCTGTACCATTATATCACGAAAGCCCATATAACAAAGAACATTCACACAGCAGTGAAAACAACCCACACAGACTGCCAGTTCATGATATAAAACTTAAACAGTGAAATACCCATTCCATGAAGCTCGAATAGAAATGATATCTCTTTTAATTCCGAACAGCAATTAGTAAACAAAAAGATCTTATCTCCTTCAAAGAAAACTTCAGTACAGAAACGACCTCAGGTCGTTCTTACAACCAATACAATCATATCGCAAGTTCAGGTGACAACAAAACAATAGTACAGCAATAGAATAACCCATACTACCTGTACAGTTCCACATTCCATTCTACAAGAATAACCAGTTCAAATTTCATATAATATCAATAACCAGCACAACATGGAGGTATGCCATTCAAGAAGAGCAAGACAGTTAAACACAGCAACAGGGAAACAATTTTCCTATCATTTCTAAAGAAAGGAGACAGCAAGGGTCGACGAACCCAAATCATAGCAACACAACCCAACCATATTCAACTTCCATTTACGTGCAAAGGCAGTTCCAAACACAACAGCAAGGAACGATTACACAGCCTATTCCAATTTCCACACAACACGAACAGAGAAGAGAATATCTATTTCCAACTTGATTCGTACAAAAACAAATCAAGACCAAGCAACCAGAAACAATTCTTCATATCATTTTCCAAAAAAAAGAAACAAGAATCGATGAAATCCAATTCGAATCGACTCGACAACAATCACAGAATCAAAACCCAAGAGCAGGGTTGTTTTAATGAGACACTTAAACAAAGCAAGAATTTTTAAAGAGAAGGGCTTAACATGCCTGAAATCTCTTTTCCAAAACTCGAAGAAGGATCCGTTTGCCGCGTTATTTCCTTCCACAGCGACAGCACAAACTTCCCAGCACTCCTTTCTTCTTCAGGCTTAGCAACAGCCTTAAAAATCTCCAAGAACAGTGTCAAATTCCAAGAGCTGGTTCGACTGAACCAGGCCAGAAAAACCAAATGCAGAGCAACTTTGCAAGGGCTCGAATCGACCAAATGAAAAACAAAATTTCCTCATACACTTTCCAAGGCGAACTGGTCGCGAGGACCGAGAACAATTAATGCAATTAAGGCTCTGCCTTTCTCCTAGCTTCCCACGCCACCGCCACTTGAGTTGGCGAACTCAATTTTTCAAATTTCCCATGCAAAACCGAATTTGGCTCTATCTCCAAATAGATGCCTCTATTTCCTACCTGCCCCGCCAAAACTGGCGCTGTCCACGTATGGACTTACCAATTAAATGCTAATGAATGCCCTTCCTTCATCCTTATCCTCTCCTTCCAAGGGTCTGCGCGCCCTTTTAGATTAGGATTAGTTTAGGTTGCATAAAGTGATCAACCTAGGTCTTAGTTTAGCCTTAGGTTTATTTTCCCCTTTTTTTTTTTGTAATTTAAAAATCCACTTAGGATAGTAGTGTAGGATGCATGTTAGGACTTAGGATTAGTTTAGGTTTTTAATTTATACTAACCACTAACACTAATCAACTCCTAACCCAACCTCCATCCTGCCTTCCTACAGACGTTCACGTTAATGCAGAGCAGGACGTTCCGTCCTCTGGATCATGTATCAAGGCCACCCATGTCCAGGCATTTCTTGCCTCACGAGGTTCCAAGTTCGACAGTACAGGGCTCAAGAATCGAACCCCTGTCGTTGGCATTTACGTGCCAGCTGCTCATACCTGTAATCAGGCGCTGCACGTTCATAACAACCTCGGGTTCGGTTCAAGAGTAAATCGACACAGAAATCACCAGAAGCCCTCAGCATACTTGGATCAATGAAATTGATTCAAGGTGTGCTGTCAATCAGTAACGAGAGTATAGCAAGTATACGACAATTTGTCGTCACATTAGCAAACACGCAAGTACAATAATTGTTGTCCTATACAATAAATCACAGCATGCAAGAATCCAAGTTAGCAACACATTCTTTTAAGATCAGAGTTTATCTTAACATGTTTTCCTTCATTCCAGCAGTTATAATAGCATGTAAAACATTCACCAAGATAATATGCAAAATCAGAGCGTTACAATATTAGGTCATTTTTAGTGCTCATTATGAATCATTTACAGAGCCGAAAGACTTCAAAATTTCTCTGTTTCTTTTCCTTTGAGCCTCTGGTTTCTTTGACATTATTTTCTTCTTCCCCAACCCTATTATTCCATTGTATAGCCTAATTATAACCTGTTTGTTGGATTTATAACATGGGCTCACATGATGGAACTGTCCCTTGGATTTCTTCGACTGCACAGGGTCATGTTTGATCAATTTTCTCGAGGGGGAAAAATTGGGATAAAAATTTAGCAACTCGCAGGGGAATCTATCTATTAGATGAAGGGACCAATATCCTTGAAGAATCCATTGGGCATGGAGTTCAAGAATGATAGCCTGATACTGATCCTATCTCTAATCCACGATCCCAACCATTTGCACTTGGTGACCCTGAACCTGCTCCAAAAATAGATTGTCTCGAAAACATTTTTAGTTTCTTTACATTTGTTTTATTTTGAAATTAGCAACTGTTACAGGAAACTATGGGTCTTTCTACTATGAATACTGAAGGGCCTGACCTCAGGTAGCTCTGGAGAAATGTAAACAAAACTTATGTACAAAGACAAAATCATACATGCCTCAAATGAGACATGCAAAGTGTGCACAAGCACTTCTTCTACTTAAAACAAAGTCTACTCCTACTCCTACACTAACCAGAGAGAAAGAAAAGCTTAACAAATCCCACTACATGTAGGGAGAAGTAGCTTCCATTTCTCAAAAGGGGCAGCCATGAAAATGATTTGACACTGAATATGGCTTCATGTATGAGTGAAAAACTGACTATAAACCTGTTCCTCCACCCAAATCATCAAGGTATCAACATCAACCAAAAATACCTCCTCAAGCTGATTGGCATTAGACTCCTAGAGGTGTTGATGATGACCCTTGGTACTTTATTACTCACCCGCATGCCTTGAAGTAGGCATGACTAGTTTTAGCTTCTCTCTTGGCTCCAATGAAGCCAACTACCTGATTGGGCATAGTCTGATCCTTTGGATGTGTCCCATTTAACTCCAAAATTGAAATTTATCTCTTGGAAAAATGATAGCCTCATACTCTTTCTACAGTAGGTGGACCTTTCCAACTTGGATGGATGGTTGTGCTGAGTTCTCTTCCATGGGGTTTTATGGTGATGACATCTTCTTTCCTTTTCTTTTGAGTTCCTTCTCTTGTGAAGAACATGGAAGACTCATATCTTCCAACCTTGGTTCCAAAGGGAGGTTGAATAGGAGAGGGGTCTATATTTTCTTGTACAACTAGCTAATGATTCAATTCCTCTGAATCTATCTTGGTCATCTCCATATGTTCTTGAATAGTTGTTCCCTCCTTTAAAGAACATGGAAGACTCAGGATCATATATTGTTCTTGGATAGCAAGATGGTGCTGATAGAGGAGTAAATGATGTGATTTCCTTAGGCTCCTCTCTATCAAAGAAATACTCCAAGTCAGACAGATAATCCATCTCCTTGTTATCTTGTTGTATGTGCTCGACCTCCTATATGGTGTCCTCTTGATCTACAAATTTCTCACAATGGTTCCCTTCATCCTCCAAACATGAAGTTTAAAAGATCTAAAATCTTCTTCAACATTAGGGTTTGAAGGGGATGAAGTGGGAGGAAGAACCAAAGGTTATTCTCTAACCCGCTTCACACTTGGAGCCTCTGAAATTGTATAGTTCTCCTCCATCATAGGTTCATCAATCAAATTAGGCCCTTAAAATTAAATCAAATAATATTCAATGATGATTTCTTCATTGAGTGGCTTCAACATTGATTTGATCTCTCCCAGCTGCTCCTCTTCAATGGGGCTTGGAGCTGATTGTTCCTCCTCTTTAACTGGTTGTGCAACTTGGATTAGATCAACATTCTCTTCAGACAGAGTGCCATTAGGGACACTTTATTAAGAGAAAACAGGATGCTGATATTCTTCTTGTTGTTTTTGTTCCTTCTCTACTACAAACTCAGCCTCAGCCACCACTGGTTCTTCAACCTTGACCTCCTCTGTTGGCTTAACCATCAAGGGGATCTTTGTAAACTCAAATATGACAACACAACTCTTTAGATTTTTTGTCATTTATTCTATGTTGGGCTCCCCTTCTTACTTATTCTCCTTGACTAGATTCTTGGAATCTCTTCCCCATATGGAATTGGGAAGGTAAGAGGAGTGACAGGTTGGGGTTCAACCAGCTTTGTAATTGTTTGTGGTGGGGAGGGAAGTGGAACTTCTTGTTTGTTTGGAGGGGATGACTATTTGGAAGGGAAAAGGGTAGAGGAACTAAGGTGGGATGGGATATCAAGAGATGGAGAAAATAAATTAACACTTGGGGTAGAAGATGAGGGGCTTGACTCTTGATCATGCTGAAATGATAAAGTTTGAGAAAGAGAAAATGAAGAGCTAGGAGGTGGTGGACTTACCCATTGACAAGGTTGTCTTGTGTCTAGCTCATAGGCCTCAATCTCCTCAATCCACTATGCAAGTTGAGGAAAAATTTCAACCATGAAGTCAATCTTCTCCTGAGGGCTATAATGTCTTGGAAAAGGGCCTCCCCATGGACAAGGTGTCCTGAAACCAATCTTGAATGCCCTCATCTGTGTTGTACCCATGGATTACACCATGCTAGCCTCCATTATTTGAATCTTCTCCAAAAAACCAGTATTCTCCACATAGTTCTCACCATTGTATGTGTCCCCTTGTTCTGAATAAGCTCCATGGACAAACTGACTTTGACCCTGCTCATATGGGTAAGCATAATGGTCCTGGATTTGATTATAATGCTGATCTGGAGGAGTTGGGAAATGCATTGGAGGTGAACTACATTGTGGCTACTACAAGTGTGAGTTCTAAGAAGGAAATGAAGCCATGATTGCAAAACTTCATGAAATGGAAGAAAAATGGGAGATATGGAAAGAAAAGTGAATGAAGATGGGTGGAAATGGATGGCAAAAGGTCTGTAACTCAGAGGATGGGTTATTGACCAGATGGAGTCACCAGATGTGCTTTGAATGTGCCTCTAAAGGCTAAAACTTAACAGGAACACACCAACCTGCTAAATGAAGTGGTAAGGTGCTTCAGACTTCTCCCACCGGGCATGCCAAAAATTCTAGTGTGGTCACATGGTGGCTTATGATTTGTTGTTGTAATGAGACAACTTTAGAAAGATGAAAAATCTAACCTCATTGTCCCACCGGGCATGCCAAAACTATTAGTTACAGATCACAACACCCTCTGAATGGCTAAGTGTGGAGTGGGGCATTCAGTGTCATTGCACAACATGGGACCATATCTCAAGCTTTGGGACATGCAAAAATTGAGATGGACCTCGGGAGAAAGCTGAGTTCTTGCTTCCTAATCTACCTTCCAAAAGCTACTCCAGTGCAGGAAGAACCTATAATCTATCCTAATCTAACCTTTCCAAGGGGACAGGGGAGAAGAGAGAGAGGTTGAAAGAGCCAACACTAAGTGGTGATACACCAGAAAAGGAAGTGGTTGAATCACAGATCTGACTACCTAAAGTGGAGAGAGGTGAGTAGAGGAGAGGTGGACAAAATGCACCATGAACCAAAGATAGATTTCACACAAAACACCACTTCAAAACCCATTAAGCAAAACTCTCAGAACCTGCAAAAAAATTATAGTATGCACAATATACCCTGTAACGATGAGAGGTAAGAAGAGACAACAAAATAATCCAAGGATGGACAGATGCATCACGAAACAGATTTTATTGCTCCAAAATGTTGCACGGTACATCATCAATGGGAAAGAGGAAATAAAACACCATTACAGAGCCCTGGAAGGAGGATTAGACTCTACATTCTACCCTAAGGAGAAAAGAGAGAGGGGAGAAGTGGAAAAGCAATGACTAATCATTTGAATATGTCCCCTCCTTTACAATATATAGGAAGAATAAGAGAGAGAGGAGAGAAAAATTTGAATTCTACTTAAACCACCTTGAGATATGCATTGAATCCTACTTTGAAAGCTCAACCACCATCAATCAATGCCCCTCTCAAATCCACCCCAAATATGTCATGTCTGCATTGATTACTTGTTCGGTGCGTTGAAGGAGGAAGAACGATGGATCAGATAAAATCTAATCTGGTAGTTGAAGAAATCAGATTTCATATTAATGGCCTAGAAGACATTTTCCCATTTTTCACCCACTAAATCCTGTTAAGAATGATATTTTATGTTTCCATGGCATAGAGGGTGTCGAGACATTTCCAAAAAGTCTTCTCCCACCCAAATCTGAGTTTCCAGTCAAAAGATATGGCCATCTGAAGATTAGGGTTGCGGGCATGTAATATTTGAAAGATCTCTCTGCACGGGGTCCACGTGCTAGCCTCGCGCACCTTGAAGATTTGGCCCCTTCCTTTCACTTATAAAATTGCTTCAGATTGATGCATGGTAGCTTCCGCAAGCTCTTTGGGTTTCTTTGTATTTTTCCTGAGTCTCTTTGTTTGGCAGGGCCAAAAGTCTAACCCTGGACATGTGGAGGCTTGGTGCTTGTTTGGAAACCAACCCCAAATTTTACCTTTGAAGTAGCACCATGTTAACACTTGGCTCCTTCCACTAGCATGCCTCTTCTTTGACTATTCAACCCCAAACTTTGTCCCTTTTCTTGGACCTAGGACACGTGGCAAGCTCGCGCTCATTTTGGAACTACCTCAGAACTTTCCTTTTGAAATTACATCATTGAGACACATGGAGGCTTCCACTGGTTCTCTATACTTAGTCATTTTGGGCCCGCTCTATCCCACTTTTTTAAATTTGGACTACGTGGTGAGACCGTGCTCATTTGGGTCCCCACTCTTTGTATTTATCTTTGAAGTAGTATTGTTTGGACACTTGGCACCTTCCGCTAATTCGAAGACTTTTCAATAGGTGGTGTGACTTTTGGGGTTCTAGACACGTGGAGGATTGACACTTGTTTGGGTCTCTAACTTGGGATTTAATATTTGGAGGTGTGTTGTTTGGACACTTGGCAGCTTTCACTGTCTCCTCCATACTTAGTCATTTTTTGTGCTCATTCTGAATCATTTGCAGAGCCTGAAGACTTCGAACCTTATCCATTTATTTTCCTTTAAGCCTCTAGTTTCTTTGACACTATTTTATTCTTCCCCGACCCTGCTATTCCATTGTATAGCTTGACTGCAACCTATTTATTGGATTTGAAACGTGGGCTCACACGAAGGAACTTTCCCTTGGATTTCTTCCTGCATAAGGTCATGTTCGATTAGTTTTTTTGGGGGCAAAATTGGGATAACAGTACCTACAACAAAATAGCTCCAACAATTATACATTTCTTCTACATACCAACCATCACAACTCCCTAAATCACATCCAACATTGGATATTGTTTTTGTTCTACATTTCTAGATTGGAGGTGTATTTATTACTAGAATAATTCTTTTAGTAGCTAGATTTCATTTCATAAATTAATTCAGAATCTTGTTTTGAAAAGGTAGAATTTACAAGTCATTATATTTCCTATAAGTAGCTTCTGTTGAAAAATATTTCTCATCTTATCCCTTTGAATTTTCATAGGAAATTTCTAGAGGAAGTTCATGTGCACATAACTTTGACTTTATTAACTTTCAAATTATCTGTGGCTTTTCTTTTGTTCATTAGTTACATTATATGCACATAAAAGAAAATATTATATTTAAATCTTCCTCCCTACTTATCACTATGGATTTTTAAGGGAACTAATATTGAAGAAGTTTCTGCATCTATGTACTTTGTTGATTTTTTTCATAATTTTAGGGCTTTTGTAGGAATCTATGTACTTTGTAGGAATATTGAAGAAATTGATTATGAGAAGGTGTTAATTCTTCTTGTGATTCTGAGGTAAAGCAAGAGGAAGTAAGATTTACAATTACAAATTAGGAAAAATCCCTTGTTCAAACTAGATTGGTATGAATTCATTGATAGCAGAGGAATACCCACATCCATCTATTTCAATGTTTAGTTTATTTCAATTTTTATTAAAAGTAGTATTTATTTAATTAGAAGAAATTGCATTGTCTATGTAGATTTTATTTATTTATTTCAAGAAAACTTAAAAATCCTCAAAAACATAGATTAAATTAATTATATTTGTTTATTTTTCTTATTTTCTTTTATGTTAAAAAATATCTTGAAAATACAAAAAGAGAAGATTAGATTGTTTACATTTCTTTATTTAATTATTACTAATTATTTAATCAATTAGTTGCACGTACATTTAATTAAATTAAAGGAGCGTAATTGACTTTGTTTATTTTAAATCTATTTGCATTCATTGTTTAAATTAAGAACATAGAGTTAATTAGAGTGGAATTAACATGAGCTCCTTACGTTTCCTTAGTGGATTAGGTCACCTAAACTTAGCCTTATCTCCTTTCATTTTCTTTGCATGATTTTTTTATTTATATATATTCTTTGTTTCATTCCCACGTTATCATCCAAGGCCCGAGACAACCAAGACAAAGAGTGTGTGATCCAATAATACCGCAACCCAACACCATTACATAATTGAATGATATTGATTAGGGCCTTAGATTATCTTCCAGAACACCCTTGTCCTACCTAGCATCATCCAAAAATTGATTTATTTTAACAAAAAGGTGGAAAATTCCAACGAGTTCTGGGAAAACCATCCTAGTAGAGACTAGAATTTTCATTTTCCCATCTTTTTTCTCAAATTCATGACCCTCTTTAGAGCTAAATTTATGAGAGATGAAGGACAATTCCCTCATGCCTCTTAACCAATTTGAGGTTTATTTAACCAAAATTATATTGATACAAATATTTGTGTGGTCATTATCCTCGATTGTTTGATTTCAACTAAGCAGGTTAGACAAACGTTTATTACCCTTTACAATAAAATTCCCATTGTGCCAGTTGAGGATATTTGTTTTCTTTGATTTTCCTCATAGCAGCCTTCCACCTATCCCACCTATTCCTATTTATCCATTCCATAGCTATTTATCTATTTCATTACGGGTGTCTTGGTATGACCTCTAGAGGTCATGTGCACCTTGAGTCACGTGTTAATTCTTAGGCGTACAAAATTGGTGAACCTTAAGTGAAGGAATAGTTCCTTTTTATTTCCTCTTTTATTTATTTTATTTATTCCATCTTTTTCCTCTCCCATTATTCTATGGATGTTTATAAACCCCTAGAATATGTCGGGTCAAGAATATGATATGCCTATTTTGGGTCTCAAGGCTTATAACAACCAAATTAGTATGCAACAATTTCCTTTTTTCCAGGGTGAGCTGATAATTATTCACAAAATATCTTATCTACTTATATTCCTCATCCTCAAGGGTTTAATATTGATTCATCAATTATGATTAAGGAGATATATCAACCCAACCACAAAAGCACAAGAAAAGTTGTCTAACTATAAAAACATGATGTTTATATGAGAAAAAAGGTTCCATTCACGGGTCTTATCTAGATGTCAAATCAATATGAAAACTTATTCTTTTTCTTCTTATCTATATATAGATGATGAGTTCCTAGCATGACTCACCCGTTTTTTTTGCGGTTTACGTCTCAATTATTTTATGTGGTTAAATGGTAAGACAATGAACATTTAAATTGGTAGAAATCATATCCTATGACTTGATAAAAATCATCTTACCACTCCCATTAACATAAACTTTTGGATTATTTTCTAGGGGGGTCTACACTAGTTTAATCCTCGACAGATATGCACACCACTTTACTTCAGGAAACTAATCAAGGATTTATGAAGAATATTTTGTATTATTTTTAGTAGATGCTTAGCTTTAGGAATCTGATGTGAATACATATTTTGGTGGATAGAATTTTTCACAAATTCTATCACTGTGATCCTTACTTGACAACTTTTGACACTGATGCAAAGGGTAATGGGAAAATTTCCACAGCTTTGTTTTGTATGGAAGGATAATTGATGAATGGATTCTACACTATGGAAAATCATACAATTTATATATGTGTTTTCCCAGTTGTAGCAGACCTTGATTAACTACATATAGATCTGCAGCTATGTCATGCCCCCTCACTCTCCATACAAATATCCAACACAAGGTCCATTCAGAAGTGTGCTTTTGAATTCCATTCCAACTCGAAATGTGGTATTCGTTAGTTTTACACCTACTAATCCGTATCCAAATAATGTCACCACATACCTTAACAAGTATTCAAAATCACAATAAGGGGACATGTTTTATCATATTTTTTCCATACGCTTACTAATAATGGGTTTCTTATGCTCCAAAAAATGCCTATGATGTGTCGTACCAAATTCTAGTTGCACCTCCGCCTCCCCAACAAGGATTGTCAATGGTTCAATCCTATGCATTAGGGAAATACTTTGAATACTTATAAGAGCCTCTATATTCTACTATCTGAGATGTCATTATCCCATGACCTTTTTCTAGACCTCCCAAAGTTCAAGGGGGAGGGAGATCTAAATTCCCACATCAAGGCATATGCGAGTGCAATTATAGATCTACTTCCTTAGGATATGGTTGTAGAAAATATATTCCCTAAGACCCTTGAAGGGATCACCCTTGACTGGTATTATAGAATCCCAAAAGCCTTTATTTATTGATTCAAGCAACTCATCTTAGATTTCGTAAAGGCTTTTGATATGAACAAATTTACGAGAACAAGAATCCGAGAGTTTCTTCACATTAAACAAGACAATAATGATTTCACTTCCCACTTCATCCAGAGGTCGTAGTAACTCCTTTAATCCTCTTTTAGTGCTCCAAACATGGATCAAATAGATATTTTTGATCTATGCCTCCACTCCCTTGATCAAGAAACTAAGGATTAAGTTAAAAAATTTCCTCTTTGAAGTTATGAAAAGGTCTTAGAGGGCTTCCTACACATTGATCAAGCAGTGATCAATAGTGGACGTAAGCCGTATGGTTCAAATGGGAAGTTGGTCACCCCACTCTATTAGGAATATAGTGTTCACATGTGCTTCAAGTTTACCATAAGGTAAATATATCCTTACTATGGTAGTTAGTAAATGGTAAATGTAAATATGGTAATGGATAGTAGGTGGTTAGTAAGCTATACTAGTATATATATGTATATATATATATATATATATATATATATATATATATATATATATATATATATATATATATACTGGTATAGCTATATATATGAACGGGTTATAATTTTTTATTTGTTAGTACCCATGACTATCCTAGGTTATTTGATCCTATAAAATAGAATGTTGGTTTTCCTATTTACATGACTTTATAATAGCCCTACATACATTGTAAAATTGTAGCAAAAAGTTAATATAAGAATATGTTTTTTTTTGCTAATTCGAATCTGGAAAAAATTAATATTTGGTATTAGATCAGGAAAATTTAAATGATATCATTAGTGTTAAGGGGAAGAATTATAAAGTATTTCCCTTATGGATGTGAATTTCATAGAAGAAGGTAGTCTCAAATTTTATTGAGTAGTTTAGAAAATAGTTTAGTGGGAAATACATTTTCCATTTGGATTTGGTGTTTTCATCCAAGGTTACACTCTGTATCTTAGACTTTGACATGAAGTTCCAGAGATACTTATCGATCTAGGGAGGCATAATGACTAAGAAAATGGACTAGACATTGTACCTAGCCAAAAAATACATGCTATCTGTCACCCTCTATGCACATACACTTTCATATCAATCCATTAGTAATCACCATAGACTACTATAAAACTTCTAATCTTGTTTTGAATGCATTGATATATCCTCCTCTACTCGGTGTTGTGTCCAACTAATTGAAGATACTTACATGGTTGATTTACATAAAATTTGGGTCCAAGTTTTTGTTTCATTTTACCCACTATGTCAAGTATTATTCCTAGATGGTGTTCTACATTACCTCATCTTGGTACTACCTCACTTACAGTAGTTGTGTTGGGTTAAACTAAAAATTATCTTTCACTAATCATCATTGGGTGAATGTAGGTATCATCTCTTCAAAAGATGAAGGAAACATTTTGAGGAGAAAAGGATACAATTTTTCCATTGAAGGTGTAATTTATAGGTTGTATGCATTCATAGTTGTAGCATCATATCTACCACGTCTCACAACACATATCACCAAAAACATGCTTGGATAGTGTGAGATATAGCGTATGCCAATAGATTTAAGTATTTTGTTTTTAGGTTTCTAGTATTGTTATTTCTTTAGAGATTATTTTAGGATTGTCAAATCAATCTTCAAGCATCATTAAAAGAGTTACTTTAAACAAAGGATTAGTTGTTATCAATCTTTCAAAATTAACTCATTTTTTTCAAAATTAATAAGTATTTGTCTCGTTCAAAGTCTTAGTAATAATTTTTGTGTCAAATCCATTTTAATAGTCTCATTCATTTGTCCCTAATATTTTTAATTAAATTTATAATACAAATCTAATATTGTATATAATCAATTGGGGCCTCTATGAGCCTAAAGAAAGATTCTTCATAATGGAAATTTGAAAGCCTAGATGTCAAGGATGTTATTGGTAGTGAGGATTTTCCTGTTAGGCTCGTGACAAAAAGAACTAGATCCCACCTGGAAAATTTCGGCCTCAAGAAGCAGCGTAGGGAGGTGAAGGTTTCAGCTTCGGTTGAAAAGGTAGAAGTTATTTTGGAGTCGCAAGAGAATTAGGAAGGTAAGTTTGTTCATTCTACTTCCAATGAAAGTCAGGAGTAAGAGGAATTGGAAGGGGATCACATTGAGGAGATGGAAAATGGGAAATATCCTGAAGAATCTAAGGGCAAGAGATCAAAGAACAAAGAGGAGGCTATAGAAAGCTTGCATGCTCTCAAAACTACCCAACATAAACTCTTTAATGCTCAAGACTATGCGGTCAAATCCAATGTTTTTATGAGTGAATTTGAGAAGTGCAGGTTAGAAATTGACATTAAAAAACATAATATTAGTATGGTTTCTATGGACTTGAGGTAATTTAATGAAAAAGTGGATAAGTTGTCTTCTATTATTCTAAGTGAACAATTAAAAAATGCTAATGAAAGAATCCTAGATATGGAAAATGAAATGTTGAAGATGAAAGAAATAATTATTCAAATAAGAGATGTTCACATTCTCAATGTTAAAAGTACCATTCATCACCTTAAACTCCTTGTTGAGATGATCCATTCTATAGAATTAGAAAAGGAGAAAGAAAAAGAAGGAAATGGCCCCAAAGTACAGATAGCTTGAACCGAACTACAAGTTTTGGAAGTCTACTATAGCCAGCCTTAGTCAAAGAATGGAATGGATGCATGAGTACTATGGGGGAACTGGTAAAATAAAGATGAAGGGGTCTGATCTCATGTATTTTTCATTTTTCTTGCTTTTTAATACTCTGTTTCTTCATAGTTTTTGTGATGTTAGTTACTCGAACCCTTTCTGTCAGTTACTCTTCCATGGGTTATCTATGTAGTTTCTTTTTGATGTTATAAACTGTTGCTCTTTTGGTTCTGTATAGGACTCAATGGTTGAATACTTGGCCTTCGTGGTTATCAGGTTGTAATATTTGTAGGGGATAGGGTCCCCTCAACCCTCTTTTACCTCTAATAAAAAATAATATTGTATATAATCACACAATGTAAAAAGGGTTATATGTAAGTAATTTTTTATAATTCTTTTGTTGATTCAAAATCAAAATATCTATCCATAGTTATTTTTTCAATTAGTCCCAAACTTGAGTCATTTATTCCTTAACTATCAAAGTGTCATATTCAAATTTAGTATTGTCAATTTCATCATCTTCCATGTGTCTAAATTGAGTCACTCTTGAAAATCATAATTTTATTGTTGTCACATCCACTTCATTAAGTCGGAGTCAAAAGTCTGTAAAAAAATTGCCTTACAGATGCATTTTTGTTGTTACCTGACATCCAAAAAATAAATGATTTCACATTTTGGGGGGGAATAATGAACAATGTGGAAATAATTGATCTTCATATCAAAATATGGTTGAGTTAGCAACACATGACACTACAGGATGGAGGTACAAGAGGATGGAGGAAAAACAAATTCCTCTCACTAGCCGTAATCAACAGGGCAAAAAAATGAAGTTGTGGCATTTTTATTTAGTGTGTTTTTTAAGTTTTAGTGTATATCTCATTGTTCGTAATTCATTTTATAGCATATTTCAGCTATAATAAAGTGACAAGATTCCTATGTAGTTTCCTAATGTGAAGATATTGTGGAAATATGAACGCATAAAGGAAAAAACAACATCATGTTTCTTGAAGAGGATGAGAAGGTGCTCAGACCTAGAACATGGGTTCCTTTTTGGTGGACATGGGTCAATTTTGGTCAAACATGAATTCATACAGTGAACAAGGGTTCATTTTGGATGAATAGGGGTTCACTCTGAGGTTGTTGGTCAACCTTTGCAAAACCATTAGTGAGCCAAAATCATGAGCATGCATTGGTAGAAAAATGTGAAGGAAGTGTGATTGTTTTTCTACCATGTTCGCACTAAGGTGGGGAATGTTAGGAATATAGTGTTCACATGTGGTTCAATTTTACTGTATGGTGATTACGAGAGGTTTTATAATGTCAAACATGTGCTTCCTATGCAAAAAAGAGGTTAATGACATCAAGCATCTCTTAGTTTATTGTGAGTATGCTTTAATGATCTAGATTTATGTTTTCTCAAAGTTCAATGTTTATTGGACAATTCTAAAGGATTTCTCCAACTATGGATCTAGTGGGATCCTCCTTTTAAGCATTGTGTTATTAGAAGACTTTGGAAATTGGCTATGCCTCACATTAGCTGGAGGATCTGGAAAGATAGAAATGATATTACATTTGAAAATAGCAGACAACAATGCACAGATAACTTTGTTTAGATTGTTAATGTTATAAAAGATAATATAGAGAGATTCAAATCTCCCAAGAATAAGAAGTATCCTGAAGATGAAGAATGTATTCTTTCCAACTTGAAGATTGGTATTGCAAATGTGTGAAAACGTAAAACTCCAAACATTGATAGTTCATCAATTCGTTGGATCCCTCCCCCAAATTCATGGTACAAACTTAACTTTTATGGAGCCTCTAAGGGCAACCCAGGGGTAGCTACTGGTGGAGGTGTAATTCGGGATCATAAAGGTTGCTTAGTTATATGCGGAAGCCTTATCGGCTCTTTGGGGGCTGAGGCTTGCCAAGGAACATAACATCCAGAATAACATTGTGGAAGGGGAATCCTTAAATAATATCAATCACCTTAATCATATTTATCCCCCTAGTTAGATCATTAAATATTTGAACATAATGATTAAGTGGTCAAGCCAACCCTTAATGTATATGGGTCCATCACTAATATATATGTTAATATTTAATAATATGAAATATTTATATTTCTATTATTAAATATGCTAACCTAGGTATATACTTTAGGTTAAATATTTAATATCATGAAATGATTATATTTCTAATATTAAATATTATAAACCTAGGTGTATGTGTCAACCATTTTAGGTTGAAAAGGTGGGTCGGGAGACATACCCGATCACCTTATATAAAAAGGACTTTAGGTCCTCATTTGATATATTCGAGAAATATATCAAAGGTGTGCAAATCAAGTGATTTGGTTTTACCCTTGGTAAATAGGGTTTTAAAGGAGGAGGTGATCTTACTGGATGTAAAATAAGTTCTCTGAAGTAATCAAGGTGTTTACAATCAAGTGATTTGTTATTTTCAAAGTGGTTTTTACCCTATTGGATTTTCCACTATAAATAAAAGTGTCACTGTGTTATTTATTTCCTGTAAGTATTTCTTTATTTAATTATGTTATGATGTAATATTTATTTAAATATATATTGTAACATTATATAATATGTAAGTTGATTAAATCCGTATTTATTAGAATCCTCAAATTCTAACATGGTAACAGAGCGAGGTAAATTAAATAAATTAAGATCAAATGTTTTGTATTTTATTTATTTAATTTGTACGGGTTTTTTCAACCAACCCGAAAGGGTATTTAAAAGTATCCAGTCCCCTTCTTTTTTTCCCCAATTTATTTTGGCATTACATTTGTGCAATTAAACTCTCGTAAAAATTTTAGGGTTTTTCAATTTTAAATCCCTAATTTTTTGGGGGGGGGGGTAGATGTAATATGATATGATTCTTACTTTCATTTACATTTTGTAAATTATATGGAATTAATGTTTGTTTGGAGATTGATGTGTGCACAGGTGAAAGGGGCTTCAAATATTTACCTGCGTGAAAATCACATACAGAAAAAGAAAAAGATTTATTACTATATGAAATAATTTTCATGTTTTCTATAATTTCAAATGTTTGCAGGTTAAATATTTCAGAAGGTAAATTCATACCCGTGTTCTTTGGTCCCCTCTAAAAGGATTCGATTTGAAAAACTATAGTTTATAGTTAATCTATAACTATATCCTATATAATTTGAAAACTATATTATTATTTTTAAATAAAAATATATATAATATAGAATAAGGTTTATATAATAATTTATATAAACATCATATTAAAATTTATATAGTTTTGAAAAAAAAAATATATATTAAAAGTCTTAAACCATATTAAAATTACATGGGATTGAGGGAAGAGTCAACAGACCATATTCTAAGCCTAAGTTTAAATCATATTTAAACTTAACTTATAAATCTAGGCATATATAGTTTTTTTTAAAAAAAGAAACAAACCTAAGTTTGAATCATATTTTATATATATGGTTAGTTTAAACTGCTTAAAATATAAATTTTATTAGATTTGGTTTATATATGTTTAAAAAAAACTTAAGTGCTTACTTTTTTTAGTAAGGGGGCCCGTGTTTATTGTTGGCCATGAAGGGATTACTTTTTAAATCTTAATACTTATTAAATAAAACCTAACATGTGTCCCTAACCATTTATATTATCCATGTAAGGGGGCGGCCCCATTCATTTATATCTTATAGTTTATAAAAACTATATAAATAAACCTATTTAAAGGTTTTCTTTTATATAAGAGTGGGAGTGGAGAATAAAATGAGATAATATCTCAGGTATAAATGTGGAATCTCAAGTATAAATGGATAATTTATTAAAAAATTTTTATTGGTGGCCCACGTGAAGTGTGGTAAATATTTATTAAAATATTGGTTTATAAATAAAAGTTTTAAAGTTTTTAGCTTGTAGGAATTCATATAAAATATTTTGTAATACTTTCATAGTTTTAAATGTGTGCAGGGTAAAATTAAGAGTAAATGAAGGGAGGAGACAAGGTTCATGAAAATAGGGATTTCAATTTATTTCATTGGTCGGGTGAAATTACTTGTCCCCTCTGTAAAATATGCAGGTTAATCTATACTCTCATAAATCTACTTGCACTGGTAAAATTCTTTTAACCTGGTCTATGTCCTTTAAACCCCTTTAATAAGGGTTATGTGTTTTTTAATAAAAAAATATACTATAGTTTATAATTTTTATGAACTATATGTTGTTTTTTATTTACATTCTATAAACTATATACATTTTTTTAATAAAAAATGTATATATTTTTACATTATAAATTATAATAGGTTATTATAATGTGTTAAAATATAACCTCCCTAATATTATACAGAAGAAGAAATTCTGGAATTTCACATTCTGGAAATACACAAGTTTTGGCTTCATTAAATTTGATGGTTAATATACAAATGACCGTCATGGTAGACCAAACATAAGACAATATGACGGTCATTTAGACGTCAAATTTAAGCTCGTAGGTTCCAGGAAACTTTATTGTGTTAAAATTGACGGTCAAATGACTGTCACGATAGACCAAAAAAAAGCCATTATGACAGTCATTTAGACGTCAAATTGAAGTTGGCCGGATCTTTGTGTACATTAATTTTTTTTCAAAAATTTTAAGTTTTTATGCATTCTTAGGGGTCTCTTCTTCACTTCTATATGGTCAAAATATTTTTTATATAAATCTAGGGTATAATGCAGAGCCTTTTATAATGCGGGTTATTATTTTAATCATGGGAGGTTAATTAGTATGCATTGTAATGACATAATTAGTTATGATCAAATAGTTTCTTTAGATCTATAAAATTAAAATCTTGATTCTATTAAAAGTTTTTTTTATTATCGATAAATATGTATCTAACTGGTATATTCTAGTTTTATAATGGTGTTTTACAAGTTTAGGAAAACAATGATGTTAAGATAATGGGGTGTGTTTTACAAGTGGAAAATAATGGATCCAGTTATTTTCTTGACAAAACCCAGATCCTGAATGAAACCAACTACAACATTTGGGTCAAAATAAATTTATGGCGAGGAAAATATGATTGTTTCTAATCTGAGGTTGCTCCCATCGGTTGTCAAGTAAACTATAGATAACATGAATACCTTGTAACGAATGCAAGAAATTCTTTTAACTATGCAATGTGAACGATGAGTACCTTCTACACATTATGTAATATTTTTATCTGAAAAATGGATACAACTAGAATTTGCATAAAGGATACTTTATATCAAGGATAGTAATGAGAGTATAATAGCTTAAGGATTCTAAGAAATATATATTTTTTTATGATTTCTCTTCTATATATTTTTACATTATAAATTATAATAGGTTATTATAATGTGTTAAAATATAACCTCCCTAATATTATCAGAAGAAGAAATGAATTTCACATTCTGGAAATACAAAAGGTTTTGTGTTGTCATTAAATTTGACGGTCAAAGTGACTTCATCAAATGACCTAAACATAAGACAATATGATTTTTAGATTAAGCTCGTAGTTTCTAGGAACCTTTCATTGTGTTAAAATTTATTAAATGGTCAAATGATTCATATGATAGATGGTCATTATGACAGTCATTTAGATTAATAGACCGGATTTTTCTACATTAATATTTTTTCTTTGAAGTTGTTATGCATTCTTAGGGGTCTCTTCTTACTTCTATATGGTTTAAATATTTTTTATATAGATCTTGGGTTATAATGCAGAGCCCTTTATATTGTGGGTTAATTATTTTGATCATGAGAGGTTAATTAGTATGCATTGTAATGACATAATTAGTTATGATCAAATAATTTTAATTTATAAAATGATTCTATTAAAAAATTTCACCTTTATTATTAGATAAATATGTATCTAAAACTCATGGTACATTGTATATTATAATTAGGGTGTGTTTTATGAAGTTTAGGAAAACAATGGTCCAACTATTTCTGTCTTGACAAAATCTAAATCCTGAATGAAACCAACTACAACATTTGGGTAAAACAAAATTTATGGCGAAAAACTCTTGTACGATTATTTCTAGATCTGAGGTTTCTCCCACCGATCATTAAGCAACTGTAGATAACATGAATACATTCTTGCAATGAAAACACCTGCAGGAGGCTCTTTCTATGATTCTACGCAATGTGAACAAGAGTACCTTCTACACATTGGTAATATCGAACATCTAAAAGAGGTATGGACACAACTAGAATCCATGCATGAAGGATACTTGGTATATCAAGGATAGTAATGAGAGTAAATAGCTGAAGGAATTCAAAGAAATGGTCTGTATATTTTTATGATTTCTCTTCTACATCTTGTTTTATATCTCAAAGTTTGAATAATTCAAAACTATGGCATAAAAGGTTATGACATATTAATTATCGAAGCTTATATGAAATGTCTAGATATAATCTAGTGAAAAGTTTACATGTGTTGTCTTCTTCTCTTGAAGTTACTTTATTAAATGCTTCTAAATGATGGTTTTGATTCTGATTTAGTAAATAGTCATGATGATGTTTTGATGTTATAGATGTTTCTGAAACTCTTATCTTCCTAGATAAGAAATTAAATTGGGCTCAATCTATGTTGGAAAGTTCAAATTCTATTAACCTTAGGAAAATGACCAGAAGCCATCATATGTACCATGCATTAATTACCTTGTATGAACCTGAGCCATGAAGTATTATAGGGTCTAGGTGGATATACAAAGTAAAATATAATGTTGATGGTAGTATTAACAAACATAAAGCTAGACTTGTTGCTAGAGGTTTCACTCAGAAACCTGGTATTGATTATGTTGAGACATTTCCTGTAGCTAAAATGAGTACTGTTAGGGCCTTATTTGTAATTTCCGCTCAATTTGGGTGGGAAATCCACCAAATGGATAAGAAAAATACTTTTTTGAATTACGATTTAAAAGAAGAACTTTACATGTTTCAACCTAAAGGATTTGAAGAAACTGGTAAAAAAAACTATGTTTGTAAGTTGAGAAATCCTTGTATGGTTTAAAACAAGCTCTTAGAGCTTGGTATGTGAAAATTGTTTCCTTCTTTAAACTGTTAGGTTTTGTTAATTGTTCTTCTAACAATGATATATTCATTAAGCAATAAGGCTCACATATTATCATTATATGTATATATGTTGATGATTTTCTTATGTCTGGTGACAATTCTGATTTAATTCATAGGATTAAAGAGAAATTGAAGCAGTACTTTGAAATGAATGAGTTAGGTCTCTCACATCATGTTATTTGTATGATTGTATTTCATTCTATTGTTATTTTTCAAAACACAATATGCAACCATTGTATTGAAAAAGTTTCTTATGATTGATTGTAAACCATTTTCTACTTCAATGGAAGTTGGAATAAATATTGATCCTAAATCTGCATATGAAAAAGGTTGATCCTATTTTATATACGTTGTTAGTTGATAGTTTGATTTATCTAACTATAACTAGATCAGATATTTCCTATACAGTAGGAATTACTTCAAGGTTTATGCAGGAACCTTTTTTAGAGATCATTGGAATCTTGCAAAAAGAATTTTTAGATATTTGAAAGGAACAATCAATTATGGGTTGCATTATAATAAGAATGAAAATGCTATCTTATATGGATTTTGTGATTCTAACCATACTGATGTTGTGTTATAAAATATATTGGATATGTGTTCAAGTTTTTTGGTGTAGGAACCATTACTTGGAACAAAAAATACAATCAACAGTCTCCATTTCTTCTACTGAGGCAGAGAAGTACAATGGAAGAAGTAAAGAAGCCATGTGGCTGCAACGACTGTTGGTAGAGATACACATGGAAGCTAAAGGAAGTATTTCTCTTCTATGTGGTGGTCAGAGTTGTATTACTCTTGATTAAGAATCTAGTTCAACATCAGAGGATGAAGAACATTGAGATACATATATGCTTCACCCGTGAGAAGGTGCAAAGTGATGAGATAAATCTCAAGTTCATGTTGACTGAAGAGCAGGTTGCTGACATCTTCACAAAGTCCCTGAGTGCTGCAAAGTTTTGTCACTTTCATGAAAATATTGGATTGTCGGAGTTTCCATTGAGGGGGAGTGTGCATGACAATGTCACCTCCTAATGGAACTTGGTTTTTGTAAAAATACCTTCGGCATTTGTAAAATACCTTCGGGAAAGTGTAAAAAAAGACCTTCGGGCAAGTGTAAAAAGACCTTTGGGCATGTATACCTCCTTCGATTTCTTTTTTAGAAAGAAGTGTAGAAAGATCTTAAAGGATGGTCTTCAGTAAACTCTTTAGTGCTATTGAATTTATTGGTAAACATCTAGTACAAGCATATTGTTAAGGAGGTCCTTGGTTGTAAAAGGCTCCTATATGCTTGGGTTCAATAACCTTTTATGAGAACCTGTGAGAACATGTAAAACTCACAAATCATACTTAGCCACTTATCATGGGATGATCTTTGGGATTCCAAATCCTTTTGTACCAAAAGGTAAATTGAGTATGATGAAGGTGTTATAATTCCTTCAACCGATATGCTAGCCTAAAACCTTTATGGTTTAAGGATTGTAAATCTTGTAGTGTACCACATGTAGGTAATCTATTGGCATATGTTATGTTATCCCACTTAACATTAAGGGGGAGTGTTGGAACATAATGATTAAGTGGTCTGGCCAACCCTTAATGTATATGGGTCCTTCACTAATATATAGGTTAATATTTAATAATATGAAATATTTATATTTCTATTATTAAATATGCTAACCTAGGTATATACTTTAGGTTAAATATTTAATATCATGAAATGATTATATTTCTAATATTAAATATTATAAACCTAGGTGTATGTGTCAACCATTTTAGGTTGAAAAGGTGGGTCGGGAGACATACCCGATCACCTTATATAAAAAGGACTTTAGGTCCTCATTTGATATATTCGGGAAATATATCAAAGGTGTGCAAATCAAGTGATTTGGTTTTACCCTTGGTAAATAGGGTTTCAAAGGAGGAGGTGATCTTACTGGATGTAAAATAAGTTCTCTGAAGTAAAAGGTTATTTTCAAAGTGGTTTTTACCCTATTGGGGTTTTCTACTATAAATATTGTGTCACCTGTGTTATTTATTTCCTGTAAGTATTTCTTTATTTACTTATGTTATGATGTAATATTTATTTAAATATTTATTGTAACATTATGTAATATGTAAGTTGATTAAATCCGTATTTATTAGAATCCTCAAATTCTAATGTGTTGATGAATGAAGCTGATTGCTGAGGAGACTAGGGTTTTTTTGGATGGTTTCTAGTTTTTTATCGAAAGGTTCGAAAATATTACAGAAGCAAAGAAATTTTTTGAAGAAGGGGAGGAGCTTGTATTTTTTATGGCAGGCATCAAGGTAAGTTCCATTCTGAAACCCTACGCTGAGATTACTAAAATGATGGTTTGATTCATCTCCCTTAAAGGGCACTTTGTCATTGTTCCTACCAAGAACTTGGTGTTTCTCAACGATTTTAGGAGACAATTTACAGTTTGTTTCCAACATTACCTCTTGAATTCACTTGAACACTCCATTATCAATTTCTAGAAGCATACCAGGGCCATCCCCCTCCACCAGGGGCTCATCTTCCTCCTACATAAACTTTTCCCCTGAAAATTCCCTGCCATTCCTATCTCTCCCAGCAACGCCCCTCTCCCTTTCTAACTACTCCTTCAAATAACTTGACCACCTCTTCCAAGGCTAGAGCTATCAAAACTAAGAACCCTAAACTCAACAAAGTGGCCTCTCCTCCCTCTGCCCATGTTCTCAGGGGCAAAAAAGAAATGGAAGTTGTTCAAAATCTTTTACACATTAGCAATGTTGGTCAAGATAATGCCTCATAGGATGAGAGGGATAATACTCTTCTTAGATTGGACTTATTGGAAAAAGAGGTTGTGAATATTAAGGAGTTTCATCAATTAACCAAGAAAAAGGGTAAGAGAAAATTGAATGATGATGCGGATATTGAAATTGATCATACTAAGGATATTTACAAAAAATTTAACTCATTAGAAAATAAATTGGGGAGGGAAAATGATAAACATGATCATAATATGGCCATTTTCAATGCCATTAGTGAGTTCCTAGAGCAACATGTTCGAAGCATTTCAATGTTGAGTGGGATGCCTGAAGCCATTTGGGGGACTGAAAAGGAAATAAATCAGGTTATTTCAAAGTTGAACATGAATGATCCAACACACACTACCACTCTGTCGCTTTTCACTTCTTTTAGCACTATAAAATATAGGATTGATAGGGCCTCCAAGAAATAACTCCCCTTGGTCTGGCTGGTTCCATTTTAGTTATTGCTCTATTTCAGACAGAATGTTGTTTTTTAGCTGCTTAATTGTAGTTTTTTCCTTGTTTTCCTTTTTCCTAGTATCTTTTTTTTGGGTTACTGTTGGAATTTTTATATTATCCAGATTCTGATCCTCTTTTGATTTTATTTTTCATGTTTGATCTAGTTGTTGAGCCTTTCTTGTAAGTGGGTATAGTCCTTCCAAAACTATTTTCCATTAATAAAAAAAATTACCGTATGGTAAATATATATTTACATGGTAGTTAGTAAATGGTAAAAATAAATAAGGTAAAGGTTAGTAGTTGGTTAGTAAGCTATACCCGTATATATATTTGAACGTGTTATAATTTGTTATTTGTTATTAGCCGTGACTATCCTGGGTTATTTGATCCTATAAAATAGGATGTTGTTTTTTTAATTTAGATGGCTATATTATAGCCATACATGCATTGTAAAATTTTAGCAGTAAGTTAATAAAAGAATATTTTTTACTATGTTAATATGACTCTGACCAAATTTAATACGCTCAGAAATAACCCGAAGGATCAAAATGGTTATGAGAAACAATCAAGGAACTAAGGTCCTCAATCAAAACTATGGTGTTATAATGGATGATTTCACCAACCAAACCAAGAAGAAAAATGTTGTGAACATGAATAATGCAAAAAATAACAACATAAACATGAAAAATTAGACTAGTAACAGCCTTACCCCTTCTATTAACGTGGTTGAATTCTATCATGCTCCCTTGCAATAGGTTCAAACTCAATGCCAAAGCCCCTACAAAAACCAATTCCTAAATCAATATCAAAACCAAGGTCAAAGGCCTCTGACCTATAATTACAATAATAGAAACTAGAACAATAAAGGAACTATGGGACACAATAGAGTCAAAACCAAATACCTCAAGACTATGATCCCACCTTATAATGTTGTTTCCGTAGAGTTATAAGAAATGATACTTGGATATGTAGGTACTAATAAGTTAATACAACATCTTATAAAAGGCTAGAGAAAACTCTTCATTGAGATGTTCTTAGGTTATCCCACGACACCTACATAAACTACTCACATGGGGCTTGTTTCTCTATAGAATTATTCTATTGGGATTTATAAAGACCCCTTCCTAATGCACCCAAAAAGTTGGAAGCTTAATCCTCATGGAACCAATAAGGGGGGTCTTCTACGAAACAATGATCACAAAGACTCTACGTCCACCGATCTATGAGTATCTCCTAATTTCTACAACCAAAATCAAAATAATATTGTGGGCATAGTTGACTGAGAAACTGAGCCAAAAATCCACTTCGCTAATCATACCCATGACTATTCATTACAAAATATCCCTATTGACCCCTTAGTGTAGGATGTTAAGCTAGTAGTGTCAAGGCCATTAGGGGCATATGATTTAATTACGGACCTAACCAAGACCTTCTCCTACATATTATTTTTGGATTTTTTGAAGAACTAACTAACATACCAATATAATTTGTTAGAATTATTGGGTCTTGGTCACTTAATTCATGTGACACCTCCTTTAGAAGCCCAAATAAACCATATAGACTTCGATGTTCACCCTCCAGGCCAAAATGAAAGAGATGTTGGGTTTGTATTTGATATTAACAATATTCCTACTAACATTGAACTAACATGAAGAGGTGATCCTGCATTATATTTACAAGTTTGGATCTACACCAATTATGTTAAAAGAGTCATGATTGACAATGGAGTTGTAGTTAACATTGTCCCATTTTCATTCTTTTAAAAACTAGCTTATGGGGAGACAAATGGTTCATCAACCTAAAACATGTTGAGAGGTTATGATAGCCTTAAGGATACTTCCATTGTAACCATAGTTTTTTCGGTCACTCTTTGACCCAGGACTATGTTGACCTAGTTTTATATTATAGATAAGGAATCTAACTATAATATGATTCTCAGAAAACCTTGGATTCATAAGATGAAGGTCATTCCCTCTACTCTATTCCAAGAAGTTAAATTCCTTTATTTGGGGAAGGCATTTTTGGCTCAGGGTGATGTAAAGCCTTTTGAAATCCATCAGGCCAATCTTAAGAAGAAGCATAGGGTTCATATAGAGTTTGAACTCACAAAAAATTGGTTTTATAGGCCTCTTCCTTCAGGGGGGGCCATTATTTCTAAAAATGAAGCTAGAAGCACCTAAAGTAATTGAAGGTGTGGATGTTAATGAAAACACATCCACTCTAGTATAAATGGTTTCAACAAAAAATACATCTGAAATTGTGAAGATCATAGAGAATGATCCACCAATCATTATTCCCTTTGATTCTTTAGGCATTGGTCATGCTCTTGGGATATCCACTCTCCTTGTAGATGACTTTGTAAAGGTCTGCATAATTGCCATTTCAAAGATTCAAGAAGAGGGTCCAAAGAGTAATGAAACATCTATCTTCCCTAATGATTGCTAGAATCTTAACTATGACATTGTAAAGTTTTTCTTTGGCGTAGGGGTAGGGGTGATCCTCACTTTTCCAGAGGGGAGGGTCATGCCTTTTTCCTTCAAGTTGAACTTTGAGTGTACAAATAACAAAGATGAGTATGAATATCTTCTTCCTATACTCATTATGGTAAAGAGGATGGGTATGAATAATGTGAGAGTATTGGGTGACTCAAAACTCATTTACAAGTAAGTCTCAGAAGTCTATGAGACTAAAGAAGTGAACATTAAACTCTACAAGTCCATAGTGCATGAGCTTTGTAATGGTTTTGAATTTATTTCCATATAATTTGTTCCGAGAGAGAAAAAATAACTTGTTGATTCTATGACCATGTATTCCTCTCATTTTTTTCCTAGTGAGGACTTAAAAGAAACTAAGTTCATCATTTGAATCTTAGCCAAACCTTTAGTTCAAAAGATTCCCACCAATGCAATTTTGGCATACGTTGAGACTGAAAAATGATCCCATCACATTATATTTTTTTGAAAATGACAAAGAAATATTAGGAGACCTCAATACTTACACAAAACTTCATCCCACATATCATAATAAGTGATTTTACCTTATACCTTACCCTTCCTCCTAATTCATAGATTGAGTGATGAAATATTCCTCATTGGAATATTTTGAAATCTTTGAAGTAGAGGAAGAAGAAATATAGTTTCCTCCAGTCCCACCTAAGTTTCAATAGGGTAATGCCTCCTTAATCGAAGGAACAATAGACATAAACATAGGGATAAAATAGGAACACAAACTACTAAAGCATGGTTCTTCGTTGTCACTAGAAGAGATATAAACACAAACTAAGGTGCTCAAATAATACTATAAATCCTTTTCCTTTAGCTATAAATATATGATGGGTGTTGTTCATGACGTGGTATTTCACAACCTCGTTATAAAATCTGATGTGAAACACATGAAGTAGAAATTAAGGCCCATGAAGCTAAACATGGATTTAATGGTTAAGGAATAAGTTATGAAACTCCTTCAAGTAGGGTTTGTATAACTAGTAGATTACTTTGTGTGGTTGTTAAACATCGTCCCAATTCTAAAAATAATAGGAAGACAATAATTTTTATTGAATTCAGGGATAATAAAAAAAATTCTTGTCCCAAATATGATTTCCCTTTGCCTTTAATTTACATTGTTATTGATGCAATGACTAGGTAATAGTTGTTGTCTCTTATGGATGGATTTTCTGGTTACAACCAGATAAGGATTTCATAGGAGGACCAAAGAAAAAATAATTATACTACTCCTTGGGGAAATTTCTATTATGTTATCATGCCTTTCGGTTTAAATAATTCCAGAGCCACCTACCCGTGGGTCATGGCATACATTTTCCATGATCGTATTTATAAGATCGTGGAGACTTATGTTGATGATTTTCTTGTAAAACCTAAGAAATGTGGCTATCATCCATAGGTGCTTCATATTATTCTCTGGCACCTAATCTAATATGGTGTAACACTAAATCTTGAAAATTCCATGGTCGAAGTAACATGAGGCAATTTTTTATGTTATATCATCCCTTCCTAAGGTTGTGACATCAATCCAGTGAAAATTTGGGTGTTTTTGGAAATTTCCCCATCCACAGATGAGTCAGACATCAGATATTTCCTAGGTAGTTGTGGGGAAATTCATATTTTTATTCATAACTTAACATACACCATTCATCCCATCAACAAATTATTGAAGAAAGAGTGTAGAATAGATTAAATTGATAAATTTCACAAAGCATTTGATTATGAAAAGTGCTTCCTTATGTCCCCACCTATACTCATTCCACAAAAATTTGACCATCCATTATTTTTATATCTCGAGCCACTAATGTCTCTATAGTGTGTATGTTGGAAAAAGATGATGATGATGGTCATGAGTGTGCCATTTATTTCATCAGCCATACTCTTCTAGACCACAAGACATTATATATGCAAGTAGAGAAGGATTTCTTCCCCATTGTTTACACAATAAAGAGGTTAAGGCATTATATGCTTAACCAAGAGACATGAGTAATTGTCAAATCTGATAAGCTGTGAATGTTCTTAACTCAAGCGACCTTGTCTAAGAAGGTTGGTCTTCTCATCACACTTATGGATGAGTTCAAAATCCCCTATTTCAACAAAATTTCTATTAAGGGACAAATCATCACTGATTGGTTGGGATAAAATCCTATAGACTCCTAGGAACTAGCGGATTTGGATTTACCTAATGAATATGTTATTGGCATAGAAGAAAATTCTCCCATCACTTTGTGTCTATGGTACAATGACATTATTAATCACATTATGGAAATTTTTTATCTTGAAGGAGAAAGCTTGTACAAAAAGGTGAAGGTTGCATGTCATAGCCATGAAATATGTGATTGTAGAATAAGTTCCCTACTGTAGAGCCTTTGATGACATACTTATGAGATGTATTGATGAAGAAGAAGAGGAAAAAAATCTCTTTGAAGCCCACACTAGATTCTATGGTGGCCATTTTAAGGGAATTAAACCACTCGTAAGATTCATTAGATGTTTTATTTCGGGCCCACATTAGAACGTGATGCTATGAAGTACGTGCACAAGTGCCAAAAGTACCAAAAATTCTTACACGTAATACATATCCCTACTTAGGCTCTACAACCAATAGTTACATCCTATCCCTTTTACACTTTGGGTCTTGATCTAATAGTGAAGCTCTCTCCATCATCATCAGATGGCCATAATTTCATTATCACAGCCACATAGTATTTTACAAAGTGGTATGAGACCATGCCCCTTACTACTATACCTAGATATTTAATTGTCAAGTTTATTTTAAATCATATTATCTATAGGTATGGAGTCCAATAAGTCATTACCTCATATAATGAAATTCCTTTTAAGAACAAATATGTGCATGATTTGTGTATGAAATTAAAAAATATCCCACCACACAACCTCTTTATACTATCCTCAAGCTAATGAAAAGGATGAGGTTACGAATAAGAAATTAAAGTTATTCTCCTTAAGAAGAATAAGGAGAACAATAGATTAGAATTTAAAGTTATTCCCATCCTTGTGGGCCTATAGAACATCAGTACGAAAAATTACGGGGATAACCCCTTTCTATTTATTCTTCAGTTATGAAGCAGTCTTACCAATTGAAGTAGAACTACCTAATTTCCATCTTTCTCTACAAGGCATCTTGGATGAATATATGTATTGATAAGTGTGGTTGGTTGAACTATAAACCCTAGATGAAACTTATCTTAGGGATGAAAAAAATCACCAGGTTTATACTAACACAATTTTTTTCCAGTATAACAAGGTGCATGAACATGAGATATAGGTAGGAGACCAAGTACTAATACTTGATAGCCAAATCAATAAAAAGGTTGGTAAAGGATTTTTTTTTATAAAAAAATGGTTAGGTTTGTACCAAGTAATGAAAGACTACAAGAATGATGTGTACTACCTATGTACTCTAGAAGGTGAAAAATTTAGTGAATCAGTTAATTCACTTCACCTCAAACACTTATATGCATAGTTCATTTGTGTTTCAGCACTGTACATTATTGCATCAATATTGTTCACTTTTGTTCACCTATCTCAACCTTCAGTGGTGAACCATTGCATCCTATTGGTTATGTAGGGTTAAGGATAAGGGAAATCAATCCCTCCCAAAATAAAAATCTAAAATTAATAAAAAAACAAACAATAAAAACAAAAATATTTCATCTATAAATAAAACTACACTTATTTTCCCTACCAATATTTGGTGATGAGCCCATTCTTCCTACTAGTGGGATGAGGTTTGGAAAGGAGGGAATCTCCCTTACTCACCTATGTTTTATATTTGGTGATGAGCCCATGCTTCTTACTAGTAGTATAGGGAAAGACTTGAAATCAAAAACTTGCAAATAGAATTGGGTAAGACAAGTAATTTGGGTCAATAAATAAAAAACTTGCAAATAAATTAAGAAATCAAAAATTTCTTTGAAATCTTAAAATCCTAAGAAAATGAGCTAGATATGTATGTTAAAAGAGATTCAATCCTAAAAACCATATTTTTTCAATCAAAAGGCCATCCACAGATCTAAGTATTGTTAAAATTGAAATTAAAACACATTCTAAACTTAGTTGGCCTTGTTTACGGTTGAGTTGTAGGTTCCTAATTGGATCTTTGCCAAAATATCATCTTCTTGTCACTGTCTTCGTTATTCAAGATCATATTACTCATGCCCTTCTTGGTTCTCGATGATGAGCCATCACAACTTACTAGTTACATGGAGTTAAGAATGAAGTGAGATCATTTTCTCATCATACTACATTCATCACATTTTTCTGATAAAATAAAATTTCTAAATATTTCTTGTAAATCAAAGTATTAGAATTACAATTTGTTCTCATATGCATTTTTCTATCACATTTACATCAGCATCCATAGCATGCATCTAAAAAAAATCATTAGAAATTATAACTATCTAAGAGTACACAAATGAGATAAACCATGACCAAGTCAACTATTGTAAAAGAATGCTGAACAAAAAAGATGTCTATATATATGTATATAATCACACTCTAACAACTGTGGTTGAAACTCTCATCTATGAGTCAAAAATAAAAAAATCAATATGTGTATAAAAATGGTCCAAAAATAATAAGGTCCCATGGCCTATCTCTCTCTGTGGGATCCCTAAGAAGGTGCATGATAACGGATCCTATTGTGGCTCCTACAAAAAGAATGACTGGGCGTAGCATGAGAACCTTTGTGTATTGATAAGTGGGAATTCTTGTGAGACTATCCATGAGATGGGGAAGGTCATCTTTCAGTAGTAGTGGTTCCATTATGATAATTTTCTAGCCATTTTCTTCTCTTAGCCAGCTCATGTGCTACAAGGTTAGTCCTAATCCGATTCATGGCCTCTGTAACATGCCATTCTGATGTGAACACATCTATGTGACGTCCAACCATTGTTGGGTGTTTAGTATTTGCAAAAATATACTCTTGTGTTATCCTTGTGGGGAGCGTAAATTTATCTACGAGAATATGCCTAGTAAAGTCTTGGCATCCATCTATCGTAGCTGCAAAGAACAAGTAAACAATGATGAGTTAAAAAAAACTCTAAAAAAGGGATAGTATGTAATCTGCTAGTAGTCTAGTTTAGAAATTAAAGTTAAGAAAATATTATATTACTTACTCAGATCTAAAGGCATCCAACTTGGATTAGTATCTGGTGCTGGTGCTAGTGTAGAATCTTGCACGGGATTCTCCTCTACTCTTGATTCCTTCCCTACCTACAAGTGTATGATTTCTTCTCCTCTATGGGCTGAGGCTCCTTAGTTTTAATTCTTCCCTCATCTTTCTCTACCTTGTCTCTAGAAGCCATGGAGGCCTCTCCAATGAGTTTCCACTTAGAATAAAACACGTTCTCCTCCTTCGATATTTTCTCGGCATTATTTTCCTTATCCCCACTGTGTGATGGGCCTACTATAATATGGAGTATTTTCTTCTACCTATATATTATCTCGACACTAGGATCTAGTGCAGCATGTAGTGTACTAATGGGAATCCCCTGAGTAACAAATTTATACTCTATCTTACCCCTTGAGGAAGATCTCAACTATTAGGAGGGCATATGCATAAGGAAATCCAAACTTCTAGGGAACCCTAAGGATTGGTTAGGTCTCAACTAGGCTAGCCCGATCAACCAACTAAACTATAATTATGCATGCAGTCACAATAATAGCCTCATGTCCCCACATTACACCCATATCCTGATATGGTTGTGCAATAATATTTACTGTAGTAAGTGTAGAAAATAATTAATATGGGCTCATGACTAAAGCCATGTCAACCCACCAAGCTTCTCTAACTACTCTGGGATCTATTATCCCAATTACCCTATGATCGGGGATCATCCTCTTGTAAATCAAACTTATTACCAATGTATGATGAATGATATTATTTCCCACCATCCTAGTAGCTTGGTTTAGATCATGATATGTAGTACCAAAATTTTTAATACCCCTTGCATATATTTGGTCATACTGCATAATGCTCTAAATAATAGGTGCCCAACAATTAAGAAGTTTGTCCCTACCATTATCTCTTACCAAACATGAGGCCAAAATTCCAATGATGGCCTTACGTAAGGTGGGGATACGTGTAGAGCTAACATAAACTAATCACACCCCTTATTTGGCACCTGTATTAGGTGTGTGTCCATCTCTTGATTAGGTATCCCACTAGTTAGCCTCAGAAACTGAACTGAATTAGTCAAAACTAACTTCCTTCTAGTGACAGGAACCCCCTAGATTTTATAAACATCCTCTAGAGTGATACTCCACTCTCCTCTAACTACAAGAATCTAAAAAGTGTTCTATTCTACATCATAGTATCTCAATAAATAAAAAAGAAAGCTACTCATGGATGCAACTATCTGCATCTATGATATCCTCCATATCCCAACCCTCTGTAACAAATCCCTTTATTCCTATGTCAAACCCTCAAATATATGAGGTATACAATCTTTCTCACGAGCTTTGTTCTATTTTACATACTTCCCTTGCATTAAAAAATATAAAGACAAGAGCAAGTTAGAATCATATACATGCATAATAATATCATAAAAACACTTACAAATACAATGAAAGACTAAACATTTGCTAGTACTTAGTAAAAAAATGGGAAACTACCTTGAAAGTTATACTACCAACACTTTTAGGAAAGTGGCAGTTGCAAAATTTCTGTAGTAGTTTCATATTTTTCAGTTGCCTAAGTGGTAGTTGCTTAACCATTGTGATGATTGCACAACCGCTACTATGTGTAGAGCAGTGTTTGATCAATCTCCATGGGTGGTTCTACCCACGAAATGCAAGTCATACCCTAAGGGGTCTAAAGTTCAAGAAACTATAAAAATACATCAAAATTAAATAAAGTAAAATAAAAATTCTACATGGTAGCCCCTTGTGGTCATTTTCACTATAAAATTATCAAAAAACTACCCCCTTATGGCTATTTTTTATGAAATCCTACATTTTAGGGTAGAAACAAATAAATACAGATAATGAACCTGTTCATGACCCGCTTCTCTTATCATGATTATGTTGTAATCATCTTTGAGTGCTCTTAATTTTGACTATACTCACATGTGAAATGGTCATAGGTAATCCAGATCTCAAAATTTCACCTTTTGGGTAAGTGTAATTGATTTCTATAAATAGTAATTTTGATATATATAACATTTTTTCTAATATTATTTTGAGTTTTTTTTTTCAGGGTGGGAGTGTTGACACAAGTATGATTCTCATCCTCACTACCATGGTGATTCTTATTTTCATTTTAATTTATAATGTTTTTTTGATTATACCTTTATCTGCACTTTATTAATGTTTTCTCTTATAGGTTGCGGGAAGCTTAGATTGGTGTAATTTCAACACACAAACATGTAAGGTATAATATCTAACTTTCCCATTTAGGAGCGTCATACTCAAACTTCACATTTTACACCACTTCATGGCTAAAATTATTCTCTAAGGGGGAAATATGTACACAACCAAATTCACACAATGTTATATTTTTATAACAGTAATAGTTCCCAATGATGATAACATTCATTTCCAAAATAAACGATGAATCCATTATCCATCTCTTTTCTTTTCTCTTTTTTATATGAATTAGCCTTCCTTACTTCATACTTTATCATCCTTGCATGCTTTCAAAATTTTTGATTTGGATGAGACTGAAAGCATTATACATAGAACAAAAATCCTTTTGTATTCTTGATATGCTCAGATCAAAACTCAAAACATAATAATAATAATTTTTATATTATATTCCATGCAGAAATATTACATATATATAGGAGGATGCCTCCTATATTATAGGATATTATCTCAATTGGAATATCCTCAAAATATCTCCAAGCCTATTATAATAGTAATACATTAATTATATTTTATGTTAATTATAATATATGAGATATTATAACTTGTTACAACAACCATATTAATTCAACAATAGTTGGAGTGCTAAATAGGATTTTCCTAACATTCCCCCCCCCTAAGTGAGAACATGGGAAAAACACCATCTTCAACCAAGTAGCATACCTCTTCATATCCTACATATGGTCTCAATCCTCAACATTGACTGTGGGAACTACATCATCCATGAGTAGGGGCCCATCAACCTATCTAGGTGAATACATGAATTTAGACCATTTAACCAATTCAAATCAACCATCAAGTCAATCTGATCAAGAACACTTCCTACAATAGTATCAAAGGTACAAATATTCACATCATCATTATCATAGGGGAAACACAAAAACTATACATCACATAGAAAAAAGGATGCTCATCTATTCTTATTCATCGCACATATAGAAACCAAATGTCACTAAATTATTTTTCAGCCTCTTAGGTAATGACCAAATCGAGGACACTGATTTTCCTGGCTCCATTGCCTCCATCCTCCAATGTCATGTATCTCACTTAAAAAATTCAAAATTGAAGCTCAAAATGTTCCACATTGGGTTTTTTTTATATAACTACCTCCCCACAATGTGAAACACATTATTTTTCGGATGTCGGGTAACACCGAAAATGCGTACGCTAGGCAATTTTTTTAATATTTTGGAGTTTTAAAAAAAATTCTCAATGACTCCAGAAGACAAATTTTATTAAACAATAATGAGACGGTAAATTAATTTATGATTTTATACTTTTTAAAAAGACAATAATAATATTGTAACAAGACAATAACAATAATTATAAAATCCCAAATTTATCGAGGATAATTTCCATAGCATAAATAAATGACTCTACTAGTGACTATTGACACAAAGGATCAATATAATTAAAATTTTCATGATTTAATAAAAGAAACATACTTAAAAATAATTGACTACATATAAGGATAATTAATATAAATAAGTTACTCTTAGTATGAAACTACTTTGTATAAAAGATATTTACCTAATCATAAAAAACTAAATAATAACATGACACTCTAAAATTATAACAGTCTTCTAACCAAACTAAAGGACACACACAAAACACATAAATGTCTATGCAATTGGACATATTTGAAAAAGATATCAGGTGATACATCTGGGTTTGATGGTGTCCATATAGTAAATTATGAAAATGAAGTCACCACATGATACCAGGCAATAACTATTGGGTAAGACTAATGTTGTTGAGGTAGACATGGATTTTTCATGAAAATATTGTGAATAAGATCTAATTCAGGTTACATATGGATGTGAGGATTGCGTCGATGTCAAGAACATGCTTGTAAGGATCCCACATTGGATTAGACTAAAAGTAGTATACATAGATCAACAATCCTTTTGTATTCTTGATATACTCAAAACAAAATGCAAAACATAAGAGTAATAATATTTATATTATATTTCATGTGGATATATTACATATATATAAGAGGATACCTCATATATTCTAGGATATTTTTTCAACCATAATATCCTCAAAATATCTCCAATTATAATAACAATACGTTAATTGTATTGTTATGTTAATTGTAATATATGATTTGTCATAAATCACTACAACAACCATATTAATCCAATAATAATGTGAGCATTAAATAGGATTTTCCTAACAACAAATTATTTTCTGCCCCTTTTCCTTATCTTTTCCCCGTTTAGTTACACAACTACCATAGAGGTTATATAACTATCATAGCATTTATGTTTCCATTGGTCTATCTTGACATGTGGTTACACAACCACTACACCGCCAAACTACGTAGATTGGTGGTTTTGTGTGCATTAATCTAAGACTCAAACAAAATTTTCAGTATGCATTTTGCTTCATTTCAAAATGGTTTCTTGCACATTTCTTGACCAAATCAACTAACTTTGAGCTTTGTATATGCTATTCGACCTCTTTTTCTTTACTTACTATTCTTAGTAAGTTAATTACCCCTTCCTATGGTGATTTGGCACTTCTTGATTGCCAAGTGTGTTGAACCATTTCCCTCCCAAATTTCCATTAAAACCTATATTTTTCCCAAAGTATTGGTTATAATCTCTTGAATTATAATTGCACCATTACTCTATCAGAATCTTTCCAAGAAGCACACAAGAAAACTCAAATCCTTTTCTTTATTACTCTCTTGCTTGCATTACTACCAAACTACCCTCAACCAGCTAGCTCTATCACTTCTAAATCTTCTTTTTCATAGCAACCAACATAGATCCCTGGACTACATTGGAATCGTCATTGGAAAATAAGTTGAGGGGACCAATAAAAGTAAAACCAACATTGGATATTGTTTTTGTTCTACTTTTCTAGGTTATAGGTGTATTTAAATTTCTATAAGATATATTAAATTAGTAGTTATATTTCATTTCATAATTAATTCAGAATATTTTTTTGAAAAGTTATACTTTACAAGTTGTTATATTTCCTCCTTCTCATATTATCCTTGTGGATTTACTTGGGAAGGTTTTGGAGGAAGTTCGTGTGCACATAAATTTCATTTTCTTCCCTATCAGATTATCTATATCTTTCCTTTTGTTTATTAGTTACATTGTATGTGAATACAAGAAAATATTCTCTTGAAATCTTCCTCCCTACTTATCCATGTGGATTTGCAAGGGAAGTAATTTTGAAGAAGTTTATGTTTCTATGTATTTTGTTGAAATTATTCTCATTTTTAGAGGTTGTGTGGGAATCTTCAAATTTTACCAAGGAAGTCTCAGGGGAAGAAATTTATTCTGAGAAAATTTTAATTCTTCTCAAGATTATGAGGTAAAGATAGAAGAAGTAAGATTCACAATTACAAATTAGGAAAAATCCATTGTTCTAACTAGATTAGGATTAATTCATCCACAATAGAGAAATAACCAAATCTAGATATTTCACTGTTTAGTTTATTTCATTTTAGAGTAAAAGTAGTTTTAATTTAATTGGAAGAAATTTCATTGTCTATGTAGATTTTATTTACTTATTTCAAGAAAACTAGAAAATCCTCTAAAACATAGATTAAATTAAGTAGATTTGTTTATTTTTATTATTTCCTCTTTTGTTAAAAAGTATCTAAAAATACAAAAACGAGTAGATTATATTGTTTAAATTTCTTTATTTAATTATTTGTAATTATTTAATCAATTATTTACATGTAGATTTAATTATAATAAAAATTAAGTAATGGACTTTGTTTAATTTGAATCTATTTGCATTCTTTGTTTAAATTAGCAACATAGATTTAATTAGAATGGAATTAACACAAGTTCCCTATGTTTCCTTAGTGGCCTAGGTTACCTGAACTTAGCCACATCCCCTTTTGGTTTCTTTGTGTGCTTTGTTTATTTATGTAGATTCTTTTTTTCATGCCCACATTACCATCCAAGAACCAAGAAAACCAAGACATAGACTGTGTGATCCAATAGTACTGCAATTGAACATTTTTACATAATTGTTTGATATTGATCAAGGCCTTAGACATCTTATCTTCTAGACAACCCATTCCCACCTAGTATCATCCAACAAGTGACTACTTTAAATGATAAGGAGGATAGTGGTAACGAGTTATGGGCAAACCATCCTAGTAGAGACTATAATTTTCCTTTCCCCATCTCTTGTCTCACATTCATGAACCTCTCTAAAGAGAAATTTACGAGATATGAAGGTCAATTTCCTCATGTTCACCATTTTGAGGTTTATTTTTCCAAAATGATATTGATATAAATCTTCGTGTGAAAATTATCCTAAATCGTTTGATTTCACCTTAGCAGGTTAGACATGCGTTCACTACCCTTAATGAAAAAATACCCATTGTGCTCGTTGAGAACATTAGTTTCCTTAATTTTCCTCATAGACACTTTCCACCAATGCCACCTATTCCTATTTATACATTCCATAGCCATCTATCCATTTTGTATCAGTTGTATTGACATGACCTTGGGAAGTTATGTGTGCCTTGATTCATGTGTTGATTCTTAGGCGTACAAAATTGGTGAACCTGATGTAAAGGACGGGTTCCTTTTTATTTCCTCCTTTCTTTCATTTCTTTCTTCCATCCTTCTCCTCTCCCATTATTTTGTGGGTGTTTATGTACCCCCCAAATATGTCAAGTTATGAATATGATAGGCCCATTTTGGTTCTTGATGGTTATTAGACTCACATGAGTATGCAACAATCACCTTCTTTGTCAGGGTGGGATGATAATTACTCACAATATATTTTATCTCCTCATACACCCCCTTCTCAAGGGTTCTTGGATAGAAAGTAAGGGTACACTAATATTATTCTTCAAAACAATGGTGTTACCACTCCTACAAAAATAATTACATCCAAAGAGGGGTGGTCTACAAAATATCAATTCACAATAGGATATCGCATGCCTTTGCATCCCAAAAAGACTTTTAAAAAATGCCTGAAAAAATACAACATCTTCATTGGTTGATTTTATTTCAACGTTAGTGGATAGAATTAGGAAATGATAACATTCCAAACCTTTTCAGTCTACACCATTCATCGAGAAATAAAAATTTTCCCACCACATTCAAAAGTATAATTAAGTCCCTTCTACACCACAAACTTCCCATGTCTACATGGGTACTCACATCCCTAGAGACATCCTTATTTGATTGGGCACACTAGGAATGCCATCTCACTCTCTATATGGATATCCAACACAAGGGCAAACTGGAAGTGTGTTCTTAAATGCCATTCCAAATGGAAATGTGGTGTTCCCTTGTTTTATGCCTACCAATCTGTATATAAATAATGTCCCCTCATACATTCACATGCTTTAAAAAACACTACAAGGGTACATGATTTTTCATTTTTTTCTGTATGCTTTGCAACAAGTGGTTCGTTATGCCCCAACCAATACCTACAATGTTCCATAAAAAATTCTAGATCCACCTCCACCTCCCTAGAAAGGATCATCAATGGTTAAATCATATGCATTAGGGACATAATTTGAATACATTACAGAGCCTTTGGATTTTACTATCCGAGGTTTCATGATCCCACAACCATTTCTAAATGTCCCAAAGTTTAAGGGGGAGGGAGACTTAAACTTCCACATCAAGGCATATATGACTATCATTAGAGATCTACTCCATTGGGACATGATTGTAGTCAGGATATTCCTCAAGGAACTTGAATGGATTTCTATCGATTCATATTATATAATCCCAGAAGCCTCAATTAATTTATTTAAGCAACTCATTTTAGCATTCATAAAGGCTTTCGACATGATCAAATTTATGAGAATAGGAATTAGAGAGTTCCTGCACATTAAACAAGAGCATAATGAGTTTTCTTCGAACTTCATCTAGAGGTGGTGGTAATTCATTTACTCCTTTGCTAGTGCTCCAAAAATTGATAAAAACTAATTTTTTTAATCTATTCCTCCAATCCCGTAGTCAAGAAATTAAGGAGGAAGTATAAAAATTTCCTCTTCAAATATATGAAAAGGTCTTCGCAGTCATGTTGCACATTTACCAAGTGGTGATCGACATTAGATAGAAGATGTATGGCTCAAACATTAAGCTAAGAAACCCCAATCAGAATAACCCTAAGTATCAAAATGGTTCTAACAAAAATCAAGGACATAAGGTCCTCATTCAAAACCATGATGTTGTAATGGATGGTGTCACTAATCAAACCAAGAAGAAAAATTTTGTGAACATGAATCATGGAAAAAATAACAATGCCAACATAAATAATTAGAGTAAAAACATTACCCCTTCCATTAACAAGGTTGAATTCAATCATGTTCCCCCACAAAAGTTTCAATCTCAATGCTAAAGACCCTACCCGAACCAATTCCTAAATCAATATCAAAACCAAGATCAAAGGCCTCCAAACTATAATTATAATAATAAAAAATAGAACAGAAAAAGAACTGTGGACCAAAACAGAGTTATAGGATATGATGCTTGGACATGTAGGGACTATAATAAGTTCATACAAAATATTCCAAAAGACTAGAAACAACTCTTCATTCTGATGTTCTTGGATAATCCCATGAAACCTACATAAAATACTCACATCATTTTTGTTGCTCCACATAATGCTATTTTTGGGTTCCCTCCCAAAAGTAAAATTTAAAATTAATTAAAAAAACAAACTTGATAAAAACAAAATGATTTCATCTATAAATAAAACTACACTTATTTTCCCTAACAATATTTGGTGATGAGCCCATTCTTCCTATTGGTGGCATGACGTTTGGAAAGGATGGAATCTCCCTTACTCACCTATGTTTTATATTTGGTGATGAGCCCATCCTTCTTACTAGTAGCATAGGGCAAGACTTAAAATCAAAAACTTACAAATAGCATGGGGAAAGACTAGTAATTTGGGTCAATATATCAAAAGCTTGCAAATAAATTAAGAAATCAAAAAGTTCTTTGAAATCTTAAAATCCAAAGAAAATGAGCTAGATATGTATGTTAAAAGATATTCAATACTAAAAACCATATTTTTTTAATCAAAAGGCCATCCACAGATCTAAGTATATCTAAAATTGAAATTAAAACACATTCTAAACTTAGTTATCCTTATTTAGGGCTGAGTTGTAGGTTACTAATTGGATCTTTGCCAAAATCTCATCTTCTTGTCACTGTCATCATTATTCAAGATCATATTACTCATGTCCTTCTTGGTTCTCGGTGATGATCCATCACGACTTACTAGTTACCTGGAGTTAAGAATGAAATGAGATCATTTTCTCATCATACTACATTCTTCACATTTTTCTGATAAAACAAATTTTCTAAATATTTCTTATAAATCAAAGTATCTGAGTTATAATTTGTCCTCATATGCATTTTTCTATCACATTTGCATCAGCATCCATAGCATGCATCTAAAAAAAAGTGTTAGAAATTATAACAATCTAAGAGTACACAAATGAGATAAACCATGACCAAGTCAACTATTGCAAAAGAATGCTGAACAAAAAAGATGTCTATACATATGCATATAATAATGTCAAGTTTCTTGTACAATTCCATCACACTCTAACAACTGTGGTTGAAACTCTCATCTATGAGTCAAAAATAAAACCATCAATATGTGTCTAAAAATGGTCCAAAAATAATAAGGTCCCATGGCCTATCTCTCTCTGCGGTATCCCTAAGAAGGTGCATGATAAGGGCTCCTACTATGACTCCTACAACAAGAATGACTGGGTGTAGCATGAGAACCTTTGTGTATTGATCTGTGGGAATTTCTGTGAGACTATCCATGAGATGGGGAAGGAGATCTTTCAGTAGCAGTGTTTCCATTATGAGAATTTTCTAGCCATTGTATTCTCTTAGCTAGCTTATGTGCTACAAGGTTAATCCTAATCCGATTCATGACCTCTGTAGCATGCCATACCAATGTGAACACATATGTGTGATGGCCAGCCATCGTTGGGTGTCTGGTTTTTTGTAAAAAGACACTCTCGTGTTATCCTCGTCGGGAGTGTAAAGGTATTTAGGAGAATATGCATAATAAAGTCTCGTCATTCATCTGTCGTAGCTACAAAGCACAAGTAAACAATGATGAGTTTAAAAAATTTCTAAAAAAGGGATAGTATGTAATCCGCTAGCAGTTTAGCTTAGAAATTAAAGTCAGGAAAATATTATATTACTTACTCAGATCTAAAGGCATCCAACTTGGATTAGTATCTAGTCGTGGTGCTAGTGTAGAAGCTTGCATGGGCTTCTCCTCTACTCTTGAATCCTCCCCTACCTACAAGTGTATGATTCCTTCTCCTCTATAGGCTGAGGATCCTTAGTTTTTATTCCTCCCTCATCTATCTCCACCTCGGCTATAGAAGCCATGGAGGCCTCTTCAATGGGTTTCCACTCAGAATACGCCTCCTTCTCCTCTGATCTTTTCTCAGCCTTCTTTTCCTTATCCCCACTATTTGATGGGCCTACTATAATATAGAGTATTTTCCTCGACCTAGATACTATCTCGACACTAGGATCTAGTGCAACATGTGGTGTGCTAATGGGAATCCCCTGAGTAACCAATTTCCACTCCATCTTACCCCCTAAGGAAGATCTCAACTATCAGATGCCTCTATATACTACGGGAACTATCAGGAGGGAATATGCATAAGGCAATCCAAACTTCTAGGGAACCCTAAGGATTGGTTGGGTCTCAACTAGGCTAGCCCGATCAACCAACTAAACTATAATTATGCATGTAGTCATAATAATAACCTCATGTCCCCACCTTCCACCCATATCCTGATATGGTTGTGTAATAATATTTATCATAGTAAGTGTAGAAACTAACTAATATGGGCTTGTGACTAAATCCATGTCAACCAACCTAGCTGCTCTAACTACTCTAGGATCTATTATCCCAGTTACCCTCTGATCGGGGATCATCCTCTTGTAAATCAAACTTATAACCAATGTATTATGAATGAGGTTATTTCCCGCCATCCTAATAACTTGGTATAGATCATGATATGTGGTACTAAAAATTTTAATACCCCATGCATATATTCGGTCATACTTCGTAATGCTCTAAATAATGGGTGCCCAATAATTAAGAAGTTTTTCCCTACCCTTATCTCCTACCAAACATGAGGCCAAAATTCCAATGATGGCCTTGCGTAAGGTGGGGATAGGTGCAGAGCTAAGTTAACTAATCACACCCCTTGTTTGGCACATGTATCAAGTGTGTGTGTCCATCTCCTGAGTAGGTATCCCACTAGTTAGCCTCATACAATGACCTGAAATTAGTCAAAACTAACTTCCTTCTAGTGATAGGAACCACCTAGATTTGATAAACATCCTCTAGAGTGATGCTCCACTCTCCGCTAACTACATGAATCTAAAATTTTTTCTATTCTACATCATAGTATCTCAAAAAATAAAAAATAAAGCTACTCATAGATGCAACTATATGTGTCTTTGATATCCTCTATATCTCATCCCTCTCAAACAAATCCCTTTTTTCCTAGGTCAAACCCTCAAATATATGAGGTATACAATCTTGCTCACGAGCCTTGTTCTATTTGACATACTTCCCCTGCATTCAAAAATATAAAGACAAGAGCAAGTTAGAATCATATACATGCATAATAATCTCATAAAAACATTACCAATACAACCAAAGACTAAACCTTTTCTAGTACTTAGTAAAAAAATGGGAAACTACCTTGAAAGTTATACAGCCGACACTTTTAGCAAAGTGGTGGTTGCAAAATTTCTGTAGTAGTTTCATATTTTTCACTTGCCTAAGTGGCAGTTGCTTAACCATTGTGATAGTTGCACAACCGCTGTTGTGTGTAGAGTAGTGGTTGATCAATCTCCATGGGTGGTTCTACCCACGAAATGTAGGTCATACCCTAAGGGGTATAAAGTTCAAAAAGAAGTAAAATACATCAAAATTAAATAAATTAAAATAAAAATTCTACATGGTACCCACATGTGGTCATTTTCACTGTAAAATTATCAAAAATTACCCCCTTATGGCTATTTTTAATGAAATCCTACATGTTAGGGTAGAAACAAATAAATACAGATAATCAACCTTTTCATAACCCGCGTCTCTTACCATGATTATGTTGTAATCATCTTTGAGTTCTCTTCATTTTGACTATACTCACATGTGAAATGGTCACAGGTAATCCAGATCTCAAAATTTCACCTTGTGTGTAAGTGCAATTGATTTCTATAAATAATAATTTTGATATATATAACACGTTTTCTAATATTATCATGAGTTTTTGTTTTTCAGGGTGGGAGTTTTTACACAAGTATTATTCTCATCCTCACTAACATGATAAGTCCTCTTGTCATTTGAATTTAGAATGTCTTTTTCAATTACATACCTTTATCTTTCACTTTATTCATGTTTTCTCTTACAGGTTGTGGGAAGCTTAGATTGGTGTAATTTCAACACACGAACATGTAAGGTATAATATCTAACTTTACCATTTGGGATCATCATACTCAAACTTCACATTTTACACCACTTCATGGCTAAAATTATTCTCTAAGGGGGAAATATGTACACACCCAAATTCATAGAATGTTATTTTTTTAGAACAGTAATAATCCCCAATGATGATAACTTTCATTTCCAAAATAAATGATGAATTCAGGATCCATCTCTTTTATTTTCTCTTGCTTATATGAATTAGCCTTCCTTGCTTCATAATTTCTTATCCTTGTATGCTTTCAAAAATGTTGATTTGGATAAGACTGAAAGCATTATACATAGAACAAAAATCCTTTTGTATTCTTGATATGCTCAGATCAAAACTCAAAACATAATAATAATAATCTTTATATTATATTCCATGCAGAAATATTACATATATATAGGAGGATGCCTCCTATATTCTAGGATATTATCTCAACTATAATATCCTCAAAAATATCTCCAAGCCTATTATAATAACAATACATTAATTATATTTTATTTTAATTCTAATATATGAGTTATTATAACTCGCTACAACAACCACGTTAATACAACAATAATGTGAGTGCTAAATAGAATTTTTCTAACATTCCCCCCCCCCTTAGTGCGAACATGGGAACTACATCATCCATGAATAGGGGCCCATCAACCTATCTAGGTGAATACATGAATTTGGACCATTTAACCAATTCACATCAACCATCAAGCCAATTTGATCAAGAACACTTCCTATAATAGTATCAATTGTACGAATATTGACATCATTATTATCATAGGGGAAACACAAAAACTATAAAACACATAGGAACAAGGATTCTCATCTATTCTTATTCATCACACATATAGAAAGCAAATGTCACTAAAGCATTCTTCAACCTCTTAGTTAGTGACCAAATTGAGGACACTGATTGTCTTGGCTCTGTTGCCTCCATCCTCCAATGTCATGTTGCTCACTTAACAAATTCAATGTTGAATTTCAAAATGTTCCACATTGTGGTTTTTTATATAACTACCTCGCCACAATGTGAAACACATTTTTTTTAGATGTCGGGTAACACCGAAAATGCATACGTGAGGCACCTTTTATAATTTTTTGGACTTTTAAAAAAAATTCTCACTAACTCTAGAAGAAAATTTTTCTTGAACAATAATGAGACAATAAATTTATTTATGATTTTATACTTTCTAAAAAGACAATAATAATATTGTGACAATACAATAACAATAATTCTAAAATACCATATTTATTGAGGACAATTTCCATAGCATAAATAAATGACTCTACTAGTGACTATTGACACAAAGGATCAATATAATTAAATTTTTCTCGGTTTAATAAAAGAAACATACTTAAAAATAATTGACTACATATAAGGATAATTAATGTAAATAAGTTATTGTTAGTATGAAACTACTTTGTATAAAAGATATTTGAATAATCATAAAAAACTAAATAATAACATGACACTCTAAAATTATAATAGTCTTCTAACCAAACTAAAGGACATACCAAAAACACATAAATGTCTATGTAATTGGACATATTTGACAAAGATATCAGGTGATACATCTAGGTTTGATGGTGTCCATATAGTAAATTCTGAAAATGAAGTCACCACGTGATACTTGGCAATAATTGTTGGGTAAGACTAATGTTATTGAGGTAGACTTGGATTTTTCATGAAAATCTTGTGAATAAGATCTAATTCAGGTTACATATGGATGTGACGACTGCGTCGAGGTCAAGAACATGCTTGTAAGGATCCCACATTGGATTAGACTAAAATCAGTATACATAGAACAACAATCCTTTTGTATTCTTGATATACTCAAATCAAAATGCAAAACATAAGAGTAATAATATTTATATTATATTTCATGTGGACATATTACATATATATAGGAGGATACCTCATATATTCTAGGATATTAGCTCAAACGTAATATCCTCAAAATATCTCCAATTATAATAACAATACATTAATTGTATTGTTATGTTAATTCTAATATATGATTTGTCAGAAATCACTACAACAACCATATTAATCCAACAATAATGTGAGCGCTAAATAGGATTTTCCTAACAAAAAATAATTTTTGGCCCCTTTTCCTTATCTTTTCACCGTAAGTTATGAAACTACCATATAGGTTGCATAACCTCCAAAGCATTTATGTTTCTATCGGTCTATCTTGAGTGGTGGTTACACAACTGCTGCACCTCTAATCTATGTAGATTGGTGGTTTTGTGTGCATTAATCTAAGACTTAAACAAAAAAATTGGTATGTACTTTTCTTCATTTCAAAATGGTTTCTCGCACATTTATTGACCAAATCAGCTATCTTTGAGCTTGTTAGATGCTATTGGACTTCTTTTTCTTTACTTACTATTCTTAGTAAGTTAACTACCCCTTCCTATGGTGATTTGGCACTTCTTGGTTGCCAAGTGTGTTGCACCATTTCCCTCCCAACTTTCTGTAAAAACCAAGCTTTTTATCGAAGCATTGGTTAGAGTATCTTGAATTGGAATTGCACAATTACTCTATCAAAATCTTGCCAAGAAGCACACAAGAAAACTCAGAGTCTTTGCCTTGTCACTCTCTTGCTTGCATTGCTACCAGACTATCTGCAACCAACTAGCTCCAACACTTCTACATCTTCTTTTGCATACCAACCAACATAGCTCCCTGGATCACATTGGAATCATCATTGGAAAAGAAGTTGAGGGGATCAAGTAAAATAACAACCAACATTGGATATTTTTTATTGTTCTACATTTCATAGGTTGGAGGTGTATTTAAATTCCTAGAAGATTTTTTAGTAGTTATATTTCAATTTGTAATCAACTCAGAATCTTGTTTTTGAAAAGGTAGAATTTACAAGTTTTTCATTGTTTGTAAGAAGGTTTCTGTTGAAAACTCCTTCTCATCTTATCCTTATGGATTTACTTGGGAAGGTTTTGAAGGAAGTTCTTGTGCACATAAACTTTCATTTTATTCACTATCAAATTATCTGTAGCTTTCCTTTTGTTCATTAGTTAGATTGTACATGCATACGAGTAAAATATTCTCTTGAAATATTCCTCCCTAATTATCCCTGTGGATTTGTAAAGGGAAGTAAGTTTGAAGAAGCTTATGTGTCTATGTACTTTGTTGAGATTCTTCACATTTAAAAAGGTTATGTAGGAATTTTAGTATTTTACTAGGGAATTCTCAGGGGAAGAAATTTCTTCTGAGAATATTTTAACTCTTCCCATGATTTTGAGGTAAAGCTAGAGGAAATAAGATCCACAATTACAAATTAGGAAAAATCCTTTGTTCAAACTAGATTAGGACTAATTCATATGCAATAGAGGAATAGCTACATCTGGCTATTCCACTATTTATTTTATTTCATTTTAGAGTATAAGTAGTTTTAATTTAATTAGAAGAAATTTCATTGTCTGTGTAGCTTTATTTATTTAATTTTAGAAAACTAGAAAATCCTCAAAAACATAGATTAAATTAATTAGATTTGTTTTTTTATCTTATTTCCTTTCATTTAAAAGTCTCTGAAAAATTAAAAAACAAGTAGATTAGATTGATTTCATTTCTTTAACTAATTAGTTTCAATTCTTTAATTAATTAGTTACATGTAGATTTAATTAAATTAAAGGAGAGTAATCAAATTTGTTTAATTTAAATATATTTTCATTCTTTGTTTAAATTAGGAACATAGATTTAATTAGAATGGAATTAACACAAGTTCCCTACGTTTCCTTAGTGGCCTACATTACCTAAACTTAGTGGCCTACATTTTCAGTTTTCTGCATGCTTTTTTTATTTCCATAGATTATTTGTTTCATGCCCACATGACCATCCAAGGCCCAAGAAAACCAAGACAATGAGTGTGTGATCCAATAGTACTGTAACCAAACATTATTACACAATTGACCGACATTGATCAGGGCCTTAGACAACTCATCTTCTAGACCAACCCCATCCCACCTAGCATCATCCAATTATCTGATTACTTTGAACGACAAGGTGGATAACACCAATGAGTTCTAGGAAAACCAGCCTAGTAGAGAACTAGAATTGTCCTTTCCCCATTATCTTCTCATATTCATGACCCTTATATTGAGAGTAAATTTATGAGAGATGAAGGATGATTCCATCATGTTCCACAACCAGTTCTGAAGGTTTATTTAGTCGAAACCTGATATTGATCATAAATATTTGTGCCAACCATTATCTTGATCATTCTGATTTCACCTTGAGCAGGTTAGACATGCATTCATTGCCCTAAACAAACAAATACCTATCATGTCCCATTGAGGACATTTTTTTCCTTAATTTTACCTCATAGCCACTTTCCACCTATTCCAAAATATTCATATTTATCCATTCCATAGCCATCTATCCATTCCATCATTTGTCCTGACACAACCTTTGGAGGTCGCATGTGTGAGAGTCACGTGTTGATTCTTAGACGTACAAAATTGGTGAACCCAACGTGAAGGACTAGTTCCTTTTCGTTTCCTCATTTCTTTCATTTCTTTCATCCATCCTTCTCCTCTCCAATTATTTTGTGGGTGTTTATAAACCCCCTCGAATATGTTGGGTTAGGAATACGACAGGCCCATTTTGGGTCTCGAAGCTTATTACCATCATATGAGTATGTAACAATAGCCCTCTTTGTCAGGGTGGGCTGATAATTACTCACATAATATCTCATCTCCTCATACACCCCCTCCTCAAGGGTTTAATATCGGTTCATTGGTTAGGATTGAGGAGATAGATCAACCCAACCACAATGCATAACTAGAGTTCTCCAACTCAAATAACATGACATTTATGGGATAACAAAGGTTATATCCACGGGTTTTATCCAGGCCTCAAATCAATATGAAAAATAATTCCTTCTCTTCTTACCTACCATAGGATGATGAGTTCCTAACATGGACTCACAAGAAAGGTGAGCATCTCAATACTATAGATCAATACTTGGATAGATGCAAGGGTACACTGATGTTCTTCTTCAAAACAATGTTGTTACCCCTCCTCCTATAAAAGAAAATGACACCTTGAAGAGGGGTGGTCTACAAAAGATCAATTTATAGCAAGATATCACATGACTTTGTAACCCTAAAAGTTAAACACATGCCTAAAAAAATGCAACACCTTCATCAGGTGATGTGATTTCAACTTTAGTAGGACAGAATTAGGGAATTATAACTTACCTAACCTTCCAAGTCTACACCATTCACAGGGAAAGGAAAAGTTCCCACCACATTCAGAACTATAATTATGTCCCTTCTACACCACCACCTTCTTAGGTCTACATGGGTGTTCCTAGCCATAGATACCTCCTTACTGGATCGGGCACACTATGCATGCCCCCTCACTCTCAATATGGATATCCAACATAAGGGCCAAGTTGGAAGTGTGTTCTCAAATTCCATTCCAACCAGAAATGTGATGTTCCCTGGTTTTATGCCTACCAATCCGTATCCAAATAATGTCCCCTCATACCTTCACATGTATTAAAAATCACCACAAGTGGACATGTATTCTTTTCCTGGATTGTATAATTAACAAGGGGTTCCTTATGCCCCAACCAATGCCTATGTTGTGTCCTACCAAACTTCGCTTCCACCTCCACCTCCCCACCAAGGATCATCAATGGTTGAATCATATATATTAGGGACATACTCTGAGATACTGGAAAGAGCCTTTCAGATTTCTACTATATGAGGTGTTATGCTCCCACGACCATTGCTATACCTCCCAAATTTTAAGGGGGGGGGACCCAAATTCCCATATAAAGGCATATGCCACTGCCATTAGAGATAACTTACTCCCTTGGGACGTGGTTGTAGTAAAGATATTCCCCAAGTAACCTTAAAGGGATTGATCTCGACTGGTACTATAGAATCCTAGAAGCCTTTATTCATTAATTTAAGCAACTCGTCTTAGAGTTCATAAAGGATTTTAACACGAACAAAGCTAAAAACAGGAATCAAAGAGTTCTTGCACATTACACAAGAGCATAACGAGTTCTTTTTCCCACTTCATCTCAGAGGTGGTGGCAGAAATTCCTCTACTCCTTTACTAATGATCTAAACATGGATCAAATAAAGCTTTGTGATCTATTCCTCCACTCCCTCAATCGATAAACTAAGGAGGAGGTACAAAAGTTTTCCTCTTTAGAGCTATGAATAGGTCTTAGAGGGTGTGTTGTGCATTTACCAAACAGCCGATCGACAGTGGATGAAAGACGTATGTTCCAAATGGGAAATTGGTCACTCCCTCTCAAGGTAATTAAAATTGCCAAAATGATTTAAACAATAACAATCAAGGACCCAAGGTCCTCAAATAAAACCATGTGGTGCTACAACGGACGGTGTAACATGATCAACCCAAAAAGAAAAACATTTTTAGCACAAGCAACCAAATAAAACAATAACATTAATACAAATACAAACAACTAAAGGAATAACAACTTCAATCTTTCCATTAACGCAGGTTGACTTCAATCGTCCTCCCAATAGGTCCAAACTCAAGGCCAAATACCCTACCTAAATAAAGTTCAAAAATAATATCAAAATTAGGGTCAGAGACCTCCGAATTATAACTGCAAAAATTAAAATACGAACTACAACAGGAACTATGGGCCATAAGAAAATTAGAATAAAAAACCTCAAGTTCAATATGATCCTAACTTGTACTATAGTTTCTATAGATTTATAAGACACAATGATCAAACTTGTAGGGATTGTAATAATTTCATACAACTTGTTTCATAGAAGACTAGAGACAAATTTTCATTGAGATGTTCTTGGCTAACCCCAAAAAACCTACATAAAATACTCACATGGGGCCTGTTGCTCCACAAATGCTACTCTTGGGATTTATAAAGACCCCTTCCCAATGCACCCTAAAAATGGGAAGCTTAATCCTCATGGCACCAAAAAGGGGATCCCATCATAGGGAAAAATGATCATAAATCCTCTACGTCCACTGATCTAGGAGTAGCTTCCCCTTTGGAAAACCAAAATCAGCCTAAGATTATGGGGCCTAGTTGAGTTAGAAACCAAACTGGAAATCCATGTAGCCACTCGTAATTATGACTATGCATCACAACATCTCCCTATTTGACCCTTATTACAAGATGTTGTTGGGTAGTGCCTAAGCTAGTAGGGGCCTATGATTTAATTATAGAACCTAAACCAAGACCTTCTCCCACATATCCTTTCTGGATTTGTTGAAGAACTCACTAGCACACCATCCATTTTCTTTACTAGAAGCATTTGGTCATTGGTCACTTAGTTCATGTGAAACCTCCTCCAGAAGCCCAAATAAATCATATATACTTCGATGTTTATCCTCCGGGATAACATGAGAGAGATGTTGGGTTTGTATTTGATATTAGTAAAGATTCCTACTAATGTCACTAAACTAGCATGGAGAGGTGATCCTATTCTTTGTATTTACAAGTTTGGATTTACAAAAATTATGTTAAACGAGACTATGATTGAGATGATGGAGTTGTGGTTAACATTATATCATTCTCATTCTTGAAAAAAGTAGGTTATGTGGAGATATAAAATGTTCGTCAAATTGAAACACGTTGAGAGGTTATAATAGCCTTAAGGCTACCTCCATTGGAACCATAGTTATTTCAGCCACTCTTCGACTCAAGACTTTTTTCACCGAGTTTAATATTATAGATAAGTAAACAAACTATAATATGATACTTAGAAGACCTTGGATTCATAGGATGAAGGCCATTCCCTTCCATGTCTATTCTAGGAAGTTCAGGTTCCTTCATTTAGGGAAGGTTATTTATGGCCCAAGGTGATCTAAATCATTTTGACATCCATTTGGCCAATCTTAAGAGGAAACTTGGGGTTCATACTAAAGTTTGAACTCCTAATAATCTAAGTTAAATAGGACCCTTCCTTCAGTGGGGCCCATTCCCATGATCAAACAACTTTTGTGCCGACAATGAGCTAGAGGAACCTAAAGCAATTGAAGGTGTGGATGTTAATGAAAACAAATCCGCTAGTAGTAGAAATTGTTTCACAAAAAACTACAATTGAAATTGTTAAGCTCTTAGAGAATGATCTACCAATAATTCTTCCCTTTGATTATTTGGGAATTGGTCATGCTCTTGGAATAACCACTCTCACTATAGATGGATTTAGAGAGGTGTGTATGGTTAAGGTTTTAGATATTTGGGAATAGGTTCCAAAGAAAAATGAAGAATTTATCTTCCTTGATAATTTTGGACCCTTAACTATGATGGTGTGAAGTATCTCTTTGGCATAAGGGTAGGGGAAATTATCACTTTTCAAGAAGAGAGGGTCATGCCTTTTTCCTTCAAGTTGAACTTTGAGTGTATGAAAAAAGGAGCCGAGTATGAATATTTTCTTCTTGGTCTTATTATGCCAAGAGGATGAATTTACAAATGAACATGTCAGAGTCTTAGGTGACTCACAACTAATTGACTCCAATCAAGTCTCAGAAATCTACGAGACTGGAGCGGAGCACCTTCAACTCTACAAGTCTGTCATTCTCGAGCTTTGTAAGGGTTTTGATTTTATTTCCATAGAATCCATTATAAGAGAGAAAAATCAGCTCATTGATTCTATGGCTACTTATTCTTCTCATTTCTATCCTAGTGAAGGACTTAAAAGGAATCCAAATTTACCATTTCAGTTCCGAGCCAAACCTTTGGTACAAAATATTTCCACTAATGTAAATTTGGCATAAGTTGAGACAGAAAATGAACCCGTTACATTGGATTTCACAGAAAATGACAAAGAAATCTTAGGATACCTCAATGCTTACACATACCTTCATCCTGCGCACCATAATAAGGGATTTTCCATTATACCTCAACCTTCCTCTTACTTCAGAGATCAAGTGATGAAATCTTCCTCATCAAAATATTTTAAAATATATGAAGTAGAGGAAGAAGAACTGGAGTTACCTCCAGAACCACTTAATTTTTAAGAGGGTAATGCCTCTTTTATTGAAGGAACAATAAACATAAACATAGGAACAAAAGAGGAACCCAAAATCTAAAGCTTTGTTCTTCATTATCACTAGAAGAGATATGAAGAACACACTGAAGGTGCTCAAAGAACACTCTAAAGCCTTCACCTTTAGCTATAAGGAGATGAGGAGTGTCGCTCCTTACATGTTTGTTCACAATCTCATTAAAAAATATCATGCAAAACCCATGAAGTAGAAATTAAGGACCATGAAGTCAAAGGTGGATTTAATGGTTAAGGAGGAAGTTGTGAAACTCCTTCAAGTAGGTTTTATCAAACATGTAGATTAATTTGTGCGGTTGTCAAAAATCGTCTCATTTCTCAAAAACAACAGTAAGATACAAATTTGTATTGACTTCAGGGATATTAACAAAGCTTGTCCCAAATATGGTTTCCCTTTTCCTTCAATTGAAATCATCATTGACACAGTGGTTGGGTAAGAGTTGTTGTCTCTTATGGAAAAAAATTTAGGTTACAACCACATAAGGATTTCTGAGGAGGACAAAACAAAAACTACATACACTACTCCTTGGGGAATTTTCTGTTATGTTGTCAAACCTTTCAATCTATAGAATTATGGAGCCACCTACTAGCGGGCCATGACATAAATTTTCCATGATCTTATTCATAAGATCATGGATACTTATTTTGATGATTTTCTTACAAAACCCAAGAAATGCGGAGTGCTTCGCATTATTCTGTCACACCTAATCAAATACGGTGTAATGCTAAATATAGAAAAATGCATGTTCAAAGTAACTGAAGGAAATTTTTTAGATTATATCATCTCGTCCCAAGTCATTGAATTAAATCCAATGAAATTTTTGGTGGTTTAAGAAATTTCCCCACCCATAGATGAGTCATGAATTAGATATTTCCTTGGTAATCTTGGGGAAATTCACAGGTTTATTCCTGACTTAACATATGTCATTCACCCCATCAAAAAATTATTGAATCAAGAGTGTAGAAAATATTAGATGACCAAATTTCACAAAATGTTCAATTTTGTAACGTGCTTCCTTATGTCCCTTCCTATGTTTATGCCACCAAAATTTGAACATACTTTAATTTTATACTCTTTATCCATTGATGTCTCAATAACGTGCATGTTGGAAAAAGAGGACAATGGTGGTCATGAGCATGCCATTTATGTCATTAGTTGTAAACTTCTCGACTACAAGATGTAATATATAAAATTAGAGGAGTGTTTGGCCATTTTTTTTGCAACAAAGATGTTCAGAAATTACATTCTTAACAAATAAAGATGAGTAATTTTCAAATCTAATCTGTTGTGAACATTCTCAAATCAAGAGACCTTATCCAAAAAGAATGGCCATTTCATCACACTTATGGGTGAGTTCAAACTCACCTTTGTCAAAAAAAATTATGTTAAGGGAAAAAATATCATCTATTGGTTTGGAGATGATCCTATAGGTTGTTGGGAATTAGTTTATTTTTATTTCACTGATGAATTTTTTCATAATAGAAGTAAATCCTCCCATCACTTCTTGTCCATGATACACTTATATTGCCAATCACATTGTTGACCGATTGTATCCTAAGCGAGAAATCTCACGGAAATAGTGACATCTATTGTCATAGCCAGAAAATATTAAGTGCTCGAAAATTGAGTGTTCAACAACATCCTTTTGAGATGTGTTTATGAAGAAGAAGTACAGAAAAATAGATTTGAAGCCTGTAGTGAAGTTTGTGATGGCTACTCTAAAGGGCATTCAATCTCTAGTAAGATTCATTTGATGGGTTATTTCTAGACGATGTTACAATCTTCAATTCCAATCATTTCAGACATTTTAAGAAGCCTTTACAATGGCCCAGAAAATAGCAATCTAGGACCTCAAACACGGTAAGGTTAAACTATGATTTAAAAATCCTAAACTTAATTGTTCTTAAACTATTTCTAACAATGACTAGTCCAAAGTCTCAACAAATACAATTTTATTGAAAAATACATCTAAAGAGTGCTCTAACTCTAAGAAATATCGAACTCCTTAAAAATACACACCTCTAATGGAATCTTATAGTTCTATCTTTAATAAGGTCATGATTTCATGTTTGATAAATCTTTCTCATATCTGAGCTATTGATGAATCCGTTCCTAAGCCATCCTAGTATAGAGAATAAGACCATTGTAAATATCACCAATTACATGGCCGTAAAACTTATAGATGTCAATCCTTTAGAAATGTCCTCCAAAACCTTATTAACCAAGGTGATTTACATCTAGACAACCCTATGCACCTCCTTATCAATCCATGGATGTATTCAACTAATATTTTCTAAACCATCTCCCACCCAATAAAACATCCTAAAATAATATTACAGATCCCTAAAATCATACCACTCATGTTATAAAAACCGTTAACCAAATTCCATCATCTGAAAAAATCGTATCTACATCTGAGGCACCAGTTAAATAAAAAAACCTATTTCATCTCCGTACTAGTGTCACCTTACATAAATTAATATCATAGTTAGTAATCTCTATAGTAAATACCCCCATAAATATCCTGGATCTTATCTCATGGAGTTTATAAAAATAAAATCTTGTTATGGAAATTGTAAACATCCCTCCTAGATATAATGTCCCTCAACACTAGATCAATAATATTCATAGTCCTATACAAGGATTACCTATTCCCCAGAGTAAGAAGTTACAACTCTCATAGGAAAAACATGAAATAATCATATTTAAGAATACCACATTACCTCCATCTATTATGGGACCTCATTCTTGATCAAAACTCATAGAAACCATCTTAGAATTCATTCCCATCCTTAAGACCACACTTAAGACTGGGTTTCAAGACACACACCCTTAGCCCTACACTTCTACATCCTATAAAGAAACCCAAAACCCTATGACCTCATCATTGTCTCAAAATTATCTGTCAAAATACCATATTGTAATCCTTGAAATACTTCTTCAATCATCAACCATATCACTACGTTTGGTAAGAACTTATGACCCCCATAGATGGAAGCCTACCTGGTACATGTATGATGTATTTTGCATTATCATAGGGTGTCAAGAAATCATACTGAGGTTTGTAAGTTCCATGCCATAATAAAATATCTTTTAAATAAAAATGGCCTATTATTAAATATATATCACCATAACCCACATATCAACCATAAAATGATAAAATCAAAATATCAAGTTAAACCTTCCCCAAAACCCTTGAGATTAACAATCTTAAACCATCACATGATAACCTATGAAGTAAATGTGTGGCCTCCTCCAATGAGTCTCACACTATCTGAATAGCTCACACCCAAGACTTGAAATCCCAAACTCAAGACAAACCTAAACTCTCCATCTCTACAATCCCCATTAAATCACCATTTTCCATAGTTGAGGTCTATATCCTTTCATCCCCTCAAACTTAATCCATGAATTTAATAAAAAAAATGTTCTCAAATATTTACATAAATAACCCTTCAATATGTTCCTCTACAATCTTATCCAAAACTCCCCTGAATTTTGTTAATTAATATAATCACACTTGGACTGTTGACTTACCAAGCTAATGAAAAAATCATTATCCTTCTGTTAGTATTACCTGATATGATTAATGAGGATTCTCCCATTATCCACATTCTCCAATGTCAATATGATAACTCCATCCTAACATATATGGGTGTTGAAGATAATTATCTCCAAAATATCTGACACCTAATAGGTCCACACTTCTCAATGAACCCAGTATCAATAAAAACATAGTGACACCACATGAGCCATATATAGTTAAAGTTGGTCAATATTTAAACTCCCATGATCTCCATGAGTTCACCTCCTTCTTATCCCAAAATATTCAAGAATTCACATGGTCTTAGTGAAATTCCTTGTATTACCCTAATATCATTGTCTATAATGTTATCACCACCCTCTATGCTAAACTCATGAAGCAAAAGCTTCATAAAATGTATCATCATGTAGCATTACTAGTCAAATAAGAACTTCAACATATTTTTAAAACCAGTTTCATCATACCCATTGGATATCTACATTGGATTTCTAACATTGTACCTATGACCAAGACATTTAGGAAGTTGCATATTTGCACATTTGTTTGAGACTAGAACCTCACGTGTCTAAAATATTATTTCCCCTTAACTAACATTGATTATATTGTCGACATGATGGGAGGCCATGAAATTTTATCTCTTATGGATGTTTTCTATGGCTATAATCAAATCCTCATTACACTAGAAGATCAACATAAGATTTCTTTTATCACCCCATAGGGAACCTTATATTATAGAGTAATGTCTTTTGGTTTGGAAAATGCATGAGCAACTTATCAGCATTGGTGGAGCAAATAAAATTACAATAATTAGTATGTTTTTCATTAAATTATAGTCATTTAATTATCAAACTGGGGGATGTAAACTTGAAATGTTTCCAATATTCTATACACAGTTAGAGTAGATCTAAGAGGTTGGAAAGAAATAACTGTCACAATAATGATTGGAAAACAAAATTATAACTGAAAATGAATGGTTCTTAAATGATATCACTAATACAAAGATATAATTTTAGAATGTAGATACAAAAAATAAATGGTTCCTAGGTAAAAATAAATGAAATGAAATAAGACAAAAAGGAGGGATTTAGTATATTGAAAATGGGCCTTGAGTTGGGTGCTAATCCTACCTAAATTTTATGAATAGAAACTAATAAATAGAACTCATATATTTATTGAATTTTCATGAACATTACATCAAGGAAAAAAATCAATCTCCTCTATGAATTTCTTGGATATCCATGTATATTTGTTACCAGCACTAATCCTTTCTTTTATACTTCTCATCTTATAACAAGATGTTAGAAGAAGAGTTCAAAATGGAGTTTTCAAAAAATTGAGTGAAAGATGTTCAATAGAATACATGAAATATCTTTAAAAAAACAACGAGATATTAAAAACATGTTAAGGAACTCAATAAGAGTTTAGTTAGTAACACATAAAAAGTGTTCAATTAATATACTAGTTCCTTCAATAACGTGTTAACTCAATCAATCAATTTTCATAAGTTTACAATGCCTGACCATATCAAAGGTTGAATTATTTCCTGGTTCTATATGCTCTAGTTGTAATAATTTCTTCAATAGTACGTGTAGAATTTAGTGCCATTCTTCATGCCTTCCAAAATATCTTCATAACATGTGTTGTTTCATGTAGATGATTTCCTTTGGTTACGGATGGGTTGCTACAAATAGGTTCTTTAGTTGTGTTCCATTGCTACATATGGAAAAAATATTACAAATAAGAGTGGCATCAAACATATCATCATTCAAAAAAATTATTAAAGTAATAGGAATACATGTGAACAAAATACCACAAAATAAATATAACTAGATAAAACTATATTAATTAGTAACTATGCCACAATGATAATGTTTAGTAGTGTACTTAGAACATACATGGACATAACTTAAATGGCTTTATCAAAATAGAGAAGATGAGTTATTTATAAAGGAAATTAAAAAAACTTATCATACCCCAGGATTAATCTCTTGAATGTCCTCATTCAAGTGATGCATATCTTTGCTACAAAAAACTACATTCATGCTTGAAATCAATGGGTGTATCTGTGCCTTATGCTTATGACAAGAAATAGCCATCATTCCTCTTGAATATTCTCCAAAATCTATCCTATATCATATCATTGAATGGTAAGTCACCTGTTCATGGTGGTATTGTAAAATGAAAGAGTGATGGGTGCTAGGCTATAGGAAACCAATTCTCTATACATTTATTACCTATCTCAATGTATGTGTTCACTCTTTTCAATGTTGGCATGATGTTTGGATAGGAGTGCATTTCTTTCCTCTATATTTTAGGGGATAGCTCATTCTATTTCATTCTTCATGCTTGTATTACTTGAATCCCATTTTCCCTAATCATTGCCCTTACTTCTGCATGGGATGTTGTCCTAACACTCTCTTCTTGATCACTTTCTTCTTTATATAGCTTGTAATCATTGTTTGTGAACTCTGTCCTTGTTTATTTTGGATTATAATTTTCATGGAAGAATTATCCTTATTCTGGTAGGCTAGTAAGTTCAGAAATAATTTCATCACTTAACCTGACTACTAAGCCTTTCACCCTTTCCTATCCATTACTGAGTGTGTTAGAAATTTCTATGACAATCACCTCATCAAAACCCTAAAAATTGTTGATATAATCCATCAAACCATGGTTTTGAAAATATTGCATAATCTAAGGATGTCTCAATAGTGAAAAATGCATAGTGGGCTCTCATTGTATCAAATCACCTCCCATTATGGATAAATAGATTCCTCTGGATTCAACATGTAACTATATAATTTTTCTTTGAAGGAAATTTGCACAAATGTTTTGTATTGATGGTTTTTCATTTTTTTTAAACTTTTGGTACCAAGAGGATAAGTGAAAAGGTTATGGTTTAATCAATCATAAATAGATGTGACAATATGGAGCATATGAAGCAAGGTGATGTGATAACATTGGTTTATGTGGAATGGGTAAAGTAGACACATAATTTCTTGAAAGACGATGGTCTTTAAATGTTTCACATGCATGGTGACTCGAAATAATTACTAATTAAATATATTTAAACTAATTATACTATATTTAAGTGAGATTTGAGTGCACTTATATCATTTTTTGCATGTAATGGTGGTTTTACATGCATATTTGAACTTGTTTCTTGGTTGCATGCAAGTTAACACAATGTTGTAGACATGTTGAAATGATGTTGGCTACTCCTTACTAAAAATGAATAATTCCCAGAGATGGAAATCCAATCAATTGGGGTACCAATTAGCTCTTTCCCATCACCAACACATGCATGCATCCTTGATCTCTATTATTCTTTCATAAGTTTTGTCATATGCAAAATACAACTAAGGGTATTGTTTCATTTGGTCGTAAGTGGAAATCATAGTGATTGAAATTTTTCCTTTATGATGGAGATCATGCCCTCCATCCTCCTGACATCAAACCCTACAAAATAAAAAACTTCATAAAATAAATGTGTTAGTAGAGTACTAGTAACCACCTAGAAGGCAAATCAAAACACTTGTATTTGACCTTGGAATATCCAGCAAGATGAATACACTAAGGCCACTGAAATATCTTCAATCCTATGAAATCTCATTAGGTAAACCAACAAGCTCAACCTATGAGGTTAATTCTAATGTCCTTACTTCCATTCTTCTTTCACTTCCTCTGAAGAGTTTCATGAGTAAATCTCTATTAACTAGATTTTTGTAAAATATCATCTTGTGGTCATTTACCAATAGTTTAAGACTCACAGGATATATGGTAGTGTGCTTCAAAGCTCCATAAAGGAAGATATTATAGATTTCATAGGGGCCTATCCATCTAGTCCTAAGATTTCCTATATGATAATTTTATTTTGAATCAAACAAGAGCACCCAATATCCTTCCTAAAATTGTCTTTTCTTGATGTACTAGTCATTCCATTTGACTCTTTTATTCTACACCACCTCTATGATTTGTATTGCTTGTATCCTCAATTCATCCAACCCATTGATTTGGAGAATTATTTATCTTTGAGCTTTTGATAAATCTATGTCTGGCTCAAGTGCAGTAATCAATTTTTTGTGCTCAAATTTAATTGGAAAAACAACAATATTTCCATATAGGAGTTGAAATGGTGTAAAGCTAGTTGTTGTCTTCTATGTTTTTTCTAATTCCCATACTACTTCTGGAATCCGATCTCCCCAGTTTTTCCTATGGACTATAATGGTCTTTGTCAATATGGCATCTATCTCTCTATTCGCATGATATGGTCTTTGTCAATATGGCCTCTACTGGTTTATTAGACTAGGGATGGTATGGTGTTGACTTCTTATGCATGATTTCATACTCTTTAACCAGATCATAAATTACATCAGTAGTAAACTGTGTACCTTTATCTGTTACAATTTACCTTGGGACTCCATACCTGGTAAAGAGATGATCATATATGAACTTGAATACTTTCTCACTTTTCTAATTTTGCAATGCCTTCACCTCTGTGCACTTGGTTAGGTAATCTATGCATACCAATATGTATTCTTTCTACTGATAATGAGGGTCTATTGGACCAGTAAAATCTAATTCCCACTTTTAATGCCTCTTCCATGATTGATATCTTAACCTACATCGTTAACATAATTTTGCAAATGTTGATATGTGACTCCTATTCTGAGATGGTATAATCTTCTAAACTGTCTGATCATGTTGGATGTATATGATATGTTTTATCTTCTAAATCTAATGAAATCATAATTTGGCAATGTTGAATTTATATTGAATTATTTCCTGTATTAATTATGTTGAGATTTGAAGCACATTATGTGAATCTAGTTGATAAGAAGTAAATACAGTATTATGGGACTATGGCATTAAGTTACCTAAGTTACGATATTAAAAATTTTATTTAGTATATGGCATTACTATGAAAGGAATATTCATACCTTGGATCAATTTCAGTGATCCAAGGCATGTTTATGATCAATATGTTGTTTTGAACATATTTTCTAAGTCAGAGTAACACCTTTTTATTGCTGAGATACCTTCATACTTTGGCTTAAATAAATAAGAGATCATTGAGAGCATCTCATGAATGCTTCCTTCCATTAATCTGTCTTCTTGGTTTGAAAATTTCTACAGATAATGTTCTTGTTGAATTATTTTAGGGAACCTAACTACTCAAGGTGCGTTTTTATTATCCTTTACCTAAGCTAAGGTGAATGCATTTTTGGAAGGGTATTAATCCCTAATTCTATCCTAAGGGATTCATTGCTGATATAACCTAAGTTCTGGTGATTTATTTAAAAAGGGACATTCACCCCTAATTCTAACTAATAACCTAACCTAAGAGAAACTAAGGTTGGTATCGATGGGTAAGGTTGGGTTAGGGATAAGGGCAATGGCGCCATTCCAAAGGAGTACTTGGTGAATTTAATTTTGTAATTAATTTTTTATCCTACCATTTTTGGTAGAGACTCAATATTTTTAGCATGCCCTTTATTTCTTATTACTAAATGGGTTTGTGATGTTGTTTTAATAGATAGTTAACACTAAGTTTGAATGGGAAGTTGGTGGGTTTCTTAGTGGCTACTGACATTATTACATGGCATTAATTTATCTCGAACCATGAGAAATTACCTCCTCAGAAATGAAGAGATGGGTTGGTGGAAAAGTAAAAGAGTTGGTTTCACTTTGCATTTCAATATTTTGAGCTCAATGGCTCTGCATGCCAATTTCCTATTTTTCAAATTATTAGTTCATCTTTGTTGCATTTGCAAACTTGCCATTACATGGAGATAATAGGGGAAAAATTATTAATCAGTCATTAAAATATGTGGGAAACAAGATAATGGGTTCTCTGTACATTTTGTTGATGTTTTTGTGGAAATCTTGTTGTGGAAACTTTGCGTGAAAGTTTAAAATCTTGGAGGGGGAGTTTGAGAGTGTTACTAGGCATGATAGGCTCTAAATCATTATGATATTTTTCTTTGTTTAACTCTTTTCATGAAAATAACTCTCCTCATTCTTGAAAATGTTTCTAAGTTTTTGTTCTATGGTTGTTAATTGATTTTTCTTTGAAGGTTCAAGTCGATTACAAAATATATACTTACAATATGGATTTGTGATCATTTTATGGAAAATGTTGTGTGAATATTTCTTCTAGTTATTTAATATGGGTTACATGTAATATTTTTGGTAATAAATGAGAGCTCTAGATTTTGGGTCGATACCCATATGTGATAATGTTTTGGTGCACTGTTTTATTGTTAAGTAAAACCTAAGGAAAATAATTGCTTGTTGTTTTCCTAGATGATTTGGTGTAGTCTTTTAATCGGTCTTCTGACCATTCAGGTTTTTGAATCTTGGGTTAGTTAATACTTTTAATCTCAAAAATGGGCTTAAACCCATTCTGGGTATTAACTGTTGTAAATGTTTTAAATCTCTCCTTAAAGGAGAAGATAACTATTTTTGGGTAAGGAATTGCAGTCTCCTTATTGGTATTGTTTTGAGTAACTTTTTTTGTTTTTAATTCACCCATTTCTGGGTTGGCGTAAGTCTTCATCTATGCAGGAAAGATTAATATCCCATTCTTTATGTTGCTTCCTTTCTAATTTTTGCATTTACCAGTCAGGTAATTCAATCGAATTCAGGTTTTGATCTATTCTCCTTGAGGGAATTTTATAATGTAAATAATTTTTCCTTGATTGACCTCTATAGTGATATCATTTTGAATAATATATGGTCGACTGTGAATTAACTATTGCCTTGGTCTTGTATACTTATAAGGAAGACAATTGGTTTCAATTCTTAGAGTTAATCTTTTGGGTTCATTTGTTTTTAACTATTTGGTTGTTCATTCAATTATGGGACACTAATTTGATCCCTGAGGATTATATTTCTTGTTGTGGTTCAAATCCTTCCTTGTATCGAACTCAAAATTATTTCATTCTAGTTTTTTTGTTCGAATAGGTAGCCTATGAGTGGGTTATCGAATTTGTTTAAGATACATTTTACTTGGTCATAGCAAGCTTTTCTATGAATGAGTTTGGGAGTTCTTAACCCATGTGGGATCAAACCCATGAGCTTGTTTTATTTCAAATCATGATTTATTCGTATTATAGTTTCTCTGTTGGTATACTGTATGAATAGGACTTAAAGTAGAATGTTACCATCTTCTATAAATTGTTAAATTTATGGTTTGGCATAGAGGATTTTTGTATGGTCCATTTGGTTACCAACTTAGGGTGAAGGATTGAGGTGAATCTCACTATGTGTTATAATTTTAGGTAACAGATCTTTTTTGGGGGCTTTACATTAAACTTCTTTTTGTGTTTTTGTGAAGTCATTAACATTTGAGTCCTTCAGCTTATTCTCCATTGTGCTCTATTAGATTTATATTGGATCATTTTGATTTTGTTGATAATATCATTTATCAGAATCATATGATGGAAGCTTGGTTGTTAGATAATGGAAGGAAATTAACTTGACTGTTTATCAAGTTACATTAATTATATGATTGAAATTTTAATAACACTTGTATTCATGTCTTGATTTATAGGTCAAAAGGATTTAACTTAACCGATTACTGAACTTTTGTTGATTTATTTAATTGGTTGGTAGATGTGACTTAAATTGAATTACTTTCCTTATTGTGGATATTATTGGTTTGGCTTAAATATTAAAGAATTGTTCATATTTTTGGAACTTAGAACAATTTCATTAATTAGTAGAGTTCCTTTCATGAAAATTGTTAGATATAAGCATGTTGTTATAATGATTTAGTACTTATCATGCTCAATTCTTGTGAACTGACACATGCTAACAATTTTGTAGATGGATTTCGTGAAAGGTGAAAGAATAAAGACTTATAAGAAGTTACATTTATTTTATTGATGAAGTTCATTTTATTCAGATGCTTAAATGTATTAAAATATCTTGAAAATAATTTGTTGGAAAAAATATGAAGGCCTAGTGCCATAGTATTTTGTAATTGATGGAAAATGATGTCATTATTGACTGAAAAACTTATGAAATATTTATTATGTATGGAATAAAGTGAGTTCTACATTTGTTATAAATGACTTATTGTATGATTAGAATTTGATAATTAGTTATCTTCTTAGTATGATCATTGTGATTTGGTTGTTACTCCTAAGTCATAAACATTCATGACGTATTAGTTATCTAAGGAGTTGAGTGTTGCTTGGATAAGGGATTGTATGTATAAGTTAATTAAACTAAGGGATAATGGTAAACTGTTATAAGCTATAATTCTGATATGTCAAACCTTATTCAGATGTGGAAGTATTGTAATAATATGTTGTAAAGAATGATGTTAAATTCTTATCAAGGGTTATACCCTTTTATGTTATTATGAACATATGATTAAGATATTAATCCTTAAATTGAAAAAAAGGGAAACTCTACTTACTTAAATATTGAAAGGGGCATAATGAATGAATCTTATCCTATGTTGATAAATTACATTATTAAAAGTGATGTTTTTATGTGTTCTATCTAAATGGAAACCAATCTATGTTACATTGGAAAGATAAAAATGTTTTGATAAGAATGGATTAAGGAATAAAGAAGTCATAAAATATAATTAAATAGTTATACAAATATGATTTATATATATTGATGGACATAATTAAATGAGACTTGATGATGTCCTTTTTTTTTAAATCAGATTAATTATTAAGGATTAATGAAATAATAGAAAATAAATAGTGAATTCATGAGATAAATGCAAATTTGATCTGCATACCCTCGATTAAAAGGGAAGTTCATTATGATCCCCTTATTAAGGGATCAGTTGTTAAAACATAGTTGATCCCTAGGTACGATGCATAACATTAAATTAAATTAACTAACAACCTGAGGATCAATTAACGAATGAACATGTAAGTATGAAAGATTCATTTATAAGAACTAAGTGGAATGCTGTAGTATAGTCACTATTGCGCAGTACCCACTTAATGATCCTAATAATTAGGTGGATACTACAGAGAAACCACTATGGAATGAATTTCACTTTTCTCTTTTAAACGAAGCTACCATAAAATGGAATTGTAGGTCACTATTATACTCTAAACTATGATAGGCACATAACCTAGCATTGTCGTCAACTTATGTTGACCTAGGGTGAGTAAACACACCCGAATTGAAGAAGTCGATTCAAGTGTGTCTCCTTATCCTTAGTCACCATAAGTGGATTGTCCACACTATTTTATGTGAGCTATCCTATTTAGTGTGAAACATAGACCTAGAATTTGGTTGACAAAAGTTAAGGAAGTATAATCTAGATGATAGTTTTGAGTGGGGTGAAGGACATATTCCTTTTGACGAGTATGTATTCTAGGAATAAAGGCATGGCATACATAGCCTTAAACTTTGGCCAAATTATCAAACACTAATGGTTGCCTTGTCTTATGTCACATGTTCTAAGGTTGTGAGATTTCAGATGAGTATTAGTAACAAATACTCGGATAGGATTCTTACACAGTAATGCTTGAATGACCCATAAATGGTAAAGGAACCAAAGTATACTTCATATACATAAGAGAAATAGATAACATGAGCTATCAGTTTAATACCGAGTCATGAAATGAGATATCAGTATAACACTGAGTCATTATAGCTGCATATGGTTTTCTATTATGTGATGGATTAGCAAACGAATGTGTGTTCTTAAAAATGAGGATGTTACACCATTTGTCAAAATGATACAAGAAAAATTGAGGCTACAATGGCATCTCGTTAGATATAGTGGGATTATCCATTCTTTGACATTTATCACATATTTTGGTGTATAGTATTACATCCTTATGTAATGTTGGCCAATAATAACCATTAGTCAAAACCTTCTACGTTGTTATTTTTGTAGAATAATTCCCTCTAAAAGGTTCACTATGGCGGGCTCTAAGGACATCAAATATCTTATCATCATTTATATGGCTTCTCATTATTTGATATTATCCCTTATGAAAAATAAATCTAGCTATCCAAGAAAAAGATAAACTCTTTTTAACTATATATTTTTCTCAGATTATAAGTAGTGTGAAGGTGTTTTACCTAAGACCAAATAGTTGGCTATGTCTACATACCAATTTTTTTTTTTGTATAAATAGAAAATAAGTGTTCATCTAGAAAGGAATCATCAACTACTTTATCTTCACTATTAGTCTCCATCCTTGAAAGATAATCTACTACCACATTATCATTGTTAGGCTTTTCCACTATCGTGAAATCAAATTCTTGCAAGAGGAGAAGCCACCTTATGCTTATGCTACTTACTACTAGTTTATTTATCAAATATTTTATTACATCATGATCCGTGTGAATAAACATTAGATATCATGTGATGTAGTGTATGAATTTTTTGAAAGCATATATAACTGATAAGAATTCATTTTCTGTTACTATGTAATTTAATTCTACATACTGTAAGTTCCCACTAACATAGTATATTATATAATTCAGAATTCCATCTTTTTGTCATAGGATAGCTCTAATAACATGATCTAATATATCTGTGTTGATTTGAAAAGGTAGGTTTCATTCAGGTCCTCTCAACACATGAGTAGAAGTTGACATCTATTTTGAAGTTTGAAAAATACCTTCACATCATTCAATCCATATAATCTCAGCATCCTTTCCTAACAATGCAAAAAGTGGCATTGTAATTTTTCTAAAGTCTTGAATAAACCTTTTGGAATATCCAACATGGCCTAAAAATCTTCTAACATCCTTTTGTTTCCTTGGTTTTGGCAGGTTTATTATAATAGATACCTTTGTTGGATCAACTTGAATTCCCTTAGAGGAAAGGTAGTGCCCCATAACTATACCTTCTGACATCATCATGTAGCACTTCTCATTTCTTAAGGATAAAATTTGATCCTTGCATATTTTCAAGACCTTATCCAGATTTTGCATAGCTTCTTCAAAATTTCTACTATGTATAGTGAGTTCATCCATATAGACTTCTATGCAGTCATTTGTCAAATCAGAAATGATACTCAAAACTATACTTTGGAATATACTAGGTGCATTACTCAAGCCAAATGGAATAAGTGAATAGGTAAATATTCCCCATGGATTGTAAAGGTAGTTTTTTCTTGGTCCTCTGGTGTAATCTAGATCTTATTATAACCACTATATCTATAAATAAAATAGAAGTATTTTTTATCAACCAAAGTATCAAGCTCTTGATCAATGAAGGGAAATGGGAAGTGATGTTTCTTTGTTGTTGTAATCATCTTCATGTAATCTATACAGATCCTCCATTTCCCATTACTCTTGGGAACAATTACAAGAGGTGATACCCACTGACTGTCTGATATGGGGTATATAAATACAACATCCAATAAATTTTGTTGTTCAACCTTCACAATCTCTCTAATTAGTTGGTCCATCTTTCTATGTAGTTGTATGATTGTTTTATAAAATTCTTTGATGTAAATTTTTTTACTCGAAAGCATAGGATGAATTCCACACATATCACCATAATCCTATGAAAATTATATTTTATGTTTTTGAATAAGAGCAATCCTAATCATTCTGCTTATTTAGTGGCCTCCTTGGTGTTATTTAAACTTAATTTGAGAGGTACATCATTGAGCATGTTGGTATCCAAATTTGTTCTCCCTTTCAAGATGAGAAGAATCACAGATTTGACATGGAGCTTAGAGACAGATAGATCATGATGTGTGTCATTTTGTAGCCGGGGATGAGATCTAACTGGCCCTTTGTCACTTAGATTTGTGGAGAGATGGATAACACCTTCAAGAGGATTTGACCTATCCTCACTACTTTAGGTCGTGCCTTTCAACTAGGGTGAGAGGACCCTTAGTGTAACCTCTGTTTGATGAAGGAGATGGAGATATCCTTATTTTACACAAATTTTATGAAGAAAACCTTGGGAAAATATGGTCAATACTCCATAATTTAACTCTTAAGAGTTGTCACTTCTAAAAGATGGAGACACTTTCAAAACAAGGCTAAGGTTACTGAAGACATTATGAAATCCTGATTGTTCTGCATATTTTAGTAAATAGATTTTGTTCCTTTGTTGATATACAAGGAAAAAAAGGGTATTTCAGGATGGATTCATGGTTTTTAAATGATTTTGGTGGGAGATTAAGCAGGATAAAGTTGATTATACCAGATCTTTGAGAAACTTCACAACAATGGACAACTCAACAATAGAAAGCTTCAGAATAGTTAATACGTTCCTTCAACCAGAAGGTGTGCTTCAATGGAGGCCCAGATCAACATGTTTTCACACAATATTTGAGAATCTAACACGAAGGCTCGAGTTAAAAGACTCAATTAAACACCAAAATCTCTGATCAATCACACCTAAGGTACACCCAAATACTTACAAACAATATTTATCAACAAATGACAATGAAGTGATTTTAAATTTTTTTATCTCATCACAGGATGAAGGCTCTTCTTGAAATGAAATTGTAAATGCCACTAAACTTCACAAGGAATGAGATCCTGTGTGATTTCATAAAGATTTAAATGTAAGATTACAATAGGAACAAGTAAAACTACTTGAAGACATTTTGAAACAAAGCAGACACTAATTGCTCCAAGATTGACACAAATTAATTTCAAAATTGCTTAGATTCATCAGCAGGGGAAAGCTTCTAGAGAAATCTTAGTGCTCTTCAATGGCTATACATCTGCAACCAACTTGACATGATAGAAAATCTAACACAGAAGAAATTAATAGGTTATCTCGGATTGGTCTCTCAGGAAGATGACTTTTCTCAAATTTTCTCTTAAGAATTCAACCCCCGAACCTTTACAAGAGTATTCTCATTGCATTTATACATTTCACTTGCTCACTCATCCAAATTTTCCCCCCAAAAAGAAGAATATTCGAGGGACCTTTTGCTTGTTACCAATTTTCCTTAGAAAGTGACATTTAACAATTTCAGATTCGAAAGCTGACAGGTGGACCAATTATGAATTGATCACGTTTCATTGGCCCTCAACTAATGACTAGCATGCCATGCCATAATTTTTTAGCAGTGCTCCTAATCATTCTGATTTTGTCATGTGAGAAATCCCCTTTTTAATCATTTTCTGGAGGCTCTGCACAACTGGATATGATAGGTAATCCTTTTTTTCTCTCAAGGAAACACCTTTTTTATCTATTGTGCATACAACCTTCATCATTTCATCCATTTCCCTCTCTTTCCTTTACAAATCTGCCCTGCATCCATCTTCTTTGGTAATTACCATTTTTGTAAGTGCCTGAGCAATTCCAACTTAAAAATATTGAACTTAACAATCCTTGGACTCACAAATTAAGTTCTGAATCCATTCAATGGCACTTTACAGACAAAAATGACAAGGAATTTCATCAAAAAATGATGAAAAATAGTGTGTATTCACATCTCCAGTAGTCTTGGAGCAAAAATGGTAGAAAAATAGATGCAATACATAGCAACTATCGATTCTTCCCCTTTTCTACTTTATATCATAGATTTCCACGTGTTTCCTTGGCAGAACTACAAATGAGAAGTATAGAGGAAAGTTTCCAAACAAGCGTGGGTCTTCCACATGCCCTAGGCCTAAGAAAAACACCTTTTGGCCTTTGAAAAAGTCTCAGTAAAAAAGGAACCAGCGGAAGCCTCTACGTGTCCCCTTGGTTCACCTTTGGTATGGTCCTCAAAAGTGAACACCCTGAACAAGTGCGGGCTCACCATGTGTCTCATTCTGACAGAGTTGTTTAAAAAATTTGAAGGATCAGTGGAAGGTGCCATGTGTCTAGGGTCCGAGACAATTTTTCTTAGCCGTTGAAAAGTCCAAGCAAGGGAAGAGTGAGTGGAAGCCTCCAAGTGTCCTCCTGGCACTTCTTCAAAATAAAACTTAGGGGCCAGTCCCCAAATAGGCATGGTCCCTCCACGTGTCCCAGGCCTTTCAAAATTTCTTTGAAAAGTTTAAGTATAGAGCAGAGCTAACGGAATCCTCCACATGTCTCCTTGTCATAATTGTTAAGGTGGGACCCTGAGTCAGATCCTCAAATGAGTTCCTTCTCTCCATGTGTCCATGGTCTACCAAAATTGTACCAGCCACATGAAAATTTTTGTCTAAGTCTGGGCAAGGCAGCGGAAAACTCCACGTGTCTCCCTAGTGTAACTCCTAGGTCAAACCAAAAGATGAATTTTCATATGAGCATCGGCCCTCCATGTGGACAAGTTTTGAGTCTAAAGTGGGACTTAGAGTTTCAAAATGCCCCACCGAGCCTCATCCAACTAGAAAGAGACATTTCCACAAATGCTGAGATATGAATTTGATACAGAAAAATACACCTATCAAACCGTAAAATGTAGGAAAATCACCATTTGCATCTAGAAATGAATCCTTCTTCAAGGAAAAATAATTTGGAAATTTTATAAGGCCCAAATATGATCCTATAAATTGCATCAAATCACGTTTCCATAGATATTTGGGACAAAAGTGATAGTGAAGACAAAACGTGACTATGGAAAATGGAAGGAAGAGAAAAAACTTGATTTTTTGCCCAAGTTACAGATATTTTTCATGGACAAAGGAAGGAAAAAAAAATTATGGACTTTTAAGTGATCCTCGACCAAGGAAGGGACTGATCATGGAAACCAAATGGAGGAGAAAGTTTTAATGCATCAATACGGGGAGATAGAAAACACGACAGAGCCCGCAAACTGAAGAATTTCAAGGACAAATAGGGAGAGACTAATTTAAGCACCAACATCAGTTTTGACTCATATATGGGCACTCCATGTGAGTTCCACAAGAACAAATACCATACCAAATGCCAAAAACAGACCATTGGGTAATGGAGTCAAAGAATAAGGTTTCAGAGTAGAACAATAATAACCAACTCCCCCAAGGACAAACTGAGAAACCAACAAAATGGCCATCAAGGATGAGGAAAAACAAAAATAGAAAAACATGAAGGCAAAAATCAACCAAAATACAATGGATTATACCATGATTCTAAGAAATCAATCAAGGAAATGTTTTGAAAGCCTACAATTAACAGGAAATTCAAGTAGTTTCCGGTCTAAGTATTTTAGGAAGAAGGTATTTTTACCAGTTTGAATATCAATTGAATAAGCACCCATCCATAATGCATCAAATTTACCATGTTTTCCCTTATTTGCATGTTTGTTATCCCATAATAGCACAAGATCCCCAATGCTAAAAGTTCTTGGAGTCACCTTCTTGTCAAATAAATTTTTTAACTTTTCTATGAACTTCACATGTCACTGATGGGATGCCCTTCTTTCTTCATATAACTCAATAATTTGATTGATTCAAGCATCATATGAACTAACTTCTTGATCTTCAATTTTTTGAACAAACTAAAATGAAAACAATTACAAATTATGGGGTAGCAAAGCTTGAGTTCTATATACCAACTCAAATGGGCTCTTACCAGTAGCTCTTTTGACAATGATTCTGTCAACCCAAATAGCAAACTTTAGTTGCTCACCCCACTTCTTTTTATTCAGCTCTAAGTTTCTTCTAATGATCTTCAACATTTTTTAATTGTTGGACTCAGCTTGTCCATTTCCTTGGGGATTGTAGTTAGAAGCATATGTCAAATTGCTTCCATACTCTTTGCACATTGCCACTAAAGGTTTGGCTCTAAAACTCATGGCATTATCAGTAAAAAAAATATTTAGCACTCCAAATCTACATATGATTTGATTCAGCATGAATTCCATGATAACTTGGTGTGTTGCTTTCTTTTTGGGGATTTCTTCCACCCACTTAGTGAAATAATCAGTGGCTACAAGAATCCATTTATGACCAGCATTGGAAGGATCAGAAATTTTGCCAATGAAATCCATTCCTCATTACTTAAATGGGGCTTTGATTGACACAGGATATAAAGGAAGGGAGCTTGAATCTTTCATTCTTCTAGAAACACGCTGGCAACTTTCACATTTACTAACCAATAGAGTTGTATCTTTGAAGAGAGTTGGACACCAATAACCAGCCCTCAAGATTTTATGTGTTGTAACTCTTCCAACAAAATTTCCCCCATAAACACCTCCATGGAGATCAACAATTACTTTTGGGGCTTCATCCTCAACAATGCATCTTAAGAGCACTCCCTCTGGGTTCTTCCAAGCTAACCCAAAATCTGTAATGACATATTTTTGAGAGGCTAACTTAAGAGCATTTTTCTTATTTTTACTCAAATGTTTAGGGCAACATAGATGTCTGAGATAAAAGATTATATCTTTGTACCATTCAGAGATTACCAAATTTTCAAGGATATCCACCCTTTCTCCTTCTACTTCATTTGCCTCAATAGTTTACAAGTTTCTCTCAGCCATAAGCTTAGATAGGCCCAAACCTCTTATTAATTTCATGGTTTGGATATCCATGTCATATTCTTGCAACTTGTTTACCCATATACATATTTTTCTTGAGACCTCCATATCTGATAAGATGTCTTTCACCATGGTGTGGGGAACATAAGAAACAAATTTAGAGCTCAAGATGTAGGGTCTGAAAACCTTTGTCACTTTCACCAAGGAAAATTCTTTCTTCTCCATGCTGGTGTACTTCAACTTAGCTCCTTACAATGCCATAATGAAAAAGGCAATTGGTCTCTCAGCCCGTTCATCATCCTTTTGTAACAAAATAGATGCAATGGTGTTTTCTGAAGAAAAAGAAAACACTTGAAAAGGCTTCTTGTAATTTGGAGCTACCAAAACAGGGACATGCTTTAGTGCTTCCTTGATCCCATTGAAAGCTTGAATGGAAGTTTCTTCCCATTTGATAACGTGGTCCTTCTTTATCATGCTAGTAATGGGGATAGTTATCTTAGAAAATTTAGACACAAATGTTATGATAAAGTTTATTTGTCCAAATAAGGATTGAACTCCCTTCTTAGTTCTAAGAATTGGAACATTGTTGATGGCTTCCACTCTCTCAGGATCAATCATGACCCCTTCCTTTGATAAAATGTGACCAAGTAGCTTTTCCTTTTGCGCTCCAAAATGGAACTTCTTGGGATTCAATGATATGCCATACTCTCTACACCTTAACAACATTCTCTCCAAGTGTTGCAAGTGATCACCTCTTTTTCTAGAAAACAAAGTTACATCATCTTGATAAACAACAAAGAAAGCATTAATATAACCAATAAACACTACATCCATTGTTCTTTATAAAGTTTCTCCAACATTCATTAAGACAAAAGGCTTCCTGACATAGACATAAGTTCCCCAAGGAGTGGTGAATGCAATATTTATTCTTTATGAATCCTTCAGAACAATTTGATTATAGCCAAAGAAACCATCCAAAGTGGATAATAATTCAGAACCAGTTACCAATTCTAGCATATTCTCCATGTTTGGAAGAGGGTAATTATCTTTCAATGATACTTTATTCAAGTTCCTGAAGTCTAAGCACAACCTTATATCACCATTGTTTTTTCTGAAAAACACTATGTTTACAACCTAAGATGAGTACCTTGTGGGCTGAATGATCCTTCCATCCCTCAACTTCTTTAGTTCTTCTTGCATCTTCAAAGAAAGGATTAGATTGATGGGCCTTTTTTTTTCCTGAAAGGCTTAGCATTAGATTCAAGAGGAATTTCATATTGGAACAAATATTCCTTGCATGCCTTCAACTCAGAGTAAGACCAAGCTAGGCAGTCTTGATATTTCTTGAGCAATTGAACATAGGACTTCTTCTCTTCCTTTTTGAGATTGCTTCCTAACCATATTTTACATGGTTTTTCCTTTGTACCTAGGTCATTCTCTTCCACATCACTTAAAACTGACATACTTCTGTTAATAATGTAATCAACATTATAAAATTTTGATTCAAGTGCCACCAAACCTCTGGGAATCATGTTTGTCTTCATGTGGATGATGTCTTTGCCAAATAAATTTTCCTTTCATTTAGCAGCACACACCATTGGTTCCCAATCTATATTTTGGTCAAAAAACTTGCCCTAGTTTTGTAGAAACCATTTCACCTGGGCATCATCAAACACTTACTAATTTTTAACGTTGTCAGGGACAACTAACCTTGTTAGTATTTCAACATCTTACTCACAAAATGGAGACACTGTATAATTCCCAGATCTGGATCCTAGCACTGCTAACTTATATGCAACAACATTAAACTTTCTATCATGGTTCACAATATTAAAAGATTCAAACATTTCAATCAAATCCCAGACTACATGTTTGTATTGTTTCATTCTCTGATTTTTAGTTGCATACAATTTTCTAATTTTCTTGACAATTAGTTCTAAATCTCCTTTGACAATGATATCCTTTATACCATATTTCCATGTAATTCTAAAACATAATAACAGTACTTCATATTCAACAATGTTGTTAGTGCATTCAAATTTGAGTTTGAAAGAAAAAAAACTCTTTTTGGCCTGGAGAAATCAGAACAATGCCAACACCATTTCAAAACTTAGAACAAGCTCCATCAAATAACAAGGTCCAAGGTAAACCTACTTGTTCAAGACATTTACATTAATCAATATTATGCTCTTTTCCATCAGCAAACCCAAGAAATTTATCAACATCTACATCATCGTATAACACTTCATAAGAGGCATTATTGGGATCTTCAATGAGGTGCGACATCTTTTTCTCTCCATACAACTGTACAAGGCTCACTTCAATTAGAATGGTGTTAAAAGACATATCCATCTGAACACTTCCACCAACACTTGCAACCCACTTTCTTGATAATAGCATGCTCCATTTGGTAGGACAATTAATAATAATAACATCAAGTTTCAAGTTCTTACCTAGATAAACTGAAAGTTGTACCACCAAACATTTTACACATCCTACAACTATCATCTCTCTAGAATCCATTGCTATACACTTGCCATAAGCTGTTGTAACTTTAATGTTCAATTCAT